>SJXQ01007466.1:0-71297 GCA_006408695.1 Aepyceros melampus
GAAGGACTGATGCTAAAGCTGAAACTCCAGTACTTTGGCCACCTCATGTGAAGAGTTGACTCATTGGAAAAGACCTTGACTTGGGTGGGATTAGGGGCAGGAGGAGAAGGGGATGACAGAGGATGAGATGGCTGGATAGCATCACTGACTCTATGCACATGAGTTTGGGTGAACTCCGGGAACTGGTGATGGACAGGGAGACATGGAGTGCTGCCATTCATGGGGTCACAGAGTCGGACACGACTGAGCAACTGAACAACAACAATAATTACCACGATGTTATACTAGTTTCAGATATACAATGTAGTGATTCAATATTGTATATATTGTGAAATGATTACAATAAGTCTAGATACCATCCATCACTGTACAAGGTTGCAAAAAATTTTTTCTTGTGATAAGACGTTTTCAAGTGTACTCTCTAAGCCACCTAACTTGCAATAGGATTTTATTAACTGTAGTCACCTTGCTGTACATTTCATCCTCTGGACTTATAACTGGAAGTTTGTAGCTTTTCATCACCATCACCCATTTTTCCCATTTCTTACTCCCCACCTCTGGCAACCACCAATCTATTTTCTATATCTGTGAGCTCATTTTTGTCATTTTTTAAAAAATTCCACATATAAGTGAGATCAAACAATATTTGTCTTTCTCTGTCTGACTTCACTTTAGCATAACACTCTCAGGGTCCATCCAGCTTATTGCAAATGGCAAGATTTCTTTTTTTATGGCTGAATAATATCCCATTGTATATATTTATACCACACTTTCTTTATGCATTCATCCATTGATGGACACTTAATTCATCCATCAATGGATGGATGGACACTTAGTTTGTGTCCCTATCTTGACTATTGTAAATAATGCCTCTATGAACATGGGGTGCACATATCCTTTTGAGTTAGTGTTTTGTGTTCTACAGATGAGCACCAAGACGTGGAATTTCTGCATACGGTAGCTCTATTTTTAATTTGGGGAAGAACTTCCATAGTTTTCCATAGTGGTTGCCCCAGTTTCACTGTACCAACCGTGCATGAGGGTTCTCTTTTTCCCACGTTCTTGTCAACACATGTTATTTCTTGTCTTTTTACTAATAGCGATTTTAACAGATGTGAGATGATATCTCATTGTGGTTTGGATTTGCATTTCCCTGATGATTGGTGATATTGAGGACTTTTTAATGTACCTGTTGGCCATCTATATGTCTTCTGTAGAAAAATGTCTATTCAGATCTTTGGCCCATTTTTTAAAAGATAGAATTCTTTGTTTTTTAGCTATTGTCTGGGAAGTATTTTTGATGTAATAATTTAATGTAATGTTTATAATTTTTTAATTTTAACTGTCATACTCATTTTAAAGAATTTAAGAGGGAAAGGAGAGTCTGTTGTAGTTACCCAAATATTTACCATTTCTCTGACTCTTCTTTCATTCCGATGTTTCAGATTTTTCTTAGGTATCATTTCCCTTCCAGCTAAAGAATTGCCTTTAGCATTTCTTTAAGAGCATTTTGCTGGAGACCAGTTGTCTGTTTTTTCCTTCATCTGAGATGCCTTTATTTCATTTTCATTTCTGAAAGATATTTTCACCAGTTATAGAATTCCGGGTTGACAGTTGTTTTCCTTAAACCCTTTAAAAATGCCGTTTCTCTTCCTTTTGGCATCTCTTCCATCTGATGAGAACTCTGCCGTCATTTGAAATATTCTGTGTATGTAATGTGTTGTTTTTCTCAGAGTCCTTTAAAGATGTTTGCTTTGCTTTTAGTTTTCAGCATCTTAAAATTTTTTTTGGATTTGGCTTTCTGTATCTTCTTGGCATTTGCTGAGCTTATTGAATTTATCAGTTTATTTCTTGCAGCAAAATTGGTAATTTTTTAGCCATTATTTCTCCAGATTTTTTCTTCATTTTCATCTTTTGAATTCTATTGAAGTAAATGTTAGGCCTTTCAGTATTGTTCCACAGGTCCCTGAGGGTGTTAACTATGTTTTAGTCTTTTTTTTTTTTTTTCAGATGGTTAATTTCTAAAATTATCTAATCTTTTAACGACTGTTTGCTCTTACATCTCTGTTCTAGAGCCCATCTGTTAAATATTTTATTTCAGTTATTGTATTTTTCAGTTCTAAAATTTCCATTTGATTTCTTTACAGCTTTTATTTCTTGGCCAAGACTCTCTATCTTTACTTTTCTTTCAAAGTTTTGCCCTTATAGATTGCAGCATAGTACAATAACTGATTCTGAGTCTTCATCTAATAACTCCATTATGTGTGTCATCGTGGAATTGGTGTTTGTTGATTATTGTTTCCTTTGAGAGTTAACATTTTTTGTTTCTTTGTATGCTAAGTAATTTTTCCATCTATTTTGGATATTTGAGTATTAGAAGATTCTAGCTTTTGGTTAAATCCTCAGATGAATAATGTTCTTTTTAGTTTTTTAGAGTCACTCAACCTGGTTGAAAGTGAAAGCGTTAGTTGCTTGGTCGTGCCTGACCCTTTGGGACCACATGGACTGTAGCCTGCCAGGCTCCTCTGTCCACGGAATCCTGCAGGCAAGAATAATGGAGTGGGTTGCCATGCCCTCGTCCAGGGAATCTTCCTGACCCAGGGATCAAACTCATGTCTCTTACAGCTCCTGCATTGGCAGGCAGGTTCTTTACCACTAGTGCCACCAGTTTAAAAATTGGACCCATGTTCTGTGGATTGTGGTTCAGGATCAATTATATTTTCAAAGCCTACTTCAGAGTGTCATTTGGATCTGCTCATCATGTGTACCACCCAGTGGCTGGTGTGGGATCTACACAGTGGTTTACTCTGTGGTTTTCAAATCCTTTGTTATGCTGTTTAAAATCATGAATAGCCCAGAGGGAGTCCCAGAGTTCATAAGCAACTTGATGAGATTGCTTTTTTGAGTTCTCTTTCCCCTGTGATCTTTCTGATATTTTTTCTCTTCTTGGGGGTCCACACTTTCCAGCCCACTTGCCAGAAAACTGGACCTTTAGTTTCCCTGCTGCTATGTACTTCCTCCAAATGCATTTGCATAGGGGGCCAAGAGAGAAAATATGCAAACCAGCATTTGACCCATGATCTTGGGACCATCACTCCTTTGGTGGAAAAGAAGGATTTTCATCCCTCAGAGATTTAGTTATCTGCAGTGGTCATCCTTCTGACATCCACTACAGAATTGTTTGGGGGTTGAGACTGGAGAGAATGGAAAATAATAGTGAATTTACCTGCTCTGTGATCTTTAAAAGAGTACCAATTTCTGATTTTTTGACTAGAAAGAGACAACTTATCTGAGTACTCTTTTTGTCTGCACTCAGTTGTACGTCCAGCTTTGCTGCTGCTTTTTGAGAGAAGGCCAGTTGATTAGAGAGGGGGATTAAAAAAAAAAAAAAAAAGCCAGGTCATACTGAAGGGCAGAACTCTAGGGAACCTCAGTGATGGTTTGGTGATACCTTGGATTCTGGTCTTTTCCCCGGGTCTTCTGCTACCATTTAATTTTCAGAATCTTCAGATGATTGCTCAGTGCATTCTGTGCAAGATCTATAGTTGGATTCAGTGAGGGAGACAAGGAAAAGTAGGCTTACACCATCTCTCACAGGACCAGAACTGTCAGATTGTTTTTTTAAAGATGTGAATGTGTGAAACTAAGTCTCACTTGATGTTTAAGTTTCAGGGGGAAAAAAATCAAGAGATGAGCTCTCAAACATATATTCACATTTTTGCCCATTTTCCTGAAAACATATTTGTTACAAGCAGATAAATAGTAGTAGTAAAGGTTATTCTGTGGAAAATCATCCATTTCTATGTAGAGTCCTATGGAAAATTTTCTGTATTCTAAGGATTTCGAAAGATGGTTGATCTTTTTAACATCTGTATAGTACTGCACTTCTGTTATTCGTGTTGCGATGGCAAAAATACTGCAGAAATTACAAGATTCAAAGTTCCTTGGTGGAAGTGTGTTACGGTGATTTTATTATAGCTTCAGCTTTCAACATAGTTGCTCAAAGGACCTAGAATATAGGTAAGTATTCTATAAAAATAGTTTATTAAAGAGATAAAGATAATTCTTGAAGTCATTCGAATAGCTCTTTCTACCTTTCATATGTGGCCTTAAGCTCTCCACAGATCACATACCACTTTGGAGGATGTTCATATCATACTGTTAGGTATGTGGCAGAGAATCTCTTTCCTTTAATGGGTATAAGGATGACCCATGTATCATTTAGAATTAGACTTTTTTGCTACAGATAACAAGCTTCCCTGGTATCTCAGATGTAACCTATCTGCCTGCAATGCAGGATACCCGGGTTCCATCCCTGGGTTGGGAAGATTCCCTGGAGAAGGGAATGGTAACCTACTCCAGTATTCTTGTCTGGAGAATCCCATGGACAAAGGAGCCTGGGGGTCTACAGTTATTGGGTCACAAAAGAGTCCAACATAACTTAATGACTAACACCACACACACATGTAACAAACAAAACCCAACAAAACAGCAGTGACTCAGTTAAGATCGAGCTTATTCCTCTTTCATATCTGAAGGAACTCAGAGTTGGTCTGGGAATCTTTGGTGGGTCCGCAGAGTCATCATGAATGTTGCAGCTCTGCTGACTTCAGGAGCACTTCGTGGTCCTAATGACCATGGTTTATAGACATCATATACTCTTTCCCAGCTGGCTGCAGGACAGGAACACAAGAATGTTCACTTGCTGGTGCAGTCAGCTCCCTCAGAGGAGCCCTCCCACACCCACACGACACTTCTGCTTCCGTATCACTGTTCAGGACTTTGTCACATGGCCACATCGCGCTCCAGGGTGGTCTTTTTCTGATGCATGACCACCCTACATAACACTAGAATTTTCCTGCGGGGGAGGAAGGGAAGAACAGATGTTACAGTAGGCAGCTAGCCGTCTGTACCGTGGCCAGAGCTGCCAGAAACTAAAGGATAGAGATTGAACCAATGTAAATAAGAGAGATGATCATCATATTCTTAGAAAATGAGATAAATGGTTCTTAATATCCTTCGAGATCCTTGTAGATGCACTGTAGCAAAATAAAAATACAAAAATGTGAAAAGTTTGTTTCCTTCCCAGTTCTGTGCCCCAAGCGAGTTGTTTCCCTTTCTGGAGGCAACTACTGTGTCCATTGACCAGGGTTTCCATTATATTTTAGAAATATTGTACACAGTGTGACTGTAAATGTTGTATGAAATTAATTTTATATATTAAAATACTTTGATGTGGGGCATGAATCCCTTGGCGTGATGAAGACGAGATGGTGTTATAAAGAGAAAAGGTGTAGTTGGGAATATGTGTGTGAATCAGATGGAGACTCTCAGAAAACAGACTGAGAGTCATGGTCCCAGGCTGGTGACCCCTCTCTCAGCTGTCTGCTGCCCTGAAGCTGGTTCTGAAGCTTTGTTTTCTTTCTTTGCTGAGCTAGCTTGAATACAGGGATTCCTCAGAGTGGGAGTCACAGATACTATGGGGCGAGTGCTCCTGACTGCCTTAAGCATTTTCATGAAAGGGCATAACTCATCAGGATGAAAAAAAAAGCAACCTAGGTTTAAGGTTTAAAACCTTGCCTGGTCAATGAGGACTTGCCTCTGTTATCATTCTTCTCACAGCTGCAGTTTCCTTCCCTCTGCTTTCTCCAGGAAGCCACGCTTTTCTGCCTCGGGGTTTGTGCCTCCGTTTCTGGCAGTGCCACCCCCAGAGTTTCGCCTGGTCGCCTCCTCCTCTTCTGCCTGCCCTTTAGATTTCATTTGAACCTCACTGCTCAGTGCGCTCTTCCTTTTTAACCCTCTCAATGAAGTTGGATCTTAAGTTTTCCCTTTTCTTTCTATACTTCATGAAGCTTTGAACTGCATGACATATGTTAATATATTAATATGAACAGTCACTTTTCCATTGGTTTAGTGCCTGCAATCACTGTAAGCATCCACTCAACATAAATTTGTTGAGAAATATTTGGTGAGTATGATGATTAATTTTCTTTCAACTTGACTGTGCCACTGGATGACTAAGCTTAGTCAAATATTATTATGGGTGTGTCTGGGAGGTGTCTCTGGATGAGATTAACATTTGAACTGGTAGACTGAGTAAGCAAGACTTCCCTCCCTGAGTAGGGAACTCCTCTCTTAGACTGCCAGTAAGCTGGGCTTCCCTGGTGACTCAGATGGTAAAGCGTCTGCTTGCAATGCTGGAGACCCAGGTTCCATCTCTGGGTCAGGAAGAGCCCCTGGAAGAGGAAATGGCAACCCACTCCAGTACTCTTTCCTGGGAAGTCCCATGGACAGAGGAGCCTGGTAGGCTACAGTCCATGGGGTTGCAAAGAGTCAGACACGACTGAGCGATTGCTTTACAGGCTGGGACATTAGGTTTTTTCCCCCTACTTTTGGACTTGAGCTGAATCCTTGACTCTTCCTGGGTCTTACACCCAGTGGCCTTTGCCCTAGAACTATACTGTCAGCACTCTTGGTTTCTCCAGCCTTTGGACTTGGACTCAACCTATACTGTTGGCTCTCTGAGCCTCCAGCCTACCAACTTCAGACCAGGGGACTTGTCAGCTTCCATAATTGCATGAGTCAATTCCTTATGGTAAATTGCTTCATATGTATGGTGTATACACATATGCCCTACTGGCTCAGTTTCTGTAGAGAACCTGGATCAATACAGTGGGCTTTATAATCTTCCATAAAGTAACTCTAAGAGGAGACAAAATATTTCTAAAAATCTCCACTGTGGATCTGAAGTAAGAAAGCCATCTTGTGGTGTTTCTGGGAATATCATATGAAGTATATATATCCTTGGGAACTGAGGCTTAATTCTTTGCAGCAGTTCTTAACATATTTTTTGCCCAAAGTGCCCTTTGGAACTTTGGTGAAGTCTGTGTGACTCCTTAAATCAAATGTTTAAGTAAATAATTTTTTAAATAATAAATACTGTTACATAAGAAACCAATTATAATAAAATATAGCTATCAGAACATGGAAAAACAAATGTGGAATATTGTAAGACATATTCCTCTTTATTAAAGACTTAAATAGCCAGACAATATATTTAAATATGGACAATTTAAAGTAAAATTTAGGGACTTTTTCATGGTCCAGTGGTTAAGAATCTGCCTTGTAATACAGGAGATGTGGATTTGATTCCTGTCAGGAAACTAGGATCCCACACACTGAGGAGCAACAAGCTGACCCGCTGCAATTACTGAGCCTGTGCACTGCAGCTAGAGAGTCCCTGTGCTGCCGTATGAGAGCCTGAATGCTGCAACTAATGCCTGATGCAGCCAAACAAATCTTGTTAACAAATTTATTTTTTAAAAAGATTGTTGAAGGTCATCAACATGACTAGACTACATGTCTGTTCATGTTCTAAAACAACCATATTTTGGTCCTAAAACTATTGTAATTTCAAAATAATGGTAAATGATATTTCAAGATATATGCCACAGATTTAATGTGATATGAAAATATTTGTTATTTCTACTTATGACAGAGTCACAGGAGCTACTATTTCATTTGTTTCCTTCCTTCCTTTTATAATGGAAGGAAATACTTAGTTTCATAGAATTAGTGAGGAAAGATGTCCATGCTTAAAGACTACTGACTTACACCTCCTCATTTCTTGGGGGTCTGTGATTATTAGGTATATGGACTTTAGGCTCACAGCCTTTGGTAGGGAACTAAATTGGATCTTCACAAAAAGTACAGACTGCTGCTGCTAAGTCAACTTCAGTCATGTCCAACTCTAGACAGGGTGTCTAAAAAACTGATTGTTAAATTCAGGAGCTTTCTGACAGTACCAAGACCATGAAGAATAAAAGTCAGTATTTACTTAGCTCTTGTGTATTCCTTGGAAAGAAAGTTATGACCAACCTAGACAGCATATTAAAAAGCAGAGACATTACTTTGCCAACAAAGGTCCGTCTAGTCAAGGCTATGGTTTTCCTGTGGTCATGTATGGATGTGAAAGTTGGACTGTGAAGGAAGCTGAGTGCCGAAGAATTGATGCTTTTGAACTGCGGTGTTGGAGAAGACTCTTGAGAGTCCCTTGGACTGTAAGGAAATCCAACCAGTCCATCCTAAAGGAAATCAGTCCTGGGTGTTCATTGGAAGGATTGATGTTGAAGCTGAAACTCCAATACTTTGGCCACCTGATGCAAAGAGCTGACTCTTTGAAAAGACCCTGATGCTGGGAAAGATTGAGGGCAGGAAGAGAAGGGGACGACAGAGGATGAGATGACTGGATGACATCACTGACTCAATGGATGTGATTTTGAATGAACTCTGGGAGTTGGTGATGGACAGGGAGGCCTGGCGTGCTGCAATTCATGGGGTCGCAAAGAGTCGGACATGACTGAGCAACTGAACTGAGCTGATCTGTGTATAAATTTCTCCAAAATACATGTCTATTAATATGTCTCTTTTACAGTTTGAAACAGTGAAATAGAGAGCAGGGATTATTACATTGTTCAGTATTCAACTTAACTGTTTTTCTGAATACTTTTTGGGAAGCTCCTGGTCGTTAGGAATCACACTGATGTGTCATTCTTAAAACTGGCATATATATTTAAAATTTTTCAGCGGTTTTAAGATTTAAGTTTACATACTCATTGTTTTTCTGTTTAAATTTATTTGGCTATGCCAAGTGTTAGTTGTGGCATGTGGAATCTTCATTGCATCATACAGCATCTTTCACTGCAGAGCATGAACTCTCTAGTTGTGGCGCGGGCCCAGCAGTTGCCGTATGTGGGCTTAGTTGCCCCACAGCATGTGGAATCTTGGTTCTCTGACCAGGGATTGAACTCGTGTCCCTGCATTGAAAGGCAGATTCTTAACCACTGGACCACCAGGGAAGTACCAATATTCATTGATTAAAAAAAAAATTCATAAAGAGTAGTGGTAGCTCAGCTGGTAAAGAGTCCCCTGCAGTGCAGGAGACTCGATTCCTGGGTGGGAAAGATTGCCCTCAAAATGGGATAGGCTATCCACTCCAGTATTCATGGGCTTCCCTGGTGGCTCAATGGTAAAGAATCCATCTGCCATGCGGAAGACCTGAGTTTGATCCCTGGGTTAGGAAGATCCCCTGGTCGAAGGGCATGGCAACCCACTGCAATATTCTTGCCTGGAGAATCCCCATGGACAGAGGAGCCTGGTGGGCTACAGTGCATGGGGTCACTAAGAGTCCGACATGACAAGTGACTAAGCATGGTGCGCAGCAATATGATGTGAGCCCAGTCAGGACTTGAACTCAGCCCAGTGTTCCAGACTCCTAAGTCCTAGTGTTTGTTTGTGTTTTCTTAAGAGTTGAATTGGCATTTTAGTGTATTTTGGAAAATTTGGCTAACAGTGTAAGGAAATTTGTAGTTATTAAACGTCAAAGAATATCAGGAGATACCTAGATGGCATTTTTGTTTACATGGCATAAGGTATGCCAGACCTGTTAGATTGAGGAATTGTTTCAGACCAGACATTGGAAAATTCATGTAAAAAGACTGGCTGCTGCTGCTGCTGCTAAGTCACTTCAGTCGTGTCCGACTCTGCGACCCCATAGACGGCAGCCCACCAGGCTCCCCCGTCCCTGGGATTCTCCAGGCAAGAACACTTGAGTGAGTTGCATTTCCTTCTCCAGTACATAAAAGGGAAAAGTGAAAGTGAAGTCTCTCAGTCGTGTCTGACTCTTAGTGACCCCATGGACTGCAGCCTACCAGGCTCCTCCATCCATGGGATTTTCCAGGCAAGAGTATTAGAGTTGGGTGCCATTGCCTTCTCCGAAAAGACTGGCTAATTTCACTAATATATAAGTTAGTACTGTGTAAAGCAAAACAAGCCTATGTCAGTACTTCTAATAATGAGCCTTATTCTCAGAATATTAGTATTTTGATTACTGTTTTTGCAGGCAGATTTTCAAGGGCATAACATTCAGAAGTTTGCTGCTTTTTCAGGTACATTTTATATGTTTTTGAGACTTTAACTTCAGCCCAGCATTTTCCCCCCCATTTTTATCTTACAAGTTTTATTTCTAGCTAAAGAAAAGTCTGTTGAGGCTTCTTTTACAAATACATTACTGTGTATAATTTTGCTTCAACTCTTGGAGTTATTTCCTGACATTTTACTTTGTATCTTTATTAAAAGTTGTATCTTTAGCTGGTGAACTATGCGTTCCATTCTGTAGATTCCTTTTTCACGAAAACATCCCTTTCTGGTTACTTTAAAATTAATTTTACCAAGCTTAATAGGCTAATCAGTGTCCTGAGCAGCAGTTGTAATGCTTTAAAATGTTTGATATAAGCCTGTAAAATTTTTAAAACTTTCTGTTTTGTTTATGTAGCACATTGTGCATGCTTGCTCAGTCGCTTCACTCGTGCCCGACTCTTTGTGACCCTGTGGACTGTGGCCCGCCAGGCTCCTTTGTCCATGGGATTCTCCAAGCAAGAATACTGGAGTGGGTTGCCATGCTCTCCTCCAGGGGATCTTTCTGACCCAGGGGTTGATGTAGCAGATTATTGAGGTCTAATTAGGTCGGTTAGTATTCTGAACACTAGGGATAAAGTAGTGGGAAAAAAGATAAAATTCCCTGACCTCATGAAGTTTGCATTCTTGTGAAAACACAAAGCACAAATAGAAAATGGCATGGAAATGTTCCAGCAATGCCATGGGGTCCCCTGGTGCGGACTGGGATCCAGGCACAGGGCAGAGAAGCTGGCTGGTCTGCCGTGCTCCAGGCAGCCAGGAGCGGGCACACTAGACTGGATAGCAAGGGTGTCCTCTCAGTGGGGACCATCCTCCTACTGTCCACGTGCATGAGACTCTGAAGGACCCACCACCAGCCATGTAACACTGGGGGCTTTTGCACTGAAGGGAATGGCTGCTAGTGGAGCAAAACATCTTGAAAATGGGCACCAGCTGTGTGGATAGCACGTGGAGCAAAGCCAGGTGTGGTCATGGTAGGGCCAGACCCAGAGTGGGCACAGTCTAATCGAACAAGCCTCTTGGGCTTCAATATCTGGAGCAAGAGACCTTCCCAGGGAGACTCCTCATCCCAGTCCTTCCAGGTTCATGACTGCTGGGGGTTCTCTGCTTTTCTTGCCTCATATTATATCCCGGGCTGTCTCTTAGGTCCAGGCTGTGCTTTTGTATCCATTCATCGGTTCTATTTGGTTTGCTTGTTTTTGAGCCTCGTAGTTTGTAATACTCTTGCTTTGTACAGTCAGTGTTCATAAACTGATAATGTAGGTAAGCTCCAGTGGGCTTACTGGGTGAGACTGGAAAGGTTTCAGAGAGGAGGTGGCATTCGAGGTGTGGCTTGGAAAGAGAGAAGCAGGAGAGACTTTCTTGTCCATGGTGTCCTGGGAGGGTAAAGAAGTGTGGTGTGTCCAGGCCATAGGGAGAAATTTTGTATAACTAGAAGTGTATAAAAGAAGCAGGAGATAGTTTGGGAGAGGAGTGTTGGAGAAGTTGCCTTGAAATCACAGATACAGTGTCTCCAACCTATTTTGTATTTATTGGTTTGGCCAAAAAGTTTGTTCAGCTTTTTGTATGCAACGTGACAGAAAAACCCAAACATTTCTCGCCAGCCCAATAGAAACACAGCAGGTCATAGGCGACCTCATGTTCATCATTTTAAAATCTCTTATAATAACTGCTATTCATTTTTCTATTTAATGATTCCAATACTGACAATTATATCTTCTTTCACTTGAGTGTCTTCAGATACTCTCCTATCCATCACCTGATTTCATCCTAACAGTATCTAAGCGACACGAATCTGAAAATGCTATCCTAATTTTCAAAGGTGAGGAAACCGAGGTGTGGAGAGACCCCATGATTTTCTCACAGTCACATGGCTATGCTTAAATGGAAGCCTGATCTGATTTTCAGTTCCATATACTTACTGATTTCACTGGTGTGTAGATATGCGTTTTGTCCTCTTCCTCCTCGAATTATTGCATTTTCCTTTTCTCTCTAGGACTTGGCTTTTACCCTGGAAGAGAGGCAGCAGCTGAACATTCATGGCCTATTGCCACCCTCCTTCATCAGTCAGGATGTCCAGGTCCTGCGAGTACTTAAGAACTTCGAGCGTCTGAACTCTGATTTTGACAGGTAACATGTTCCCGAAGGTGATTTTTCATATTTCTCTGAGGCAGCTGTCTAGTTTATGTCTTATTAGATGACCAAGTTTAAATAGTTAGTGCTTTAGAAAGAGTAGTCAGCTTTGAGAAAGATTTGCCTGTAAATACAATGATGTTTGTAAAAAATTTACCTGTGTAGGAATATCCAAAGAAGATAAAATTTTCTTTTCTAAACTATATCCACAGAAAAATGACTTTTTTCTCCTGTGACAGAGTTGTTGCTATCAAGGTCAGTTGCGTGGAGATGCCATTCCAGGTGAAAGTGGCTTTGAGTCAGACCTCAAGTACATTCTAGGTGAAAGTGCACTGTTTAGCTTCCAAGAGGGCTCCAACACTGTTCGGAGTTTAGGTCACTCACTTTGTTTGCAATCCAGTTTCCATGTTGATACAAGGGTAAAGGTAACGTTGTTGCATACCTTTGGAATTAGCCAGCTGGAGTTGAAATTCCAGCTGTACCTCACTAGCGTTGGATCTTTGAGTAAACCATTACAACCACTGCATGTGTCTCACTGTTTTCTTTGGACTCTTTTTGTATT
The DNA here is from genome assembly GCA_006408695.1 of Aepyceros melampus. Lineage (NCBI taxonomy): Eukaryota > Metazoa > Chordata > Mammalia > Artiodactyla > Bovidae > Aepyceros > Aepyceros melampus. The sequence continues at coordinate 12,671 of SJXQ01007466.1, forward strand.
AAAATGTTGCATGGGTGCAGGCTAAGTGGTTTCAGCTGTGTCCGACTCTGCAACACCGTGGACTGTAGATCACCAGGCTTCTCTGTCCATGGAATTCTCCAGGCAAGAATAGTGGGATGGGTTGCCATTTCTCCTCCAGGGGATCTTCGCAACCCAGGGATAGAACTTGCATCTCCTGCGGCTCCTGGGTTGCAGGTGGATCCTTTACCACTTGAGCCACTAGGGAAGCCCCTTAAGGTGTTAAACCCACCTAAACCTCAGTTTTTCCATCTCTGGGTTGAAGAGAATAATAGTTATTTGAAAATATTATTGTGAAGGTTAGAAGAGAGAGCTAACCCAGTATCTAGTAAGTCTTCATAATAGGGTTCTCCTGAGATATATAACCGACAGAATGTGTGTGTGTGTGTGTGTGTGTGTGTGTGTGTAGTTATGTACATAATGAGACGGGGAGGGGTTTATTGATTGATTTTGATTGTAAAGAATGAGCTCAAGTGATTATGGAGGTTTGGTTAGTCCTAAATCTGCAGGTAGACTGGCCAGCTGGAGCCCCGGGGAAGAATCTGATTCAAGTTCATAGACTTGAACTATTTTTTTGTTGAGGAGTTAGAGGGAAGGCAGTCTTTGTTCCATTAATGTTTTTAAATGATTGGATGAGGCTCACCAACATTATGACATGTACTCTGCTTTATTCAAAGTACACCAATTTAGATGTGAGTCTCATCCAAAAACTGCCTTCACAGAAAAGTCCAAAATAATGGACCAAATATCTGGATACTGTGTCCCAGCCACGTTGACACATAAAATTAACCTCTCCTTTTCAACTTGGAAGCCATGCCTGTCTCCTCAAACTAAACTTAATCTCTGCATAAAGACAATAAAAAGGTCCTACTTGAGCCTAACATGATAGAACTAGCCCAGGAAAAACTGAAAACATGTTAACACTTAACCTAAAAGAGGGTGTAAAGCCCTAGGAATATGTTTACTTTTCTCCTTGATATCTTTTAACTTTAATACTATGATGTAAAGTTAACAATACATTTGACCCTTGAATCACATAGATTTGAATTATATGGGTCCACCTATATGTGGATTTTCCTCAATGCATAGTACAGTACTTAAACAATCCATAATTGATTGAATCCTTGAATGGGAACTACACATGTATACCTGGAATTTTGACTGTGTTAGGGTTGGCATTGTTAACCGCCACATTGTTCCAAGTGTTCAGCTGAGTTCAGTTGCTCAGTCATGTCCGACTCTTGCAACCCCATGAACCGCAGCACGCCAGGCCTCCCTGTCCATCACCAACTCCTGGAGTTCACTCAGACTCACGTCCATCGAGTCCATGATGCCATCCAGCCATCTCATCCTCTGTTGTCCCCTTCTCCTCCTGCCCTCAATCTTTCCCAGCATCAGGGTCCTTTCAGATGAGCCAGCTTTCCACATCAGGTGGCCAAAGTATTGGAGTTTCAGCTTCAACATCAGTCCCTCCAATGAGCACCCAGGACTGATCTCCTTTAGGATAGACTGATTGGATCTCCTTGCAGTCCAAGGGACTCTCAAGAGTCTTCTCCAACACCATAGTTCAAAAGCATCAATTTTTTGGTGCTCAGCTTTCTTTATAGTCCAACTCTCACACTGTACATGACTATTGGAAAAACCATAGCCTTGACTAGACGGATCTTTGTTGGCAAACTATTCAAATACTATGATATACAGTCAATACATCTCATGTAACGTGATAAAGGGATAAAAGAGGGGCAATTATTTGTTTATGTATCTTTGCATATGTATTATACATATTTATATATACACAGATGTATATGTATTATGTACACACAAACATTCATAACATGGTAAGGAAGAAATACTCATAATAATTGTACTCCTCATTTCTATAGCTGGTCATGTTATCATAGCTGATATTTATAACTGTCTTCTTCCCCTACCCATTTCACATTTCTCTTGCTTTCAGCAAGTACTTCAGCCAGTCTTGATTCTTCCTCTGGTAGAGGAAGCCAAATTTTTAGTTCTGAAGGGTCTGGGCCATTAGTAGTCCTGTCGGAATTGGGTGTTGTAGTTTTCCACTGACTTTAATTGCAGGGACTCCCTAAGGGATCTCTTGTATTCCAGACATCTTTTTCCTTACCTCCATTATGGAATGGTAGTCCAGTTTCCCCTTGGAGTCAGGATTGGTCACCCCCACCAGCATGGTAACTCCCTTCTTTGCCTGTTAATTCAGAGGCATGTGGTACCCAGAGTGGCCAGTGGTGGTCTTAACTTCCAGTTCATTGGAATCGTTGTCTCCCAGTAAGACATTCTTCCCTTTGAAATGAACACTTTGGGGCCAGCGGAGCTTAAGATCTCAGGGACAGGAAGCAGGAATTAATAGTGGGCCACTTGGGGGCTTCCCAGGTGGCTCAGTAGTAAAGAATCTGCCTGCCAAGTTGGGAGATGTAGGTTTGATCCCTGGGTCAGGAAGATCTCCTGGAGGAGGGAATGACAGCCCACTCTGGTCCATAGGGTTGCAAAGAGTCAGACATGACTAAAATGACTAAGCACGCATGCATACTTGGGAATGACAGTGATGGTGCCACTTCTGTTTCTACCCCCCTTGATTCTGGGACCTGTGAGTGCTGGCTGTGGGAGAAATAGAACCAATATTGGGCACTGATTCAGAGCAGATATAGCCTCCCGGAGAAGCTTGCCCAGCTTTGCAATCTGTTGCCCCTTAGCTGATAACTGTAACTGAATCTTCAGAAGGCCATTCCAGCATTCTGTCAAGCCAGCTGCTTTAGGATGTTGGAGAACAGGTAAGAACAGTGGGTTCAATTAGCAGGGCCGATTGCCTCACTTCATTTGCCCTGACGTGAGTTCCTTGGTCAGAAGCCATGCTGGGTGGAGTACCATGACGTTGAATGAGGCATCTTGTAAGTCTCTGGAGGGTAGTGTTGACAGGAGCTTTGTGTGCAGGGAAGGCAAGTCTTCATACCGAGTAAGGGTCTATTCCAATAAGAACCAGTGCCGTTCCTTCCATGATAGAACCTGTCCAATGTAATCAACTTGCCACCAGGGAGTTTGCTGATGACCACATGGGACGGTGGCATATCAGGGGCTCAGTGTCAGTCTCTGCTGCTGGCAGTTTGGGCCCTCAGCAGTGTCTGGGGCCAGGTTGGCCGTGGTGGGTGGAAGTTCATGTTGCTGAGCTCATGGGTACCCTTCATCCCTGCCATGACCACTTCTTTCATGAGCCTGTAGGTGGTAATGGGCTTCCCGGGTGGCACAGTGGTAAAGAATTGGTCTGCCAAGCAGAAGACGTGGGTTTGGTCCCTGGGGTCAGGAAGATCTCCTGGAGGAGGAAATGGCAACCCACTCCAGTATTCTTGGCCTGGAGAACTCTAGTGACAGAGGGGTCGGTTGGGCTATAGTCCATGTGGTTGCAGTCAGAGATGACTGAAGAGCACCCCTCCGCACATGCATACACACGCACACACACACACAGTAATGGGTCAGCTGAGGAAAGGCTGACTGGGTTATTCAACCATGTGCAGTATTTGCTTCTTAAACTTTACCATCCCTTCCATGTGTTTCTAAAGTCCTTCCTTTATTCTCTTCCATTTTTACTTTACATTCTTTTCCTGGGCCATTGTATCACTTGCCTCCTCAGAGCTAGTGACTTTAGATTTTTATCACAGAATGTCCCTCAAATACTCACTGAGCATCAACTTAGTGTCAGGTGCTCTTTTCAATACTGGGATTAGAGACAGTGATCTCTGCCCTCATGAAGCTTAGGTAAATTATTTTTGAAAAGTAGTAAATGGTAAAATAATGAATAAATTATTTAATATGCTAGAAAGTGGCAAATGCTTATGAAAAAAATAGAAGGTGGAGTATGGTAAGAGGACTGAGAATGCGAGGGGGTGGGCAGGGTCACTTTGTGTTGTTTAGTTCCATGGTCAGGATGGACTTCAGTGAGAAGGTGGGTTATGAGTGAGTAATGAAAGGCAGTGAGACAGTTAGCCATGAGGAAACTTAGGAGCAATGTTCTTTTAGCTGGCACCTTCAGGGACCAACAGGGAGACGTGTGTCTGGAGCAGGATGAGTGAGCGGGAGGACGGTAGGTCAGGAGAGGAAGTTAGTGAGGTCATGGAGGACAGATTGTTAAAGATGGATTATGGAGGCCATACTTGTAAGACTTTTGCTGTTTCTCTGAGTGAAGGGGCTCATCCAAGGTTTTGAACAGAAAGTCAGCATGATCTGAGCTATATTTCTAGAAGACTTTGCAATGTTGAGAATAGAATATAAGAGTATTTAGGAGACTTACAGGCAAAAGATGATGGTGACTTAGATCCTGGATGGTAGCAATGAAGGTGTGTAGATTTGGATAGATCTTGAAGCAAAATCACTGTAGATGGTGACTGCAGCCATGGAATTAAAAGATGCTTACTCCTTGGAAGAAAATTTATGTCCAAACTAGACAGCATACTAAGAAGCAGAGACAGTACTTTGCCAACAAAAGTCCATTTAGTCAAGGTTATAGTTTTTCCAGTGGTCATGTATGGATGTGAGAATTGGACTATAAAGAAAGCTGAGCACCGAAGAATTGATGCTTTTGAACTGTGGTGTTGGAGAAGACTCTTGAGAGTCCCTTGGACTGCAAGGAGATCCAACCAGTCCATCCTGAAGGAAATCAGTCCTGAATATCATTAGAAGAACTGATGTTGAAGCTGAAACTCCAATACTTTGGCCACCTGATGCGAAGAGCTGACTCCTTTGAAAAGACTCTGATGCTGGGAGATTGAAAGCGAGAGGAGAAGGGGATGACAGAGGATTAGATGGCTGGATGGCATCACCGACTCAATGGGCATGAGTTTGAGTAAACTCCAGGAGTTGGTGATGGACAGGGAGGCCTGGCGTGCTGCAGTCCATGGGGTCGCAAACAGTCAGACACAACTGAGCAACTGAACTGAACTGAAGCAAAGCCAGGTGGCGCTAGTGGTAAAGAACATGTCTGCCCATGCAGGAGACATAAAAGATGCAGCAGGTTCGATCCGTGGGTTGGGAAGATCCCCTGGAGGAGGGCATGGCAACTCACTCCAGTATTCTTGCCTGGAGAATCCCAGGGACAGAGGATCCTGGAGGGCCACAGTCCATGGGGCCATAAAGAGTTGGACATGACTGAAGCAACTTAGCACTGAAGCAAAGCCAGCATAACCTCTTAATGTAATAGAGATGAGTGTTAGAGAGCCCCTAGAGCCCAGGGGAAGACAGCAAAGAAAGAAAAAGGGGAATGATCAGTGAAAAGGGAAAATTGAGGGAATCTGGTGACCTGGAATTCAGGTAAAGAGAGTGTATGGAGCTGCAGGGAAAACCACTTGTGTCAAGTGTCCTAAAAAGTGTTGACTTAGCGATGATGATTCCCGCATGACTGATCAGTGTTAGCATCATCTTTTACAAGTCATCATTTTCTTCCTAGTTGTTAGTGTTGGTAGTTGAAATAACATCTTTTTGCCAAGCATTAGAATCCTTGTGTCTCTGACTCCAAATTCTATGCATTTTCAACTATTCCAGAGAACAAGAATCAATCCAAAAAGGCTGGTAGGACTATTAAGGACAGTTTTGTAAGATTCTTCCAAGTTGTACCAAACAGTTGAAGTTTTATTGTATAAACCACTGAAGACTACAAGTAATATGATAAGGTTGATATTTAAAAAGATAATTCTGGTCAGAAATACCTCTAGAGAGAAAAAGACCTCTTGATATAAATAATTAGAAAAGTCCCTTAAACTTTATTACCTTAGTAATTTTTAGGGCCATTGTTAACATTCTGTAGTTATTCTCTGCTTGTCATTTTTTTGGCTCTTCAGTACTGCAAATTAAACGATGAAGTCTTTTTAGTTAGTTTACTGTTTAAACTTTATCTATACTGGTATTTTTCATTTGTCTTTCATTTTAAAATAGGGATAAAGTAATTTAAATATTAAATAAAACTGTGCTGTTTCCGCACTGATTTTTTAGTGTTTGAATGACACCAGCTCAGGTTTATTGTTCTTTATTTTTTGAGATGATTAGGAATATTTCTTTATTTTTTAAAACTGCAACCTGATCCAATTTTTATTTTATTATTATTTTGGCTACACTGGGCCTTTGCTGTGGGGCTAGGGCTCTTCATAGTTTCGCATGGGCTTTCTCTACTTGTGGTATACAGGCTTCTCTAGTGAAGCATGGGCTCTGAAGCATGAGGGCCCTCTAGTTGCAGCGTGCAAGCTTAGTTGGCCCATGGTGTGTGGGATCTTAGTTCCCTGACCAGGGATCAAACCCATGTCCTCTGGATTGGAAGGTGGGTTCTTAACTACTAGACCACCAGGGAAGTCCCAGGAATATTTCTAAAGTCTTTTAAAATCAGATGTTTTCTGTGTGACTTAAAAAATACTGTATGTGTTCAGTAGCTGCATCATGTCCAATTCTTTGCTACCCCATGGACTGCAGCACGCCAGGCTTCCCTGTCCTTCACCATCTCCCGGAGCTTGCTCAAATTCATATCCACTGAGTCAGTGATTCTGTCTAAGCATCTCATCCTCTGCCACCCCCTTCTCCTTTTGCCTTCAGTTTTTCCCAGCATCAGGGTCTTTTCCAATGAGTTGGCTCTTTATATGAGGTACTCGAAGTATTGGAGCTTCAGCATCAGTCCTTCCAATGAATATTTAGGGTTGATTTCCTTTAGCATTGACTGGTTTGATCTCCTTGCGTCCAGGAGACTCTAGCATCTTCCCCAGTACCACAATCTGAAAGCACTAGTTCTTTAGCACTCAGCTTTCTTTATGGTCCAGCTCTCACATCTGTACATGACTACTAGAAAAACCATAGCTTTGCCTATGTGGACCTTTGTTGGCAAAGTGATGTCTTTGCTTTTTAATACTTTGTCCAGGTTTCCATAGCTTTCTTTCCAAAGGGCAAACATCTTTTAATTTCATGGCCACAGTCACCGCCCACAGTGATTTTAGAGCCTAAGAAAATAAAATCTGTCACTACTTCCACTTTTTCCCCTTCTGTTTGCCATGAAGTGATGGGACCAGATGCCATGATCTTCATTTTTTGAATGTTGAGTTTTAAGCCAGCTTTTTTACTCTCTTCTTTTACCCTCATCAAGAGGCTCTTTAGTGTCTCATTTTCTGCAATTAGAGTGGCATTATCTGCATATCTGAGGTTGTTATTTCTCCTGGCAATTTTGATTCTAAGTTGTAATTAATCTAGCCCAGCATTTCACCTGATATACTCTGCATGTAAGTTAAATAAGTAGGGTGACAATTGACAGCTTTGATATACTCCTTTCCAGTTTTGAACCAGTGTATATGTTGTTGCAAACATTTAGTTTTATAAACAGTTATTTTATGACTGTGTTGGAATGTAGATCTAATTATGTCCAATTTCCACAGGTATCTTCTCTTAATGGATCTTCAGGATAGAAATGAAAAGCTCTTCTATAAAGTGCTGATGTCTGACATTGAGAAATTCATGCCTATTGTGTATACTCCCACTGTGGGTCTAGCTTGCCAACAATATAGTTTAGCATTTCGGAAGCCAAGGTATGTAAAGTTTTATTTTAAATACAGTTTGTGTCTTCAGTTATTTTTTGTCAAGGTTTTGCTATAATTAAAAAAATTATGTAATGAAATAGAAGTTCAGAAAAATCTAAAACTTCATTTGGGTCCCTGGTGGCTCAGACGGTAAAGAATCTGCCTGCAATGCAGGAGACCGGGGTTAGATCCCGAGTTGAGAAGACCTGATAGAGGAGAGCATGGCAACCCATTACAGCATTCTTGCCTGGAGAATCCCCATGGATAGAGGAACATGGTGGGCTAAAGAACATTAAATATAAATGTATATATGACATTTTAAAATATAGTATTTCATTCCTAGATTTAAGATGATGAAGTTATTTTTTATAAACCAATTTATGTTTCCTTTTACAGATACTAAATGAACATTTTTGGGGTAAAAAAGGTAGTTGATCATAACTAAGTTTGTCTTTGAGATAGTAATTGCCTCTATTATGTGTACATTTTGTAACTTAAAGATTTCAGATTTTCTTGAAAATAAGGAGCATTATTGTTTAGTCGCTAAATTGTGTGTGACTTCTGTGACACAGTGGACTGTAGCTCGTCAGGCTCCTCTATCCATGGGATTTGTGGCTTGCCATTTCCTTCTCCAACAGATTTTCCTGACCCAGGGATTGAACCCAAGTCTCCTGAATTGACAGGCGAGTTCTTTACCACTGACCCACCATGGAAGCCCAAGGAGTATATTATTTCCTAAATTCAGAGTTGGCATTAAACAGGCTCTTTTGTAACCATCTTTAAAGATGTGTAAAATATAAAATGTAGTTTTTTAAAACCATGGCTTTACTTTATCATATTACTTTAAATACTTTTGCAGCAAGGAACAATTGAAATAAATATTAATGCTTTTAACAGCAGCAACAAAAGCTCAAGTTGAATATTTATGTGCTACTTATAGTTTTGAATTTAAAATAAAAAGAAATGTTTATAAGTTTATATCACAAATATAAAAGCCTACTGTAAGTTGTGTCATTGAAAGGAATGTTTCAGAGGTAAGATCTGAAAGTTAGTAGATTTCACAAAGGTGTATTGATGTGGTGATAATTTTTGCACATTTGTGCCAATTGCCTTTTGTATAAAGAAAATAATTAGCCACATTATCCCTTATATAAAGAGAATAATCAATTATAGATGGTCTGTTAAATTTCCTTAATAGCACATATCTGTGTTGCATTATATAATGGCTATGTTAACAGAGAATTTTTTTTTTCATAGAAAAACAAGAGTTAGAATTTAGCTGGTAACTGTATTATGATGAATAATTCTTTTTTGAGTATATAAATATTTTCTTTTTAAATTAAATAAACAATACATGTTCATTACTGAAAAATGAGAAAATACAAATATACAAAAGAAGAAGTATTTTAAGAATACCTAATGTCATGATAACAAAAATCCTCGATACAATACTGTTATCCTTATAGAAGGGATCATACTATGTAAACTGTTCTTTACATATCAGGTTATAGGTAGTAAGTAGATATATAAATAAGTAGGAGGGGAGAGGGAGAGGCAGAGATGGGGCGAGACGTAGCACAGCATTTGTATCAAAATGCTCACACGTGTTGATTTTAGATGACATATTCATGGTATTCTATCAAATTTTATGCAGTATTTCAAATTATTTTTTAATTGAAAAATAATTGCTTTATAGATTTTGTTGTTTTCTGTCAAGGCTCAGCCTGAATCAGCCATAGGTATACATATATCCCCTCCCTTATTGAACCTCCCCCCCATCTCCCTCCCCATCCCGCCCCTATAGGTTGATACAGAGCCTCCGTTTGAGTTTCTTAGCCAAATTCCCGTTGGCTGTCTCTCTTGCATATGGGGATGTAAGTTTCCATGTTACTCTCCATGCGTCTCACCCTCTCCTCCCCTCTCCCCATAGCCACAAGTCTATTCTCTATGTCTGCTTCTCCACTGCTGAGAGTAATTTCTTCACTATACACTGAGAGAGTAAATTCTTCACTTTACACTGAGAGAGTAAATTCTTCAGGGCCATTTTTCTAGATTCTGTATATATGCGTTAGAATACAATGTTTACCTTTCCCTTTCTGACTTACTGCACTCTGTATAGTAGGTTCTAGGTTCATGTACCTCATCAGAACTGACTCAAATGCATTTCTTTTTATGGCTGAGTAATATTCCCTTGTGTATATGTGCAACTTCTTTATCCATTCATCTATATCTAGGTTCTTCCATGTTCTAGCTATGTTGCGATGAACAATGGGATACATGTGTCTTTTTCAGTTTTGGTTTCCTCAGGGTAGATGCCTAAGGAGTGGGATTGCTGGGTCATATGGTGGTTTTATTCCTAGTTTTTTAAGAAATCTCCATACCATCTTCCATAGTGGCTGCATCAATTTACATTCCCACTGACAGTGCAAGAGTGTTCCCTTTTCTCCATACCCTCTCCAGCATTTATTGTTTGTAGACTTTTTTGATGATCACCATTCTGATTGGTGTGAGGTGATATCTCATTGTAGTTTTGATTTGCATTTCTCTAATAATGAGAGATGTTGAGCATCTTTTCATGTGTTTGTTAGCCATCTGTATGCCTTCTTGGGAGAAATGTCTGTTTAGGTATTTTTCCCTCTTTTGTATTGGGTTGTTTGTTTTTCTGGTATTAGGTTGTGTGAGCTGCCTATATATTTTGGAAATTAATCCTTTATCAGTTGTTTCATCTGCTATTATTTTCTCGCATTCTGAGGGTTCTCTTTCGACCTTGCTTATAGCTTCCTTTGCTGTGTAAAAGCTTTTAAGTTTAATCAGGTCCCACTTGTTTACTTTTGTTTTTATTTCCATTACTCTAGGAGGTGGGTCATAGAGGATCTTGCTTTGGTTTATGTCGTTGAGTGTTCTGCCTATGTTTTCCTCTAAGAGTTTAATAGTTTCTGGTCTTATATTTAGATCTTTGATCCATTTTGAGTTTATCTTTGTGTATGGTATTAGGAAGTGTTCTAATTTCATTCTTTTACATATAGCTGTCCAGTTTTCCCAGCACCATTTATTGAAGAGGCTGTCTTTGCCTCATTGTATCTTCTTGCCTCCTTTGTCAAATATAAGGTACCTATAGGTGAATGGGTTTATTTCTGGGCTTTCTATGTTGTTCCATTGGTCTATGTTTCTCTTTTTGTGCTAGTACCACACTGTCTTGATGACTGTAGCTTTGTAGTATATTCTGAAGTCAAGAAGGTTGATTCCTCCAGCGCCATTCTCTTTCTCAGGATTGCTTTGGCTATTTGGGGTCTGTTGTGTTTCCATATGAATTGTGAAATTCTTTGTTCTAGTTCTGTGAAAACTGTCATTGGTAACTTGATAGGGATGGGGTTGAATCTGTAGATTGTGTCTGGTAGTATAGTCATTTTCACAATATTGATTCTTTCTACCCAGGAACATGGATTATCTCTCCATCTGTTTATGTCATCTTTGATTTCTTTCATTAGTGTCTTATAATTTTGTGTGTATAGTTCTTTTGTCTCCTTAGGTAAGTTTATTCCTAGATATTTAATTATTTTTGTTGCAATGGTGAATGGGATTGATTCCTTAATTTCTTCTTTTGAGTTTTCATTGTTACTATATAGAAATGCAAGTGATTTCTGTGTATTGGTTTTGTATCCTACAACTTTGCTAAATTCACTGATTAGCTCTAGTAATTTTCTGATACTGTCTTTAGGGTTTTCTATGTACAGTATCATGTCATCTGCAAACAGTGAGAACTTTGCTGCTGCTTTTCTGATCTAGATTCCTTTTATTTCTTTTTCTTCTCTGATTGCTGTTGCTAGGACTTCCAGAACTATGTTGATTAATAGTGGGGAAAGTGGACACATTTTTCTTGTTCCTCATGGGGAATGCTTTCCATTTTTCACCATTGAGAGTAATGTTTTCTGTACACTTATTATATGTGACTTCCCTGGTGGCTCAGACGGTAAAGTGTCCTCTTGCAATGCAGGAGACCTGAGTTTGATCCCTGGGTTGGGAAGATCCCCTGGAGAAGGAAATGGCAACCCACTCCAGTACTCTTGCCTTCAAAATCCCACAGACAGAGGAGCCTGTTAGGCTATAGTCCATGGGGTCCCAAAGAGTTGGACATGACTGAGCAACTTCACTTTCTTTTCTATCATATATGCCTTTACTATGTATCATACATGGGTGTTGAATTTTGTCAATGGCTTTTTCTGCATCTGTTGAGATGATCATACGGTTTTTAATTTCATTTTGTTAATATGATATATCACATGATTGATTTGCATATATTGAAGCATCCTTGCATCCCTGGAATAAACCCAACTTGATCATGGTGTATGAGCTTTTCGATGTGTTGCTGAATTCTGTTTGCTAAAATTTTGTTGAGGATTTTTGCATCTATGTTCATCAGTGATACTGGCCTATAGTTTTCTTTTTTTGTGTTGTCTCTGTCTGGTTTTGGTGACAGAGTGATGGTGGCCTCGTAGAATGAGTTTGGAAGTGTTCCTTCCTCTGCAATTTTTTGAAAGAGCTTTAGAAGGATAGGCATTAGCTCTTCTCTGAATGTTTGATAGAATTCTGTGAAGCCATCTGGTCCTGGGCTTTTGTTTTTTGGCAGATTTTGGTCAGAGCTTCAATTTCAGGGCTTATAATTGGGTTGTTCATAATTTCTGTTTCTTCCTGGTTCCGTCTTGGAAGATTGAACTTTTCTAAGAGTGTCTGTTTCTTCTTCCAGGTTCTCCATTTAGTTGTTTATGATAGTCTCTTATAATCCTTTGTATTTCTGCATTGTCTGTTGTAACCTTTCCTTTTTCATTTCTAATTTTGTTGATTTGATTCTTCTCTCTTTCTTTCTAAATAAGTCTGGCTAAAGGTTTGTCGATTTTGTTTGTCTTCTCAGAGAACCAACTTTTAGTTTTGTTAATCTTAAATGTTGTTTCTTTCATTTCTTTTCCATTTATTTCTGGTCAGATCTTTATGATTTCTTTCCTTCTACTAATTTCGGGGGTTTGGGGGTCTTCTTTTTCCATTTTGTTTAGGTGTAAAATTAATTTGTCTATTCAATGTTTTCCTTGTTTCTTGAGGTAGGATTGTATTGCTATAAACTTACCTCTTAGGACTGCTTTTGCTGCATCCCATGGGTTTTGAGTTGTCGTGTTTTCATTGTCATTTGTTTCTAGAAATTTTTTTATTTTCCTTTTGATTGAATTCTTCAGTAACCTGTTGGTTATTGAGAAACATATTGTTTAATCTCCATGTATTCGTATTTCCTACAGTTTTTTTTTTCTTGTAACGATACCTAGTCTCATAGCATTGTGGTCGGAGAAGACGCGTGATAAGATTTCAACTTTCTTACATTTACTGAGATTTGATTTGTGACCCAAGATATAGTCTATCCTGGAGAATGTTACATGTACACTTGAGAAGAAGGTGTATTCTTCTGTATTTGGGTGGAATATTCTGAAGATATCAATGAGATCCATCTCATCTAATGTATCATTTAAGACTTGTGTTTCTTTATTAATTTTCTGTGTTGATGATCTGTCCATTGGTGTGAGTGGGGTGTTAAAGTCTCCTACTATTATTGTGTTACTGTCAATTTCTCCTTTTATGTCTGTTAATGTTTGTCTCTGTATTGAGGTGCTCGATATTTATGCTTGATGCTTATGTTGGGTGCATCGATATTTACAATTGTTATGTCTTCCTCTTGGATTGATCCCTTGATCATTATGTAGTGTCCTTCCTTATCTCTTGTAATCTTCTTTAAGGTCTGTTTTGTCTGATATGAGTATTGTTACTCCAGCTTTCTTTTGCTTCCTATTTGCATGGAATATATTTTTCCATCCTCTAATTTGCAGTCTGTATGTGTCTTGAGATCTGAAGTTGGTTTCTTGTAGACATCATATGTGTGAGTTTTGTTTTTGTATTCATTCAGCCAGTCTGTGTCTTTTTGTTGGAGCATTTAATGCATTTACATTTAAAGTAATATGTGTTCTGATTGCCATTTTCTTAATTGTTTGGGGTTGATTTTGTAGATCTTTTTTCTTCTCTTGTATTTCTTGAGTATATAAGTCCCTTTAACATTTGTTGTAAAGCCGATTTGGTGGTGCTGAATTCTCTTAACTTTTGCTTGTCTGAAAAGCTTTTTATTTCTCCATCAATTTTGAATGAGATCCTTCCTGGGTACAGTCATCTTGGTTGTAAATTTTTCCTTTTCAGTACTTTAAATATATCCTGCCATTCCCTTCTGGCCTGCAGAGTTTGTGCTGGGAGATCAGGGTTTACATGTATGGGGTTTTCCTTGTATGTTACTTGTGCTTTTCCCTTGCTGCATTTAATATTCTTTCTTTGTGTTTAGTCTTTATTAGTTTGATTAGTATGTGTCTTGGCATGTTTATCCTGTATGGAACTCTTTGCACCTCTTGGACTTTATTGACTGTTTCCTTTTCCATGTTGGGGAAGTTTTCAACTATGCGCTCTTTAAAAATTTTCTCATACCCTTTCTTTCTTTCTTCTTCTTCTGGGACCCCTATTATTTGAATGTTGGTGTGTTTGATATTGTCCCAGAGGTCTCTAAGACTGTCCTCAGTTCTTTTCACTGTTTTTACTTTATTCCGCTCTTCAGAAGTTATTTCCACCATTTTATCTTCCAGCTCACTGTTTTGTCCTTCTGCGTTAGTTATTCTGCTGTTGATTCCTTCTAGAGTATTTTTAATTTCAGTAATTGTGTTGTTTGTCTCTGATGTTTATTCTTTAATTCTCCTAGGTCTTTATTGATTGATTCTTAACATTTTCTCCATTCTGTGTTCAAGGTTTTTGATCATCTTTATTATCATTATTCTGAATTATTTTTCAGGTAGTTTGCCTGTCTCCTCTTCATTTATTTGGACTTCTGTGTTTCTAGTTTGTTCCTTCATTTGTGTAGTATTTCTCTGCCTTTTCATTATTTTTTTTTTTAACTTATTGTGTTTGAGGTCTCCTTTTCCCAGGCTTCAAGGCTGAATTCTTCCTTCCTTTTGGTTTCTCTCCTCCTAAGCTTGGTCCAATGGTTTGGGTAAGCTTCGTATAGGGTGAGATTTAGGCTGAGTTTTTATTTGTTTGCTTGTTTTTCCTCTAATGGGCAAGACTGAGTAAGGTGGTAATCATGTCTGGAGAAGGAAATGGCAACCCATTCCAGTATTCTTGCTTGGAGAATCTCATGGACTAAGGAGCCTGGTGGGCTGCAGTCCATGGGGTCACAAAGGGTCAGACACGACTGAGTGACTTTACTTACTTACTTACTTACATGTTTGCTAGTGATTGGGTTTGTATTTTTATTTTGTTTGTCATTCAGATGAGTGCCCTGCACAGGGTGCTACTGGTGATTGGGTGATGCCGGGTCTTGTATTCAAGTGGTTTCCCTTGTGTTAGTTCTCACTATTTGATACTCCCTAGGATTAGTTCCCAGGGACGGGGGACCCTGGTGTGCTGCCATCTAGGGGGTCGCACAGAGTTGGATACAACTGAAGCGACTTAGCAGCAGCAGCAGCAGGGTTAGTTCTCTGGTAGTGTAGGTCTTGGAGTCAGTGCGCCCACTCCAAAGGCTCAGGGCTTGATCTCGAGTTTTGTGTGGTTCTGTTCTTTTCCACTAGTCAGGTACTCCTGTCCGCTCTCAGCTGGTGTTCTGCATGCACTTCTGTGTCTGAAGGTGTATTCCTGATGTATCTGTGGAGAGAGATGTACTCCGTATCCACCTACTCCTCCATGATCTTGTTCTCCTTTTTTTTTTTTTTTCCCCTTTGTGCTTTCTAGTTTCTCTGGCTCATAAGGTGGCCGGACCCAGAGGCCTCCCAGCTGGTGCTTCAGATCCGAGTCTGTATTGCAAAATCAGTATTTGAAATTTAAAGGAACACTTTACTGATAGAGAGAAAGTAAACTTGCCACAATTATTTGTAAATGATCATTTTATGGCAGTTTTCTGTCATGTTGACCTTTAATGTGTATATTTTGTTAAATTTTTGGTGATTTTTGAAGATATTTTTATTGAGATAATATTTGAAATGTTTCAGGTAAATAATGGAAAAGTTGATTTGACATTTAAATACATTACAAAATGATCACCACAGTAAGTTGTCTAGTAACTATCTGTCCCTATACAAAGTTATTACAGTATTATTGACCATATTCCTTATGCTGTATATTATATCCCTGTGACTTAACTGAAGGTTTGTAGCTCTTAATCTTCACCGTTTTTGCCCAATTTCCCACCCTGCCCACCTGTGATAACCACCTGTTTGTTCTTTGTATGTATGAGTCTGTTTTCTTTCTGTTTTTTAGATTCAACGTATTAGTGACATCATATGGTATTTGTGGTATTTGTCTTCTCTTGACTTATTTCACTTAACGTGATACCCTGATCCTCCCAGTTGTTCCAAATAGCAAGATTTAATCCTTTTTATGAGTAATATTCCATTGTGTGTGTGTGTGTGTATGTGTATATATGTGAACATAGTGTGGTGTTGGAGAAGGCAATGGCAACCCACTCCAGTATTTCTTGCCTGGAAAATCCCATGGATGGAGGAGCCTGGTGGGCTGCGGTCCATGGGGTCGCTAAGAGTCAGACACGACTGAGCGACTTGACTTTCTTTTTTCACTTTCATGCATTGGAGAAGACAATGGCAACCCACTCAAGCACTCTTGCCTGGAGAATCCCAGGGACAGCAGAGCCTGGTGGGCTGCCGTCTATGGGTTCGCACAGAGTTGGACACGACTGAAGTGACTTAGCAGCAGCAGCAGTGTGGTGTCAGTCACTCAGTCATGTCTGACTCTTTGTGACCCCATGAACTGTAGCCCACCAGGCTCCTCTGTCCATGGGATTTCCCAGGCAAGAATACTGGAGTGGGTTGCCATTCCCTTCTCCAGGGGATCTTCCCAACCCAGGGCTCGAAACCTGGGTCTTCTGCAATGCAGGCAGATTCTTTCCTATCTGAGCCACAGGGGAAGTCCATATGTGACCATATATAGTAAATATATATATGTATATATCACATCTTTTTTATTTATTCGTCTATCACTAAGCACTTAGTTTATTTCTGTATCTTGGCTGCTGTAAATACTTCTGCAATGTACATTTTCTTTGAGTATATACCCAAAAGTGAAATAGCTGGATCATGTGGTAGTTCAATTTTTAATTTTTTTAAGGAGCCTCCATAATATTTTCTATAGTGGCTGCAACAATGTACAGTCTTGCCAATGTTCTTTTCTCCACATTCTCACCAACACTTGTTAATTTGTTGTCTTTTTGTTGATAGTCATTCTGACATGTGTTAGGTGGTTCATTGGTGGTTTTGATTTGCATTTCCCTGATGATTAGTGATGTTAATAATCTTTATTTTAGATGTTATCCCTTATTAGACATATATTTGCTATATCTTGGGTGAGTTTTGCTTTGTCTAGGTCACTGGTTCGTTCTTCTGTACCATCTAATCAACTGCTAAATCTGATTGGTACCATCTAATTCAGTCCTGCTGGTGTGTTTTTCTTTCAGTTATTCTTCAACTCTGATTGGTTCATTGTTAACATTTTTTAACTCTTTGTTGAAATTTTCACTGTTTTCATCCATTCTTCTCCCAACTTTGGTGATCATCTTTATGATCATTACCTTGAATTCTTTTTTTAAGTGTATTACTTATCTCTGTTTCATTTAGTTCATTTTCTGAGATTTTGTCTTTGTTCTTTCAGTTGGGACATAGTCCTCTGTCTTCTCATTTTATCTAATTCTCTTTTTGTATCTGTGTAGTACTTAAGTCTGTTATGTCTCCTAGTCTTGGAAAAGCGGTCTTATGTAGGAGACATTCCATGAGTCCTAGCAATGCACTCCTCTCTGGTCATTAGAGATGTGT
The DNA here is from genome assembly GCA_006408695.1 of Aepyceros melampus. NCBI lineage: Eukaryota > Metazoa > Chordata > Mammalia > Artiodactyla > Bovidae > Aepyceros > Aepyceros melampus. The sequence goes on from SJXQ01007466.1 coordinate 30,138, forward strand.
GCACTGGGAGTGCTTCCTATGTGGGCTGCATGTGCCATTAGTTGGTGGTGGAGCTGACTTCCCCCTGCCCAGCCCTGGGTGGTTACTGTGGGTACAGCCCAGGGTGGATGGAGCAAATCCCAGAGATTATGGGCTGGAGGGAGGATTCAAAGATGGTGCTTGCCAACATCTGTATCAGCATGGTGCAATGAGAGACCCAACCCCAGGGGGGTCCCAGCTGCCTCCTGTCTCTCTCTCAAATGCTTTCCAAGATCAACAGGTGGGTCTTACACAGGCACTTCTCAAATTACTACCACTGTGCTAGGACTCAGCTTGTAAGATTTTCTTCTCACCCTTTAAGGGGGTCTCTGGCTCCTATATCTCTCCTGCTCTCCCAAATGTAGGCTCTACTGGTTTTCAAAGCCAGATGTTCTAGGAACTCATCTTCTGGTACAGGATCCCCTGGCTGGGGAGCCCAGAATGGGTCTCAGACCCTTTGTTCCTCGGGGAGGACCACTGTGGTGGTGATATTCTTCCTGTTTGTGGTTGCCAGCAGGGTCATGTGGGTCCTGAGTAAGCTGTGTCTTTACTTCTTCTACGTATCCATTTCACTGTAGCTCCTCTCTCTCTATATTTCACTTCAGTTCAGTTCAGTCACTCAGTCGTGTCCGACTCTTTGTGGAACCATGGACTGCAACACACCAGGCTCCCCTGTCCATCACCAACTCCCAGAGCTTACTCAAAGTTATATCCATCAAGTCAGTGATGCCATCCAACCATCTCATCCTCTGTCATCCCCTTCTCCTGCCTTCAGTCTTTCCTAAGTTCAGGGTCTTTTCCAGTGAGTCAGTTCTTCACGTCAGGTGGCCAAAATATTGGAGTTTTAGCTTCAGCATCAGTCCTTCCAATGAATATTCAGGACTGATCTCCTTTAGGATGGACTGATTGGATCTCCTTGCAGTTCAGGGACTCTCAAGAGTCTTCTCCAACACCACAGTTCAAAAGCATCAATTCTTTGGTGCTCAGCTTAATGGTCCAACTCTCACATCCATATGTGACTACTGGATAAAACCATAGCTTTGACTAGATGGACTTTTATTGGCAAAGTAACATCTCTGCTTTTGAATATGCTGTCTAGGTTGATCATAGCTTTTCTTCCAAGGAGCAAGCATCTTTTAATTTCATGACTGCAGTCACCATCTGCAGTGGTTTTGGAGCCCCCCAAAATAAAGTTTCTCACTGTTTCCATTGTTTCCCCATCTATTTGCCATGAAGTGATAGATCAGATGCCATGATCTTAGTTTTTTGAATGTTGAGTTTTAAGCCAACTTTTTCACTCTCCTCTTTAACTTTCATCAAGAGGCTCTTTCGTTCCTCTTCGATTTCTGCCATAAGAGTGGTGTCATTTGTATACCGGAGGTTATTGATATTTCTCCTGGCAATCTTGATTGCAGCTTGTGCTTCATCTAGCCTGGCATTTCACATGATGTGTTACGAAATGTTATATATCTTTAGGTGTGAAAAATCTTTTCTGCTAATCTTTTGTTGTTATTGTTCAGTTGCTAATCATGTCCAACTCTTTGCGACCCCATGGACTGCAGCACGCGAGGCCTCCCTGTCCATCACCAACTCTCATAGTTTACTCAAACTCATGTCCATTGAGTTGGTGATCCCGTGCAACCATCTCATCCTCTGTCACCTCCTTCTCCTCCTGTCCTCAATCTTTCCCAGCATTAGGGTCTTGTCCAGTAAGTTGGCTTTTCATATCAGGTGGCCAAAGTATTGGAGCTTCAGCTTCAGCATCAGTCCTTCCACTGAATATTCATGGTTGATTTCCTTTAGGATTGACTGGTTTGATCTCTTTGCCATCCAAGGGACTCTTAAGAGTCTTCTCTAGCACCACAATTTGAAAGCATCAGTTCTTTGGTGCTTAGCCTTCTTTATAGTCCAGTTCTCACATTTGTACATGACTACTGGAAAAGCCATAGCTTTGACTGTATGGACCTTTGTTGGCAAAATAATGTCTCTGGGTTTTTTTAATATGCTGTGTAGGTTTGTCATAGCTTTTCTTCCATGGAGCAAGTATCTTTTATTTTTTTATTTGTTAAATATATATTTTTATTGAAGTATAGTTGATTTACAGTGTTACAGGTGCACAGCAAAGTGATTCAGTTATACAAATACATATATATTATTTTTGAAATTATTTTCCAGCATAGGTTATTATAAGATATTGACTGTATTTCTCTGTTCTATACAGTAAACCTTTGTTGCTTGTTGCATGTATATTTTTTATTGGAAATCTTGCATTCTACTCATACTAAGTCAAACAAGTAGAATCAAAATGTCATAATGTTTTTTAGTTAGGCAAAAATTTGTTTTCATAAAATATATGTATTATATGTGTATATATATACACACAAAAGCTTTTCTACTACACTTGATAAAGGCTTGGGAAAGAACATCAGAAAAAAAAGAGGAGATGGAGAAATTGGAGAACATAGACTAAATGAAATGGAAGCACTGAATATTAAATAGAAAAAGTGAAACAAATTAGGTAAAAGTAAAAAAATCAGCATGTAGTTCAGTGTTTTTAAACACGACTGCTCATTATAAGCATATCTGGAACTCTGGAGAAAAAAAGCCATACCTAAGCATTTGTATTTTTCAAAAAAATTTCAAGATAATTCTGATATGCATCTGGATTTTAAAAAGTGGTAACAGGTTTTTCTATTAGATCTTAGTTTCGGTGATTTAGGGAAATGGCAGCCCACTGCAGTGTTCTTGCCTGGAGAATCCCAGGGATGGGGGAGCCTGGTGGGCTGCCGTCTATGGGGTCGCACGGAGTCGGACACGACTGACGTGACTTAGCAGCAGCAGCAGCAGAGTTCTATTATTTTTCTGTTGACCAATCACAATACAGTGGTATTAAGTGAGTAATAGTTAAATAATCACAATAGTAAAAGATGTTTATCAGTTTTCACAGTCAATAGCCAGACAGAAAATAAAAGATAATTACAATTGCAAACCATAATGGGAACATGGATTAACTTAACAATATAAAATAATTATATAGAATTTGAGAGGGTCAAGCAGAGTGATGTGGTAAGTGGAATTGCGTACATGGACATATTTTCATCCACCTAGGCAGTCTCTGTCTTTTGGTTGGTGCATTTAATCCATTTACATTTAAGGTAATTATTGATATGTATGATCCTATTACCATTTTCTTAATTGTTTTGTGTTTATTTTCTGTAGGTCTTTTCCTTGTCTTGTGTTTCCTCCATAAAGAAGTTCCTTTAGCATTTGTTGTGAGGCTGGTTTGGTGGTGCTTAATTCTCTTTAACTTTTGCTTGTCTGAAAGCTTTTGATTTCTCCCATCAAATATGAAGGCGAGTCTTGCTGGGTGGAGTATTCTTGGTTGTAGATTATTCCCTTTCATCACTTTAAATATATCATGCCATTTCTTTCTGGCTTGTGGAGTTTCTCTTGAGAAATCAGCTGACAGCAGGATGGGAGTACCCTTGTATGATACTGTTTTCCCCTTGTTGCTTTTAATATTTTATCTCTGTCTTTAATTTTTGTCAGTTTGATTACCATGTGTCTTGGATGCTCCTCCCTGGGTTTCTCCTGCCTGGGACTCCCTGTGCTTCCTGGACTTTGTTGACTGTTTCCTTTCCCATGTTCAGGAGGTTTTCGTCTATTATCTCTTAAAAGTGTTTTCTCAGTCTTTCCTCTCTCTCTTTTCCTTCTGCAAATGTTGGTGCATTCAGTGTTGTCCCAGAGATCTCTTAGGTTGTCTTTCTTTCTTTTCTTTTGTTTTTCTGTATTCTGTTCTGCAGCAATGATTTCCACCATTCTGTCCTCCAGGTTATTTATGCATTCTTCTGCTCAGTTATTCTGCTACTGATTCCTTCTAATGCATTATTCGTCTGTGTTTGTTCTTTAGTTCTTTGGTAAACATTTCTTGTGTCTTCTCAATCTTTGTCTCAGTTCTTTTCCGAAGATCCTGGATCATCTTCACTCTCATTATTCTGAATTCTTTTTTTGGAAACGTGTCTATCTCCACTTAATTTAGTTGTTTTTCTGGGGTTTTATCTTGTCCCTTCACCTGTGACATAACTTTCTGTTTTTTTCATCGTGATTAACTTCCTGTAATATGTTTTTGTTTTACCCACTGTGAGACAGTGCTTCTTGCTTCTTCAGTCTACCCTCTAATGGCTGAGGCCAAGAGGCTTGTGTAAGCTTCTTGAGAGGGACTGACATGGGAGAAACTGGGTCTTGCTCTGATGGGCAGGGCCTACTCAGTAAAGCTTTAATCCAGTCATCTGCTTGCACTCTCTCCCTGGTGGTTTTGCCTGAAGTGACCCAGCCCTGTGCTCTGTGGGCTCTATAGCAGGGTTACTGTCAAGAGAGTTCACACCAAAGGGGACACAACAATGCCCCCGTCCCTGTGGTGCGCCCCCGCTGACCCACACCTCCACAGGAGGCCCCCCAGCACGAGCAGGGAGTTTTGGTTCAGTCTCCTCTGGGGTCACTGCTCCTCTCCTCTGGGTCTTGGTGTGCACAAAATTTTGTTTATGCCCTCCAAGACTGGAGTCTGTTTCCCCCAGACCTCTAGAAGTCCTATAATAAATTCTGCTAGCCCTCAAGGCCAGATTCCCTGGGGATTCCCAGTATCTTTGTTGGGTACCCAGGCTGGGAAGCCTGACGTGGGGTTCAGAACCTTCACACCAGTATGAGAACTTCTTTGGTATTATTGTTCTCCAGTCTGTGAGTCACCCACCCTGCAGGTATGGGATTTAATTTTATCATGTTGGGTGCTCCTACCGTCTCACTGTGGCTTCTTTGTCTTTGGACGTGGGGTATCTCTTTTTGATAGGTTCCAGCAAATCCCAGGGACTAGGGAGCCTGCTAGGCTGCCATCTATGGGGTCGCACAGAGTTGGACACGACTGAAGCGACTTAGCAGCAGCAGCAGCAGCATCCTCTTATCGATGGTTGCTCAGCATAGTTGCAATTTTGGTGTTCTTGCAGGAGATGAGTACAAGTCCTTCTATTCCACTATCTTGAAGAGGAAGCCTCACAAGTGTTTCAATTTCATGGCTGTTGTCAACGTCCATAGTGATTTTGGAGCCCAAGGAAATAAAGTCTGTCACTGTTTTCATTTTTCCCATCTATTTGCCATGAAGTGATGGGACCAGATGATCTTAGTTTTTTGAATGTTGAGTTTTAAACCAGGTTTTTTACTCTTCTCTTTCATCAAGAGGCTCTTTAGTTCCTCTTCACTTTGTGCCATAAGGGTGGTATCATCTGCATATCTGAAGTTGTTGATATTTCTCCTAGCAATCTTGATTCCAGCTTGTGAGTCATTCACCCTGGCATTGGGCATGATGTACTCTGCATATAAGTAAGCTGGGTGACAGTATACAGCCTTGATGTACTCCTTTCCCAATTTGGAACCAGTCTGTTATTTCCTGTCCAGTTCTAACTGTTGCTTCTTGACCTGCATATAGGTTTGCCTGCAATGCAGGAGACCTAGGTTCGATCCCTGGGTTGGCAAGATCCCCTGGAGGAAGGCATGGCAACCCATTCTAGTATTCTTGCCTGGAGAATCCCCATGGACAGAAGAGCCTGGTGGGCTACAGCCCATGGGTTGCAAAGAGTAGGGCATGACTGCGACTAAGCACAGGTTTCTCAGGAGGCAGGTACGGTGGTCTGATAGTCCCACGTCTTTCTTAATTTTGTCTTGCTTTTTGTGATCGACATAGTCAGAGGCTTTAGTGTAATTAATGAAGCAGATGTTTTTCTGGAATTCCCTTGCTTTTTCTGTGATCCAGCAGATGTTGGCAATTTGATCTCTGGTTCCTCTGGCTTTTCTAAATCTAACTTGTACATCTGGTAGTTCTCAGTTCACATACTGTTGAAGCCTATCTTGAAAGATTTTGAGCATTACCTTGCTAGCATGTGAAATGAGTGCAGCTTTAAGGTAGTTTGAACTTTCTTTGGCACTGCCATTCTTTGGGATTGGAATCCCTAGTCTTTAGGGTGTCTTGGTGACGCTAGTGTTAAAGAACCTGACTGCCGTGCAGGAGACGTAAAAGACATGAGTTTGGTCCTTGGGTCGGGCATATCCCTCAGAGAATGGCATGGCAACCCACTCCAGTAGTCTTGCCTGGAGAATCCCATGGACAGAGAGTCCTGGAGAGCTACAGTCCATGGGGTTGCGCAGAGTCGAACTGAACTGAAGCAACTTTGGCATGCACGCATGCACATAGAGAGTTGCTCTTTAAGCAGTTGTGATTTTGGTGCGCTCGTGGAGGAGGTGAGTTTAGGACCATCCTACTCTGCCATCTTGATCCCACACCCCACCAATTCTGTAGTAGAGTAATTCTCATGCCTTTTATGATTATAAGAAAAGCAACCTGGTTGGAAATGTGTTACATGGCATGTATTTAGATATTATATTAGGAAGGAAATTGTGTTTGTGTTTGAATAGTGATGGATCTTTCAGGTGTCATTTAACACCTGTATTGTTTTTTAATTAATTTCTATTGGAGTATAGTTGCTTCACAATGTGGACTATTTTCTTAAGTCAAAATTGACAAATGTCTTTTTAGCATTTCCTATTGCAACGTAGGTATTCTAAGACATTTAGAAACTAAATAGAAGGATTGACCCCTCATTATATTTAGTTTGTGAGTTTGATGGTAGCAATTAGGAACATAATTAGTGAAAGTTAAGCATTAATAGTACAAGTACTGAGCTTAATACAGTTGCAAACAGGTATATCTTTTGATCTTACACTTTTTAATAAATTTTAATGACACAATACTTTCTTGTAGCTAGATTTTTTTCATTTTGAATATGGCATTAAAATCTGGCTGGGCATCCAAAAATAAATTCTTACATGAATAACTCTACTTCTAACATTTTTTCCTTGAGGTATGATGCTGGAATATTCATTTATTGGTACTGTATGGAATTTCTTTTCTCTTTGGCATGGCTATATTTTGTGGATTTTTCAAGGTGTTGTGGATAATGATTTTTTAAGGCTGTTGTTAACTTGTTTATATTACCTTGCTCCCATAATATTCAGTTCTTGCAGAATTTTCAGTATTTGATAATGTAGTCTGTTTATGTCAGTATACTTAATTGTGGCTAATTTGTAGATAGAGGTGTCATTTTTGGAAGCTAAAGACAATTCTTTTTTATATTTTTACAGAATGCTGATCCCACTGTATTACTTAACTTGTATTCTGTGAAACTGTTTTAAAGGAAAGTTTTGTGGAAATTGATAATGCAGGTATATGTAAAGTACAGCTAAAGTAATTTTGCATAATTTCTTTGGAAATATTTCTACCTGCTATATTTTACCTGCATTTTCCAAGAATCATCTCCCTTTCCTATGAGTTCTTATTAGCTGCATATCACTTTACCATGCCTTTGGCAGTTAATCATGTTCTTATTTTTTGATACTTTGAACGTTGTATCAAGGTACTTGGTCTCTTTCTTTTTTAATTTTATTCATTTCAGTTTTTCAATTAAGGTAAAATTGACATATACTATTAGTCCCAGGTATATAATGTAATGATTCAGTATATATATAGTGAAATTATCAACACAGTAAGTCTAGTTAACATCCATCACCATACATAGTTACAAAAAAACTGTTTTCTTGTGATGAGAACTATTAAGAACACTCTCTTAGCAGCATTCAAATATATAAAGCAGCATTATTAACTATAGTTGCTATGTGTGTATTACATCCCCAGGCCTTACTTATTTTGTAACTGGAAATTGGTAACTTTCGACCTTTACCCACTTCTCCTCATTCCCCACACCCCATTTCTGGCAATCCATAGTCTCTTCCATCTACAAGCTCAGTTTTTTTTCTTTTGGTTTATTTTGTTGTCATTTTACTCTTCAGTTCAGTCACTCAGTTGTGTCCGACTCTGCGACCCCATGAATTGCAGCACGCCAGGCCTCCCTGTCCATCACCAACTCCCGGAGGGCACCCAAACCCATGTCCATCGAGTCAGTGATGCCATCCAACCAATCTCATCCTCTGTCATCCCCTTTTCCTGCTGCCCTCAGTCTTTCCCAGCATCAGGGTCTTTTCAAATGAGTCAGCCCTTTGCACCAGGTGGCCAAAGTATTGGAGCTTCAGCTTTAGCATCAGTCCTTCCAGTGAACACCCAGGGCTGATCTCCTTTAGGATGGATTGGTTGGATTTTCTTGCAGTCCAAGGGACTCTCAAGAGTCTTCTCCAACACCACAATTCAAAAGCATCAATTCTTCGGCGCTCAGCTTTCCTTACAGTCCAACTCTCACATCCATACATGACGACTGGAAAAACCGTAGCCTTGACTAGACAGACCTTTATTGACAAAGTAATGTCTCTGCTTTTGAATTCCAGGTGGCCAAAGTATTGGAGCTTCAGCTTTAGCATCAGTCCTTCCAGTGAACACCCAGGGCTGATCTCCTTTAGGATGGATTGGTTGGATTTTCTTGCAGTCCAAGGGACTCTCAAGAGTCTTCTCCAACACCACAATTCAAAAGCATCAATTCTTCGGCGCTCAGCTTTCCTTACAGTCCAACTCTCACATCCATACATGACGACTGGAAAAACCGTAGCCTTGACTAGACAGACCTTTATTGACAAAGTAATGTCTCTGCTTTTGAATATGCTGTCTAGGTTGGTCATAACTTTCCTTCCAAGCAGGAAGTGTCTTTTAATTTCATGGCTGCAGTCACCATCTGCAGTGATTTGGAGCCCTCCAAAATAAAAAGTCAGCCACTGTTTCCCCATCTGTTTGCCTCTTCATTTAGTTTCAACTAGATTGTAAGCATCTAGAGAGAAGGGATAATATTTTATAAATTATTACTGTATTTCCCATGCTATTTAAACTTATTGTCTGGTTTTTCTTGAATATGTTGTTTTTTACCTCATAGAAATCATAACTTAATGTTACTCTATTCATCCACTCACAAAGAAAAACAAAGTATTGATTATTTATTTCTCCTACTATTTTAAGCATACTGTTCTAATAGGCAAATTCTTATAAATAATAGATCTGAAATAAATTAGCTTCATTCCAAGGAATCAGGCTGTGAGGAATAATATTTTGATTAAATAGAGACCATACAACTTTAAAAGGGTTTCCCTCATAGCTCAGTCAGTAAAGAATCCACTTGCAATGCAGGAGACCTGGGTTTAATTCTTGGGTCAGGAAGATCCTCTGGAGAAGGAAATGGTAACCCACTCCAGTATTCTTGCCTGGAAGATCCCATGGACTGAGGAGCCTGGAGAGCTACATGAAGTTGCAAGAGTCAGACAAGACTTAGCAACTAAAAGACTTAGCAACTAAACCACCATACAACTTTAAGCACCTACTATATGCCTTTCAACTATTCATCTTTGTGCTGAACATCACTGTAAGATTTTGGCAAAAAAAAAATGAGCTAATACAACAGTTTGTTGGTGTCAGGTTTTTAAAAAAAAAAAAAAAAAACACATTTCCATAGTCTGATCCAACTAGTATCATTAGTTGGTTGGCCAAAAATGAGATGAAAAAGCATTCAGTGCTCAAATTAATCAGAGGAAACTGGAATTAACTAAAATTAAACAGGACCCTTTATTGTGAGATTTCTCAGACTAATATATGTTTTGCAGGTTTTTGAATGAGGGGAATTAGGTTTAATCTGGATAATATATTTAGCATAATCTTGACACAAAGTAGTTTTTCCCAAGTGGTGTTTATTACAACTGCTATTACTGTAACTCCTGGATTTCTTGATGACTAAATGGATGACACCACCCCTATGGCAGAAAGTGAAGAGGAGCTAAAAAGCCTCTTGATGTTTGTATTATATTTGGAGGAGGAAATGGCAACCCACTCCAGTATTCTTGCCTGGAGAATCCCATGGACGGAGGAGCCTGGTGGGCTACAGTCCATGAGATTGCAAAGAGTCGGATATGACTGAGCCACTTCACTTCACATATTATATATATATTTCACATTCTTTTCCATTATGATTTCTTACAAGGTTATTGATTATAGTTCCCTGTGCTAGTAGGGCCTTGTTGTTTATTTTATATATAGTAGTTTGTATCTACTAATCCCAAACTCTTCATTTATTCCTTGTCCTCTTTGGTAACCATAAATTTGTTTTCTATATCCATGAGTCTGTTTCTGTTTTATAAGTAACTTCATTTATATCATTTTTTAGATTCCACATATAAGTGACATGTTTATCTGTTTCTAAGTTAACTTCACTTAGTATGATAATCTCTTAAGTGCACCCATATTGCTGCAAATGACATTATTTCATTCTTTTTTACGGTCGAGTAGGAGAAGGCAATGGCACCCTACTCCAGTGTTCTTGCCTGGAGAATCCCAGGAACAGCGGAGCCTGGTGGGTGCCACCTATGGGGTCGCACAGAGTCAGACACAACTGAAGTGACTTAGCAGCAGCAGTATTCCATTGTATATATTTACCACACCATTTTTATCCATTCATCTGTCAATGGACACAGGTTGCTGCTATGTCCTGACTGTTGTCAGTCGTGCTCCTGTGAACCTAGGGGTGCATATACCTTTTGAATTACAGTTTTGCCTGCCTACATGCCCAGGGGTGGGACTGCTGGATCATATGGCAACTCCATTTTCTGTTTTTGTTTTAAGGAACCTCCATACTGTTTGCATAGTGACTGCACCAGTTTACATTCCAACCAACAGTATAGGAGGATTCCGTTTTCTCCACACTCACTGCAGCATTTATTATTTGTAGACCCTTTAATTCTGACTGGCATAAGGTGATGGTCTCCCTTTGTGGTGGCCCAAAAGTTCATTCAGGTTTCTCTGCAAGAGGTTACAAAAAATCCAAATGAATTTTTGAGCCAACACAGAGTTTTGATTTCCATTCCTCTAAAGAAGAGGAGCATCTTTTCATGTGCCTCTTGGACATCTGTCAAGACATGCTAGTTTTAAATGTCTTTGGAACTTCCAATTGAAAGGGGGTGTCTAAAAGGCAATTAAATGTATAGACCTGGAACTTAATAGATAATGTACACGAGGATCCTAATATTTAACTCACACATTAGATATACTACATAAATGGTACATATTTTGATTTTGACAATGATGAAGATGATTAAAAAGACCAGTTGTCAAAGAGAATCAATAAGATATGGGTTTTTTGCTGTCTTTTTTTTCTCAGAAAATTATTAGAGAAGTGCATAGAAGGAATACTAAGACAAACCAAAACAAAATACTAAGATAGTTTTTCTGTATTTGTTGATTATTTGTAAATATACTTCCTTTGGAGAAGGAAATAGCAACCCACTCCAGTATTCTTGCCTGGAGAATCCCACGGACAGAGGAGCCTGGCAGGCTACGGTCCATGGGGTCGCAATTGTCAGACACAACTTAGCAACTAAACCACATACTTCCTTTGGAATTCCAAAAAGGAGTTGAAGTATATTATTTATTACTTAAATTGAACTAAACCTTCTTTATTACCTCATGTGTAATTTCATATGAGGATGTCTACCTAGAAGTACAGAAATGGTCATAAATACAACTATGATTGGATCATGGTTATCACAATGGAAACAAAGTTTCTGCAGGTATGCCAAGAGGTCAGCAAATTTTGTAATGTTTTTGGGTTGAGGGTGTTGGTGAATTGATATTTGTTTTGTGAAATAGCAGTAAGAAAAAATACTTGAAAGGAACAAATGTAAAAAGAAACCTTCCCAAAGCCAATACTCCTTTAACCCAAGCATATTCTCATATGCTACAGATTTAATAATTAGAATAGCTGTCAAATGTATAGTTAATAGAATGGACACTTTCATATTGTATTCTGTTTTATAAATTTTCTCATTTTAAGTCTACCTAGTTTTCCTAACAGATCTTTTTTTTTTACTATGTACTTCACAGTTTTGTAATAGCAGTTTATTAAGCTATTAGTATTTTAATTAACTCAGTAATGAATTATAAACAAAGAGAATTTAAATTACTTATGGGAATATGATTTCACAGCCAATTTTAATAGCTTATGAGTTATATGTTTAACCCCTAGGGCTGTGGTGCTTTGAGTAGTTTTATTTTTTGTGATCTGATTGATTGTGGTCCATTGTGATGTAAACTGCCAAGTGATCCAGTGCCCAGAGGTTAGTAGACATCTCTTGGTCTCCTAGGTCATCTTACTTCCAGAGCTAAGGAGTTTCTGGGCGGGATCAGAGGAGGTCCTAAATCTCTTAAATAGTCCTGGATATAGAGTGGCCCAGGTGGACCAGAACTATCCGCATCTGAGAATAGCTTCTTTCTGTTAAGCCACTTTAGCATCTTTGGAAATACTTAAAAGTTTTAAGATTCAGGGAATATTTTTGGCTTATAGCTCTGATTCAGTTTGTAATTTTTACTTTTTATTGTATTGAAAGCTTCTATTTCTATAGTTTTATTGTTTTAGAGTCTCTAGCAATTGAAATGGTTGGTGTTTAAGAGAACAACTAATTTTTAATGCTTCTAGAACAGTGACCATTTAAATGTTAGATATTAATAAACTTTTTTACGCTTACCCAGAGAAAGCGATGGCACTCCACTCCAGTACTCTTGCCTGGATAATCCCATGGACAAAGGAGCCTGGTGGGCTGCAGTCCATGGGGTCTCGAAGAGTTGGACACGACTGAGAGACTTCACTTTCACTTTTCACTTTCATGCATTGGAGAAGGAAATGGCAACCCACTCCAGTGTTCTTGCCTGGAGAATCCCAGGGACGAGGGAGCCTGGTGGGCTGCCGTCCATTGGGTCACATAGAGTCGGACACGACTGAAGTGACTTGGTATAAAATATTCTTTTGTTCATTTATTTCTTTTCCCATGACATAAGCTGAATATTTGCATCTTTTGTTTCTACAGCACTACATGGTGAAATTTTTTTTTCCAAAAGGATGAAACAAATTACTGGACTATTTGGACTAGTTCAAGTTTCTTAATTACTCTCTTGATTACTGTTACCTCAGTGGATTTTTTAGAGATAATTATTTGCAAAAGTTGATTTTCATTTATTGAGATTTAGAGGATGTACTAATTAATTCGAATTGACTATTTTTTTCTGAGCAGACTGTCATATTTATGAAAGTGTATGAATATATGTGATTCGTGTTAATAGGAGTGAGGTAGAGTAGCCTGTTATCTTAAATATTAGAAATTCAGTGTGATACCAAACTATCTTCTTTCTTAAGAAATTCCTTAATTATGAAAAATCTGGAGAATGGAAAAAAATGTAGGCATGATTCAGACATTATTTTCTCACATCAGTATATAAGTATTATCTAAATGTATGCATAGACATACAACTCTTTTGCAAAGCAGTGAAAGTTATCTTTTACTGTAAAAGACCCTTAAAAAGTGTAATGTAACAGTTCATTGAATCTCCATATTCAGCTGGAGACTTTATGTGTGGAAAACTTGAATGGAAATTTAAGTTTAGGATCCAAAAATATCTTTGCTACAATCTGTGTGGTACACCCAGGTGTTTTGATTTAAGTTTACACATAGCATATGGAAAATTAAGAAAAATTACCAAGTTTTATCTCAAGTAGTATTTGTGAAAGTGTATTAATTTGGGTGGTGTTAGGTGTTTTTAAGGATTACATGTGCCAGTCTTTATTATTAAAAATAAAGAATTTTTTAAAAAGAGAGGCAATAAGTTATCCTTCCCAGAGCACATATGGAATATTGTGTTTAGTTCTGGATTTCATAGTTTTGAAAGGATTTAGGCAAACAGATATATATATACAGAGAAGAGTGACCAAAGCAGTGAGTTATTGAAAACTAGATAATGAGAAAGAGTTGAGGGGAATAGAAATGTGGAGCCCTAAAGACAAGACTTAAACAGGGCATAGTTAGGTCTTAAGTTATTTGGAAGATTTTCATGTGAGAAAAAGAATACACTTGCGTGGAATAGCCTCAAAATGTAGAACTGGAACGTGTCACAACTAATTCACACATCATTTCAAATAGCCCTGCTTTCTAATTCAGAAAGTTTTTGGTAGTAACTTTAAATCAAGTTTTAGGGCATATTAAAATTAGTAGATTTTCAAATAAGAAGGATTTTAAACAGGTTTAAAGTGATTTGATGACACAGCTTATCAAAATTCCTATTCTTTTCTCTCATAATACACTTAAGCACATGTCAGTTTACACAGCTGTATCCTAGTTATAGGCTGGTTCATTTTCAAAATTTCTCCAGTTTGAATGGATAAATGTTTAATGTTGACATTTTCTCATCTGAAGTAATTATATTCTCATCTGATTTTTAATTTTTTTGTAGTTTTTTCAGGCTATTGGTTTTTCTGTATATGCTTTGAAACTGTTGTTTATTTTATATATTTTATTTAACTTAGTTACTTAATTTAACTTAGTTTTTAACTTAGTTAACTAATTTTAGCTAGTAGAGGAATTCTTAGGAAGAATTTTCCAGGAGGTAATGTTTTGCCCCTCCCTTCAACCCCTCCTCACCAACCTCCATTTAGTAATTGAGTAGAAACAGCCAGCCTAGATGTTTGCTTTTAGTCTTTCCAAAACTTCCTACATGCTTCTCAGGTATGCTTCTGAAAGTTTGAAGGTATATTTTCATGACAAAATGATCTGTATTTAGTATTGTTTAAGAATTCTTTTATATACCTTTAAAAATATTGGATATTTTATACCTAGGTAATTTCAAAGTCTAAATTTCACCTCTTTGAAGTACAGTCATAACTGAAGTTGTCAATTTCAGTGCCTTACTATATATTTTATGATATTTTATATTTATTGTAGTAAAATTTATATAATATTTGATAGAATTCCATTACATAATACTTAAAATCATGAAAGTTACTGAATTTCATTTCTTCCTAAGCAAAGAAAATTTTCATTTTATCAATACAAAGTTCTAGTCTTACATTGATTGGTGACTGAATGAATGATATTTATAATAATTGGAGGGTGTCATATTTTATACATTTTACAAAATTGCTGCTGTTTGTGAAATAAGACATTTTCACTATGAAATGAGGTAATATATTTTAAAAGCTGAAAATGTGTAATATGTTATTTCCCTAATGGAAGAAGTTAATTTTCACTGTGTGCCAAATAAATGCCATCTGTTTGATGAATTCAGTGTTACCTTAGGATTCTTTCCAGTGTTTTTTTTACCATGGAAAGTACTTTGGATTTTAACTATCAGAACAGCATCTATTAATTTTAGCTTAATTAATTGGAATGCTCATACCAGTTTTAAAATGAATAAAGAGGAGACTATCTCAAATTGATTTTATGAGCATTTACAGTTCACATTATTTGGAAATAGTTGGTGAGTGAAGTTTGTGGAATATGTGGAGATGGAGTCATTAATGTTTGGTAGCTGTTGGTTTTAAAAAACTATTTTATAAATAATTTAAAACAGTCATTCCAAGAAGTTCAGTACCAAGTTGTAAGTACCAGAGTTGGGGCTCGAACTCATTTTACTACCTTGTTGTTCTCTGTAATAAAGTTCTGCAGAGAAAGAGAATCAGTAATATGTATGTATCAGTTCAGTTCAGTTGCTCAGTCGTGTCTGACTCTGTGACCTGATGGACTGCAGCACACCAGACTTCCTGTCCATCACCAATTCCTCGAGCTTGCTCAAACTCACATCCATCAAGTCGGTGATGCGATCCAACCATCTCATCTGTCTTCCCCTTCTCCTCCTGCCTTCAGTCTTCTCAGCATCAGGGTCTTTTCCAGTGAGACAGTTCTTCCCATCAGGTAGCCCAACTTTTGGAGTTTCAGCTTCAGCATCAGTCCTTCCAGTGAATATTCAGGACTGATTTCCTTTAGGATTGACTGGTTGGATCTCCTTGCAGTCCAAGGGACTCTCAAGAGTCTTCTTCAATACCACAGTTCAAAAGCATTAGTTCTTTGGTGCTCAGCTTTCTTTATGGTACAGCTCTCACATCCATATATGACTACTGGAAAAACCATAACTTTGACTAGATAGACCTTTGTTGGCAAAGTAATGTTTCTGCTTTTTAATATGCTGTCTAGGTTGGTCATAACTTTTCTTCCAAGGAGTGTCTTAATTTCATAGTCCAGTCACCATATGCAGTGATTTTGGAGCCCCCCAAAATAAAGTTTCTCACTGTTTCCATTGTTTCCCCATCTATTTGCCAAGAAATGATGAGACCAGATACCATGATCTTAGTTTTCTGAATGTTGAGTTTTAAGCCAACCTTTTCACTCTCCTCTTTTACCTTCATCAAGAGGTTTTTTTGTTCTTCTTCGCTTTCTGCCTTAAGATTGGTGTCATCTGCATACCTGAGGTTATTGATAATTCTCCCGGCAATCTTGATTCCAGCTTGTGCTTCATCCAGCCCAGCATTTCTCATGATGTACTCTGCATATAAGTTAAATAAGCAGGGTGTCAATATACAGCCTTGATGTACTCCTTTCCCCGTTTAGAACCAGTCTGTTGATCCATGTCTGGTTCTAACTGTTGCTTCTTGATCTGCATACAGATTTCTCAGGAGGCAGGTCAGGTGGTCTGGTATCACCATCTCTTGAAGAATTTTCCATAGTTTGTTGTGATCCACACAGTCAAAGGCTTTGGTGTCATCAATAAAGCTGGAGTAGATGTTTTTCTGGAACTCTCTTGCTTTTTCAATGATCCAACGGATGTTGAAAATTTGATCTTTATGTATATGTATATGTTGTTGTGTGTTTGGAGAGAGAGATTTATTTTAAGGGATTGGTTCACGTAGTTGTGGAAGCTGGCAAGTCCAGAATCTTCAGAGTAGGCCTCCAGGCTGGAGAACCAGGGAAGAGTAGATGCTGCAATTGACTCCAAAAAATCCTTTACTAGCAGAATTCCCTTTCCCTTGTGGAAGGTCATATAAGTCTTTTGTAAGGTCTTCAAATGATTTGATGAGGCCTGTCCACATTGTGGAAGGTAAACTGCTTTATTCAGAGTCTGCTGATTTAAATGTTAACCTCATCTAAAAATTAGCTTTCCAGAAACATCTAGACTAATTTTTGACTCAATTGTTTGGGTACCATGCCTAGCCAAGTTGATACATAATATTAACTGTCACATCCTAGACTAATATTGAGTCTCTTTTTACATTGATTGTGTATTCTATCTTGAATCTGAATTGTTCAAAGAAACTATACTCTTAACATGTAGCTTCTTGGGCTTTTCCTCATTGACTAATATGTGTTCTGATTTTCAAAAGCTAAATTTATATATTGTGTTGCTAAGATTTTCCCCCCAGATATGGAGTGTTTGTATGTAAAAAATTTCATGTATTTCTTTCTAGAAGACTTAATTCTAATAGATATTCCATGGGAATATTGTTCAAATATGGTTTCACCTTAAGAAATTTCTAACACTAATTGATCTAATGATAAATAATTTATCATTTAAATCTAGTTTTAGACATTGTCAAATAACACTGTCAAATAGCCCCTCAGTGCTTCTGGAAGGGCCTTGCTTTGTTTTCTTTCTAACTCTGCCACTTCTTCAAAACCTTTTTGCTGATTCTCTGTGTTCATGATTTCTTCTCGCCTTCCTTTCTCCAACAGAAATACATTGTGTCCACTGCATGCCAGACACTTTACTAACTGGATATGGGTAAATAAAAGACACATTTCCTGCCTTTGTGGAATTTACAAGTGAAGGCATACCTTGGAGATATTACAGTTTTAGAGTTTACCACAGTAAAGTGAATATTGCAATAAACTTGAGTCACACAAATATTTTTGGTTCCCCAGTGCACATGAAAGCTGTGTTTACACTGTACTGTCGTCTGTTAAGTTGTGTAAGATTATATCTAAAAAACCAATGTACATGCCTTAATTTAAAAACACTTTATTGCTAAAAATTCTAACCATCATCTGAGCCTTCAGTCAGTTGCAGTCTTTTTGCAAGAGTAACATCAAAGATCAGCAGCAACAGAGCCCTGAAACAAAAATGTAAGGGTTTGAGATACTAGGAGAATGACCAGTGTATGACCCAGAGATGTGAAGCGAGCAGACACTGGTGAAAAAATGGTGCTGATAGACTTGCTCAACAGAAAGGTACCACAAACCTTCAGTTTGGTTTTGTTTTTTAAAGCATGTGAAGCACAATAAAGTGATATTACATGCCTATACTATTCAGGTGAACAAAGACAGACGTGAGCACAGCTTGGGTTATGAAGGGAAATGAACAGAGGACAGTGGTGAAGAATAACGAGGGGATTTCTTTTCATGGTATAGCCAGGGAAGTGCCTCTGAGGAGGTGACATTTAAGCCGACACCTGAGGGATGAAGAGTTAGCTTATGAAAACCAGGAAAAAAAAAATTTTGAGGCAAGGAAATAACCTGCTCAAAAGGTGTGGAAGTGAGAAGGGTAGCCTGAGACAAGGTTTGAGATAGTCAGGAGTCACACGATAATGTTTCATTGTTATTTTTAACCCACTTGTGGAGCCACCGAGGTACTTGAAGCAGAGAATCAACAGCCTCCATTAAAGGTTTAAAAGATTATTCTGCCTGTTAATGTGGTTGAAGATTGGACCTGAGGGGCTAGAATGGAAATGGGAGGACCAGTAGGATGGCTGTTTTGATGGTGGCTCCCCTCCATCAGTCCAGACCACTTTGAGTGGACTTGATCCCCTTAGGTTATGGAGTGAGGAAACCAAGCAAGGCTATCTTGTGAGCTAGCTCAGTCGCCAGTCGTGGTAACCCGTTCACATGGGAGCAACTCCGCAGACTCTGGGGCATGCGGTGATTGATGGCTCTGGGTGAGGTGACTCAGATGTATGACACCCTTGTGTGTTCACACTGACCCTAAAAGCATTAGCAGAGATAAGATCTGCTGTACATAAGAATTTCTCAAGCTTGCAGATTGAGTACAGATTTTATTTATAACCCAAGTCAGTTCTCCTATGGTCTTATCCTGTGTTCATTGTACAAATCCATCCGGAACCAACCCTTTCTTCCCCCTGAAGGAAGAGCCAACCAGGCCATGTTTTACACTGCCACTACATCCTATTCCTTTCCTTTC
Source organism: Aepyceros melampus (assembly GCA_006408695.1). NCBI lineage: Eukaryota > Metazoa > Chordata > Mammalia > Artiodactyla > Bovidae > Aepyceros > Aepyceros melampus. The sequence goes on from SJXQ01007466.1 coordinate 49,189, forward strand.
TGGGCATGTATTTTTTAAATTAAAAGATTATTAATGCGGGATTGGAGCTCCGTAACTGCCTGCGTGGCTCAGTCTCAGCTGGGTCTCCTGCTCTGCAGAGTGGAACTCCAGCTGATTCTTGGCTCGTCTCACCCTTGTGGTTGCGAGAATGTAAACACTCTGCCTGATCCTCCTTATCTCATATATTCTTCTCCATTTCCCCTAGGAATCCATGGGCTTAACATTTTATTTCCATGAACTAAACTGAATGCATTTCTGCTCTTCAGTGTACTTCCTTCTTAGTCTGCACAGCTAAGTTCAGTGGTCCTCCCCATCCACTGAAATGGCAGTGCACCCCACTGTTTTCATCTAGGTCCTATTTTCTGTCTCTTCTATTACTCCCCAGCATACAGTTCCAGTCCTCCAGGCTTCATTTCTCTCTGTTTTTTAATTTCTCTGGCTGAGCCGGGTCTTAGTTGTGGCTTGACCAGGGATTGAACCCTGCTCCCCTGCATTGAGAGCATGGAGCCTTAAGCATTGGACCTCTAGGGAAGTCCCGCCCCCAGGTTTCTTAACTTTGGAAAGCGCAACACCATCCACTTAGTCACCTCGACCAGACACCTCGGAGATTTTCAGGATTTTAACCCCCTTTGGTTTCCCGTTGTGTACCTTGTCGATTTTCCCTCTTAATTATCTGTTGGATCTCTGTTCTCCCACTGACATTCAATCCCACTGCCACTCTTTTAAATTAGGCCCTTCCCATTTCAAAAGAGAGTGAGGTTTCCAAAGGGGATGCCTAATTATGTCACTTTTGTGACTAAAATCCTCCAATGACTCTTCATTTTCCCCATCATAGGACTTTAGTACTCTGGTGGCACTGGCTCCCTCTCTGTCCTTGTGATTACCCCTTCTCTCCTCTTCATGCTTTCCTCGCCACCCCAACCTGAGTGTCCCCACAGCCCCTCGGCTTTCACAGGCTGTATCACACTGACATATACCAGCTGACTTTCTTTTCTATCTATCTTTTTTCCTCTAGAGTAGCGACTCTGTAGCCTTCACCTCTTACCCCAGAACCTAGTAGAACTTGCAGTCTTTGTTGAGTGGATAAATGGGCAGTAGGGCCTGAATAAATATTTGCCAGCCTATCATGTGCTTTGACCTGAAGAGGCTTGGTATGAACCTCTTTATTGCTGCTTATTAACTGTGTGGCTTCTTGGGTCTGTAACATAAATTCCCTAACCTTTAATTTCCTCTTCTGTAAAATGAACATCGTTATTATATTTAAGTAAGAGCTTTTATTTATTTATTGGCCGCACTGCACAACATGCAGGGTCTTAGTTCCCCAACTTGAGACTGAACCTTGGCTCCCTGCAGTGAAACTGTGGAGTCTTAACCACTAGACTGCCAGGAAAGCCCCAAGATGATCTTTCCTAAACCTTTTGACAGATGTACAGCAGAAATTAATAATTAGTTTATCTCAAGTTCAAATATAGTTATGTTTCTCAAATATGAATTTCTTATGAAGTAGAAATTTCTTTTTCTAAGTATTGCAATTTAGTTTAAGAATGGTAGTCACAACTACCACATAATTAGTTAAAATATTTTAACATGTACTTAGTAAAATATAAGGAAGGAAAGAAAATGAGTTTCACGTGAATCATCAAGTCAGACTATATTTTCAGAATTAGAAGATTTCTCAAAATACTATGTGCAAATATAAATTATGTATTATAAATATAATTAATGAAGATACTTCTAGAAAATCAAGACCTGCAAAAAGTTACTGAAAACATGTGTTTATAAGTATTCATCGAACACAGTGGACGTTTATATATTATTCTGCTTCATGACCAGTATGTTTGGTACAAATATCCCTGAAAACAGATGGAAAGTGTTAAGTATAAGTAATAATTTAAACTCTGTTAAGTTTCTCAAGGAAGCATTCACCCAGAAAAAGTATCCAGTGGTAGCAGGGAGTTCTCTTTCTTTCACATGAGAGGATGAGCTCATTAATTTTTTCAGTAAGACAAATGAGATACTGACATTGCATATTCCTTTTTGCAAAGCTTATTTTTATACCAAATTTAGCTTTTAATTTATTATCTTGTAGTTATAAGACATTCCTAACATGTGACTTAAAGTCTTGGAGATGGTAATGTGGTTTTTTCCTTTATACCCTCATTATTTCTCACGTAACAGGGTAGAGCACAGAGTTCATCAATAATATGAAAAGTTGTACTAATGAAATACACTGTATTAGTAATATAAATAAGGGAATAATTGGAGCACTGTGTATATTAAAGTTTATAACGCTAACATGAGTAATCCCAAAGGGTTTAGTAAATAAGTATGGAACTGCCTTCTTCTTGCTTTTACTTAGAAAGAGATGCATGCCCCAACTCCAATAAAAAATGCGAAACAATCTCAGAGGGCAATCGTCATTCTTTACCCAGAGAAAACCACAAATGCGTATAATGGTAAGAATTCCTTGTGGTTGGAAAAACAGATGAATAAGTTGCACAAAGGCTCATTTATGTATTAAGCTAGCTGAGTCAGCATAAGAAAACTTTCACATATGAAGGTTTTCTATCATGCACGTGTCTGCTAACTGCTACCTTGACTATGTATAAAACATTCCCTCCACTCATACACCGCCCCTCAATTAATAGATGAGTAATTATTGAGTAGAGAATATACCTCCCAGTTTGATACTTTAACAATACGCAAAGTATGCTCCATGAAATTTAGTTTTGATTTATTCAACCTGGTTTGTAGGCATTCATAATTTAACATTATATACTATTTTTATTAGGGTCCATATGAGAAAGAAATGCCAAATAGAGAAGACTCTTCTATATCTTGCATTAAAACTTCTGTTGGAAACTGTCCTTTATATAAGACTCATTTGATAGATTTATCTCAGATTTGAAGAAATACCTTTTATTTCTTTCCTAGTTACATTGATATGCTTCCTTATATTAGATTTAAAGACTAATTCCATGTTCACTCTTGGACTTTGACTGTATTTAGCACTCAGTTGCAGTGGTTCTCTTTAGATCATCTTCTTCCTGTCTCCCCTTCTCCCTAAAAACTGTATTTTCTTTGATGAGTATGTCTTGTAAACCCTGAGTTTAGATAGTCATTAACCCTGCAGTTCTTTACAGGCTAACTGGAAAGCTCATGTCCTCTTAAAAAGTGTAGCATCTTAGAATTTTTCACTTTCTACCTTCTCCCAGGTAGGCGGCTTCCTCCACCCCAGGAAAAACAGAGTGAAGTCTCCCAATCTTCTGGATTCCTTAAGACTAATTCCATGTTCACTCTTGGACTTTGACTGTATTTAGCACTCAATTGCAGTGGTTCTCTTTAGATCATTTTCTTCCTGTCTCCCCTTCTCCCTAAAAACTGTATTTTCTTTGATGAGTATGTCTTGTAAACCCTGAGTTTAGATAGTCATTAACCCTGCAGTTCTTTCCAGGCTAACTGGAAAGCTCATGTCCTCTTAAAAAGTGTAGCATCTTAGAATTTTTCACTTTCTACCTTCTCCCAGGTAGGCGGCTTCCTCCACCCCAGGAAAAACAGAGTGAAGTCTCCCAATCTTCTGGATTCCTATATTTACTGTCATTTTCCTGTGATTTGAATGATTTCATCCATGAATGTAAAACTTGTATTGCTTACTGTCCTAAACCTTTATTAATGTAATGAAAACATTTATCAGTTTATCAATTCTAGTTTTACTTTAGTTTTAAAGGAAAAAAGCCCCCCCCAAACAGAAGCTAAAACCATCATTTCAGTCTTTGTTTTGTTCTGATATTTTCTGTGCACCAATCCCTTTGTTTTCCCACTTGTGAACATGTTGCTATTCAGTTCCTCAGTTGTGTCTGACTCTTTGAGACCCCATGGACTGCAGCACTCCAGGCCTCCCTGTCTTCCTTTGCCATCTCCCAGAGGTTGCTTAAACTCATGTCCATTGAGTTAATGAGGCCATCTAACCATCTTGTCCTCTGTCATCCCCTTCTCCTCCTGCCTTCAGTATTTCCCAGCATTAAGGTCTTTTTCTAATGAGTCAGGTCTTCACATCAGGTGGCCAAAGTATTGAAGCTTCAGCTTCAGCATCAGTCCTTCCAGTGAATATTCAGGGTTGATTTCCTTTAGGATTGACTGGTTTGATCTCCTTACAGCCCAAGGAACTCTCAGGAATCTTCTCCAACAGCACAGTTCAAAAGCATCAATTCTTTAGCACTCAGCCTTCTTTATGGTCCAACTCTCCATCCATACGTGACTACTGGAAAAATCATAGCTTTGAATGTACGGACCTTTGTCGGCAAAGTAACATCTCTGCTTTTTAATATGCTGTCTAGGTTTGTCATAACTTTTCTTCCAAGGAGCAAGTGTATTTTCATTTCATGGGAGCAGTCAGCATCTGCAGTTATCATCATATGTGAACATGTGATGTTAATTAGCAAGATCTCAGGGGAACCTGATGGCTGAGATCCTTAAGATGTCATACGTTTTCTTTCAGGTGATTCTTCATCAACCTGTTGCTTTTTCCTTTTTAATTAATTTGTTAATTAAGTATTCAGGAGATTAAAAGATTATATTCTTTTGATTGCCAGTATACTGCCAAACATTAGGATATGTGTGTACTCCGTCACCTCAGTTGTACTTGACTCTTTGCGACTCTGTGGACAGCAGCCCACCAGGTTCCTCTGTCCATGGGATTCTCCAGGTAAGAATACTGGAGTGGGCTGCCATGCCCTCCTCCAGGGGATCTTTCCAACCCAGAGATTGAACTTGAATCTCCTAAGCCTCTTGCACTGACAGGTGGATTCTTTAGCACTGCACCACCTCAGAAGCCCAAACATTAGGATAAGTTTAAATATTTCCAATAACCATATTCTCTAGTCTACAATAAAAGATTGAGAGTAACTGATAATTTCATCTGTTACTAATGATGTTGTTTTCCCCTTTCTGAAGTGACTTTCTTGATAGAAATTTTTTTTCTATTACTTCATGTCATATTACAAATATGCCAATATATAACTCCACCACTGAGAGAATTCTGTGGCTATTCACAATATATGGGAAGCATAAATCCTTAATTTAATAAGAACAGCCTAGAAATAGTAAATAATTTTCAAAATTCATGTTTCATCTGAAATATAGTGAAAAGTGTATTCCTTGGATTCTAAAATCATTGCCAATCCCTTATTGAAGTACATGTATCTTTGTATGTCATTCAGCTAGTTTAAGAATTTTGCTCAATTCTGTGGCCAGTCACAATCAGGAATAATGTTAAATATAACACTGAACTTTGGCACATGTGGGAAACTAAGATAGCACATCTGTCATCATCAGTGAAAGCTCAAGATTGTGTTTGTTACTATAGATCTGTGATCACCATGCCATTTTGCTTGTTAACTCTCTAAGAGAATTTTGAAAAACTATGCATCTCTTGCTCTTCTTAACTTGATATATAAAAACTTTCATCATAAGTTTGAATAGTTGCAAGAAATGTAGTGCCTATATTAAATTCTGGTATTGGACTTTTAGAAACAATTCGATAATACAGATAAATAATAAAAGTCATTAATTTTGCTAGACATAATGTTCAAACTTTCTGCATATTTAATGATAGATAAAAATACATATAGCTAAAAATAAATTGGTCTTGGGTAATAATTTTACCTTATAGACAAAGCTGTAGAAAAATGTGAAATGTTATGTAAAATAAAATAGTGTGGTTAACTGTTATAGGAATAATATTTTATAAACTTAATAAAATTATAATGTCTAATTAAATGTTAGACCTTTATTTTGAACAGAATCATATTTAAAATTTTAATCTATAGGTTTTATACATTATATCAATAAGTACTTAATCGTTGGGAAAAATCATAGGTGGGGCGCCTAACTAGACACAACTGGAGTTAGGCACAACTCCTCAAAAGAAGTAGCTTGAGAACCCTACATTTTATTTTACCCCTTAATTTCCCCAAAGTCTTATTGATATTGAAGGGTTGTTGCTGAACCACGAAAGATGCCAGGATTCTTAGCCTCCAGAGGAGAATTCAGTTTGGGGCCAGAGACGAGGCTTGATCGCTCAGAGCTTTTATGTAATAAAGTTTTATTAAAGTATAAAAGAGATAGAGAAAGCTTCTGACATAGACATCAGAAGGGGGCAGAAAGAATACCTCCTCACTGGTGTTAGCAATGGAGTTATATACCTTTTAATTAGTTATTACAGTGAATCAAAAGAGTGTCTGGAGGTTGTAAAGACCTTACTAGACTGACTCCCATCATTTACATTTTAGATTACAGGATTAGCCAGAAGGTTTTTTCTAGAAACTGTCCTCAAGGAGGATACATCATTGTAATATAATCCTAAGGAACGTAGAGGAAAAAAACATTTGTCCTTTCCCCCTCCTTGAGAATTCCAGACCCCTCTCTCCTTGGGGACCCCCGGACTTCTTATCAACTTGGCTAGGAATTGACTCTCTCAATATGAGAATGTTATAGTTTATGCTGTTTGAAAGCATAGTTCTCACTTTCAGTTCAGTTCAGTCGCTCAGTTGTGTCCGACTCTTTGCAACCCACAGACTGCAGTATGCCTGGCTTCCTGTCCATCACGAACTCCCGGAGCTTACTCAAACTCATGTGCATCAAGTTAGTGATGCCATCCAACCATCTAATCCTCTGTCATCTCCTTCTCCTCCTGTCTTCAGTCTTTGCCAGCCTCAGGGTCTTTTCCAGTGAGTCAGTTCTTCGCATCAGGTGGCCAAAGTATTGGAGTTTCAGCTTTAACATCAGTCCTTCCAATGAATACCCAGGACTGATTTCCTTTAGGATGGACTGGTTGGATCTCCTTGCTGTCCAAGGGACTCTCAAGAGTCTTTTTCAACACCATAGTTCAAAACATCAATTCTTTGGTGCTCAGCTTTCTTTATACTCCAACTCTCACATCCATACATGACTACTGGAAAAACGGTAGCTTTGACCAGACAGGCCTTTGTTGGCAAAGTAATGTCTCTGCTTTTTAATATGCTGTCTAGGTTGGTCATAGCCTTTCTTCCAAGGAACAAGCGTCTTTTTATTTCATGACTGCAGTCACCATCTGCAGTGATTTTGGAGCCCCCCAAAATAAAGTCTGTCACTTTTTCCATTGATTCCCCATCTGTTTGCTATGAAGTGATGGGACTGGTTGCCGTGATCTTTGTCTTCTGAATGTGGAGTTTTAAGCCAACTTTTTCATGCTTCTCTTTCATTTTCTTAAAGAGACTCTTTAGTTTTTCTTCACTTTCTGCCATAAGGGTGGTGTCATCTGCGTATCTGAGGTATTGATATTTCTCCCAGCAGTCTTGATTCCAGCTGTGCTTCATCCATCCTGGCATTTTGCATGATGTACTCTGCATATAAGTAAAGTAACCAGGGTGACAATATACAGCATTGACGTACTCCTTCCCCAACTTGGAACCAGTCTGTTGTTTCATGTCCAATTCTAACTGTTGTTTCTTGATCTGCATACAGATTTCTCAGGAGGCAGGTCAGGTGGTCTGGTATTCCAATCTCTTGAGAAGAATTTTCCACAGTTTCTCATGATCCACACCGTCAACAGCTTCGGTGTAGTCAATAAAGCAGAACTAGATGTTTTTCTGGAACTCTTGCTTTTTTGATGATCCAACGGATGTTGGTAATTTGATCTCTGGTTCCTCTCCCTTTTCTAAATCCAGCTTGATTATCTAGAAGTTCACAGTCATGTACTTTTGAAGCCTGGCTTGGAGAATTTTGAGCATTCCTTTGCTAGCATGTGAGATGAGTGCAATTGTGTGGTAGTTTGAGCGTTCTTTGGCATTGTCTTTCTTTGAGCTTGGAATGAAAACTGAGCTTTTCTAGTCCTGTGGCCACTGCTGAGTTTTCCAAATTTGCTGGCATATTGAGTGCAGCACTTTCACAGCATCATCTTTTAGAATTTGAAACAGCTCAACTGGAATTCCATCACTTCTGCTAGCTTTATTCTCAGTGATGCTTCCTATGGCCCACTTGACTTTGCATTCCAGGATGTCTGACTATAGGTGAGTGATCACACCATCGTGGTTATCTGGGTCATGAAGATCTTTTTTGTACAGTTCTTCTGTGTATACTTGCCACCTCTTCTTAATATTTTCTGCTTCTGTTAAGTCCATATCATTTCTGTGCTTTATTGTGCCCATCTTTGCATGAAATGTTCCCTTAGTATCTCTAATTTTCTTTAAGAGATCTCTAGCCTTTCCCATTCTGTTGTTTTCCTCTGTTTCTTTGCACTGATCACTGAGGAAGGCTTTCTTATTTCTCCTTGCTATTCTTTGGAGCTTTGTGTTATATGGATATATCTTTCCTTTTCTCCTTTGCCTTTCACTTCTCTTCTTTTCATAGCTATTTGTAAGGCCTCCTCAGATAACCATTTTGCCTTTTTGCATTTCTTTTTTCTTGGGGAAGGTCTTGATCACTGCCTCCTGTATTCTGTCATGAATTCCATCCATAATTCTTCAGGCCCTCTGTCTATCAGATCTAATCCCTTAAATCTATTTCTCACTTCAACTGTATAATTGTAAGAGATTTGATTTAGGTCATACCTGAATGATCTAGTGGTTTTCCCTACTTTCTTCAATTTAAGTCTGAATTTTGCAATAAGGAGTTCATGATCTGAGCCATGGTGAGCTCTTGGTCTTGTTTTTCTGACTGTATAGAGCTTCTCCACCTTTGGCTGCAAAGAATGTCATCAATCTGATTTCTGAGTTGACCATCTGGTGATGTCCATGTGTAGAGTCTTCTCTTATGTTGTTGGAAGAGGGTGTTTACTATGACCAGTGTGTTCTCTTTCAAAACTCTGTTAGCCTTTGCCCTGCTTCATTTTGTACTCCAAGGCCAAATTTGCCTGTTACTCCGCGTATCTCTTGACTTTGTACTTTTGCATTCCAGTCCCCTATAACGAAAAAGACATCTTTTTTGGGTGTTAGTTCTAGAAAGCCTTGTAGTTCTTCATAAAACCGTTGAGCTTCAGCTTTTTCAGCATTACTGGTTGGGGCATAGATTGGATTACTGTGACACTGAATGCTTTTTCTTGGTATTGAACAGAGATCTTTCTGTCGTTTTTGAGACGGCACCCAAGAACTGCGTTTTGGACTCTCTTGTTGACTGTGAGGGCTACTTCATTTCTCCTAAGGCATTCTTGCCTACAGTAGTAGATGTAGTGGTCATCTGAGTTAAATTCGCCCATTCCAGTCCATTTAAGTCCATTTCTCACCTATACTTAAAGGTAATGTGAAGTTTCCAGTAATAGAATGAATTTGAATTTTTAGAGGGGGATAGTCTAAATGTGAGGGGAAATGGCCATTATTTGTTTATAAAGCAGGATTGGAGGATCAGTTTCTTATCTCCAGCAGTGGCAACCTCCCCTGGAAAATTCTTTGGAAAAGTTGAAGCCAAGTCTGTCCTCTGTACCCTGACACCAAGTTAAATCTCCGAGACAAGAGTTTTGATTGAAGTAGGAAAGAACTGCTCTATTACTTTGTGGGGGGCCACAGTGGTCTAATGCCCTCAAAACTGTGTTTCCCAAACTGGAGGGGTTAGTGAGGAGTTTTATGGTGATAGTTTAGAGAGGGTGTGACCAGCTCATGGACAATCTTCTGATTAGTTGTTGGTGAGGTAAGTGGGAGTAAGCGTCATCAATCTGGTTCCAACCAGTCTGGGGTCTTTGTGCTTATGGGCAGCACACTGTGGTTAACTGTGAACTTCTCCCATCTAGTGGGGGTTTCCATATTTGCAAATCAGCTCAAAGATGTTGTGTGTATCCCTTGCTGAGGAACCAGGACCCTGCCCTGAGGCTGCGCTGTTGTTTCTTGACTGTTCCTCCCCTGTCTCACATCTACTCCCTTCCCTAATTAGCAATTGCTTGCATGTGTGTGTTGGAACTCGGGGAAGGTCACAGAGGCTGAATGAAGCATATTTCCTGTAATAAAAGAAGTGGAAGGACACAGAAAGGCTTTATACCCAGGAGCCCCACAGGGTCTTGTGTGGTATCAAAGTGACCTCACATCAAAGACATTTGCTTGAACTTTATTTGGCAGTACACCAAGTCTGCCTATGTGGCTTATATTTTTCTATTGATAAGTTTTCTTTCTCTGAAAAGGAAGGAGGGAAGACTACCTAGGGACAATACCTGTCTATAGCAATTTTTTTTAGCTTAATAAATTTCTGTTCTTGTGATCTGCTGCATATGCATATGAGTCTGTTTTCTTCAGTATGAGAAAAGGAGGTGGCACTAGCTGGGTGAATAGTTTGATCACTAGTTTTAGGTTTATGCAAACTCCTCTGCAAGAATACAGACTTCCAAAGGAAAGACTTCTGGATAAAGGCCCAGAGGTAGGCTGTGGGATTTACTTTATTAGCCATTTGAAAGGAACCTGAAAGCAGAGCTTCATCTAAGAAGCTCTTGCTATCCAAAATGCTGTTTATCAGAGAAATGAGAATGAAGGAATTAGGATAAACTTTAGTTGATTTATAGCAACAACAGCATGATTAATGAAAGTTGTTACATTCATGTCGAGATTCCTTTAAGATTTTGGACATGGGATCATGAGCCTGAGTGGGTAAATTTCATGTAAATATTAGGACAAATCTTAATGGTCTGAGGAAAGTGTTATATGTGGGAAAGTAATTGAATTCTTCTGTATCCTTTTTTTCATCACTGTTTCTTGTCCTTAGTGCCTTTGACTTCTTGCAGGGAATGAAGTGGCGTTATTCTTGGGCACTTCCATCATTAAGTGTCTCTAGGGCACTTCCATCATTAAGTGTCTCTATTATTTCCGCTCTTGAATGCCATTGCGTAGTCAGTTTATATTGGCCTTCGATGTAACTCTCATTCCATAGACATCGAGTAACCAAGGGATTTTTGTCTTTCCATTGCCAATAAAATGTTTGATAGGATATATGCATTTTCCCATAACAGTGAGAACAAAAGTGCTTCCTCCCACTTCCCTTCACTGCTGTTATTTGTAATTTTGGAAGGAAACTTGAGATATCAGCTTAGATGTGAGACTAAGCAATTATTCTATTTAATAGAATTTGCTAATTCAAACAGATGAATCAGATGGATACTTGGCAAGCAATTGGTACTAATGCAGTTTTTTTTGTGTATAGGAATCTACCATTCTATAACCGTTTCTCCATGTTTATCTATTCTCATTTTAGCCTTCTGCTTCTTATCTCAGGGTATTTTTAAATTTTCCTCATTTTATGTCATATTTAAATAATTTTAGATTATCCTGTAAGATATGTTTGATGTCTTTGCTCCTGCTTTCTTAGTAAAGGGGAGTTTAGAAGAAGCAAATATCATGTAAGGAAATGAACACAAAGTGGGTAAGATTGCCTCTTTCTGTGCAAAGTAAATTGTCGACTTTCTTGTACCTTTTCTTTTCACCATCTAGTGTCTTGGAATAATGATAGTACAGATGGAGAAAGACCTGGATTTGTTAGCAGCTTTGTTTCCTTAATTTTTAATATCACAGAAAACCTTAAACACATATTCTATGATTTTCTTAAACCTAACCATTTTGCTTGGTCAGCCAACTTGAACAAACTTTTTGGCTGACTCAATAATATTTAATAGCTTTTACAGATGCAAACCTTAATCACTTGTCTTTTATCTACATTTTTATTCTTGATTGAAATTTTAAAAATAAATACTCATATTCTTTGTAAGTATCCTATTTAAAAACTTAAATATTTTTAAAGATATTTAAAAACTGTCATCTTTTTCTCTTTATGTCTTTTCCATTACATCCTTTCAAAACTTTTCCTTTAGAGATTTCCTTTTAAAACATTGAGTCATCTTTGCTGTCCTTTTAAGATTCTTCAAAAGTCTATGATCACTTTAAATCTTATTAATTGACTGAAAATATGTAGGAATTTTGATATAATGACTGCCAGGTTTTGATCTGAGAAAGAGCACACTCCTTCCTCTCAAATTATTGTAAAAAAAAATTGTTTTCTATGGCTTTCACTTCTAGAGATAGTAGATATTCTTGCTGTTTCCTTATTTGACATTTTGCAGTAAATGAGAATGTCCTTTCCCAGGGAGTTAGGAATTGAACTTTCTTTTTCATTGACTGAGCATTCAGCATAGGGTATGTTTGTCTTGTTCCTGTAAGTGATAGATAGTTATATATAAGGCCGAACAAAGTTTGTGTATTTCCATAATAATAGAGAATGGATAACTTACATTTTATGAAATGACTAAATCAGCATCCTTTATGGGAACGGCACCAGCCATATGAAGAGAGCTGCTGGTTCAGATTAGTTGGCGTGGCCAGTGTTGAAGAACCTGTCATATTCTTAAAAATATTTTTATTTACGATGAATTTGTAATGATCACGATATTATTGGTTTGTACTGATGCATTGAACAAAGGAAAAGTAGTCCATTGTTACACTTGATGAAACATTCTTAAAAATGATCAACTGTGGTAAAAATACATCCTTGTAACATTAATAATAATCAACACTTTTCACCTTAGGAAATAGAAGGGTCATTTTTCTATCAGTCATTCAAAATGGAAGATGTTATTTCCAGCTTAGGAACAAAGATAGTATGTTTATATGATGGCAGACTTTGCATTTATATAAAAGGGGAAAATGAGGTCATTGACTTGTCGGAAAAACTAAGGACTTGCTTTAAAAAAAAAAATCTCACCAGCCAAAATTCTCTAAATAAATGATATTTTTTAAAGCACGACGCAAACATATCTCAATTTATTTCAGTAGATACTCAGAGAGCCTACGAATTTGCCTGTGTTTGACATGATTTGGTGTCAGGCATAGAAGTGAAAGTTCCAATGACATGTTCTCTATTGTCTCCCAACACTCTGATAGCTCTGTGACTGCCCACTTGTCATCCTTCATTTTTCTTTATGTAATGACCCACATGACCTGATTCTTAACTATGTGCCTGAAAGTTCCAGGAAAACTGGGGACAAAATTGACAGGAGAAAATTCTATGAAGCGTATCTTATTTTTTTTTTATGGGGGCCATTTTAAAAGTCATTATTGAATTTGTTGCAGTATTGTTTCTGTTTTATGCTTCTGTTTTGTTATTTTGGCCACAAGACATGTAGGAATTTAGCTCCCTCCAGTTCAGTTCAGGTCAGTTCAGTTGTTCAGTCGTGTCCAACTCTTTGCGACCCCATGAATCGCAGCACGCCAGGCCTCCCTGTCCATCACCAACTCCCGGAGTTCACTAAGACTCACGTCCATCGAGTCAGTGATGCCATCCAGCCATCTCATCCTCTGTCGTCCCCTTCTTCTCCTGCCCCCAATCCCTCCCAGCATCAGAGTCTTTTCTAATGAGTCAACTCTTCACATGAGGTGGCCAAAGTACTGAAGTTTCAGCTTTAGCATCCTTCCTTCCAAAGTAATCCCAGGGTTGATCTCCTCAGAATGGACTGGTTGGATCTTCTTGCAGTCCAAGGGACTCTCAAGAGTCTTCTCCAACACCTTACTAGGTATCAAACCCACACTCTCTGCTTTGGAAGGTGAAGTCTTAACCACTGAACCATCAGGGAAGGCCCTATAAAATATATGTGTGTGTGTGTGTATATATATATATATATATATATATATATATATTCTCTCTGAAAGGAGAGTTTCTTCATTCACACTTCCTGTAGTTGGAAAATTCTGTTGAAATCTCAAAATTGGGAAAACAATATCCTAGACACAAAGAATAATGAGACACAGCTTACTGTCATTCTAGATCAAATCTTCTTTCTTTGTGAGTTACTGAAACTAGAAAAGTTAATTGCCTGACCTAGAGTTTTGTAGCTCTGACTAAAACTTCTCTTCCTGTTCAATACCATTCTAGAATATGGAGCCAAAAAGATATGATATGGTTTACTCATTAAATTATTATGTACTTCAGTTACATAAACTGGTGTCCTAAACTGTGAGATCAACATATGTAACTTTATTGTATTTTCATTCATTACAGTATAATATTTAAGTAACTCCTTTGAAATCAGAAGACTAACTACAAGAAAAATGGAAAATGTATAGAGGCTAGAAAAGTAATACAATTAATAATTAAATATTATTAATGCAAAGGACATGGAAAGAAAGAACCAAACTTATTAATATACTTGAACAAATTATTAAAACATGGTTTTTATACTATAGTTCTGCTACTTTAAAGATTTGTTTCCTGGCAAAGAGAGAGTCAAGCCAAGAGGAATGTCACAAAAAGGAACATTAGTTCCCAGTTCATTTCGGTCCAGTCGCTCAGTCGTGTCCGACTCTTTGCGACCCCATGGACTGCAGCACACCAGGCTTCCCTGTCCATCTGCAACTCCCAGAGTTTACTCAAACCCATGTCCATTGAGTCAGTGATGCCATCCAACCATCTCATCCCGTGTCATCCCCTTCTCCCACCTTCAATCTTTCCCAGCATCAGGGTCTTTTCAGTGAGTCAGTTCTTCGCATCAAGTGGCTAAAGAATTGGAGCTTCAGCGTCAGCATCAGTCCTTCCAGTGAATATTCAGGACTGAGAATTCTTTTCTTTGTACTGTCCCGTCCACTCTATTTCTCCCTCTCATAAGTCTCAGACCTTCTTGTTAGGCAGTTGATTCGCTTCCTCAATCCTCAACTCCCCTACCTTCATCATTAGCCCATGGCTTTTCTCTTTCATCGTGACATATGTTGAGCTCTTTTTGTTTAGATTGGCCTCAGACCTCTTTCCTGTGAATAAGAAACCCTGATTGCACACGACCTGGTCCCCTGGGCTCTACCTCATCTCCTCTCTTGCTGGTCAGCTGGCTGTAGATGCAAATGGTGTATAATACAGGTTAGCCCTTTATATTAGTGTTTAGAAGGAGTTTACATCTCACTGTAAAGTGGAAGGGGACTGCTCTAAGTGTCACAAAATCAGGGTCTTTGTCCTGCTTCTACTACTAAGTAGCTGTCCAAGCTTGAAAAAAATCATTCTTCTGCTCAAAGAGAAATGTATTTATTTTTTCACGTCACTTTTCTCTTAAAGATGTGAAATAAAATCATTTCTTGAAAAAAGTCAAAATGTTGGAAAATTGCAAAGACTAATTACCTGTACCCATCGTTTGAATTTTTTTTTTAAAAATTAAGGATAATATTGAAGTCCCCTTTGGCCTCCAGCCTACTCCCATTACCCTCACCACTTCCTTAAGGCAGTTATTGACCTGAAATAAAATTTCTTAAAATATCCATCATACAGCATTAGATGAGATGAAAAGTAAGTTATAATGAGGTGAAGTCATTCAGTCGTGTCCGACTCTTTATGACCCCATGTACTGTAGCCTACCAGGCTCTTCCGTCCATGGAATTTTCCAGGCAAGCGTACTGGAGTGGGTTGCCATTTCCTTCTCCAGATATAATGAGGTAGTTATTATTATTTCTAAACTAAGCTGCAAAGAAAGGAATTCTTTATTCCTCAAATGTATGGTCCATTTTTCGCCCAGATATTCCTGTTTTCTCACACAGTATCTTAGAATATTAGTACACTGTATCTGTTTTTTTTTCAAAGACTACTGCCAGTGCTTTGTTTTGGAATTCTAAAAATCGAGTTATAATAGCTATCAAGGTACCACCATTTGGAGGAATACTACCTATCTTAGTAGTTACTTTTGCTTTCTGGAAACTATAGCCACCTCTGCTAAATAATGCTGTGCATTGATGATTGGGGTCACAGAGTGACAGCAGAGCTGTTCAGCTGTCTGTGGATAGTCCTCTTGTATTTTCCTGGCATCAAGCACTGTGTCATGTCTTTCATAAAATAAATAGAAATCAATGATAAATATGGAGTGAGCATCTGAATTTTACTTTTTAGTATACATACTGTTTGTTTCAGGGTGGTATTGCTGTGTCACAAATTACTACAAACTTAGCTGATTAAGACAACATCCATTTATTAGCTCACAGTCCTGAAGGTCAGATTTCTGGCATGGTATGGTTGGGTGTATGTTTAGGGTATCAGAAAGCCTAAATCGTGGGATTGGCCAGACTGAGTACTCCAGGGACCTACAGAAAAATCTGCCAAGGTGACTCTTGTTGGCAGAATTCAGTTCCTTGCCATTGTAAAACTGAGGTCCCCATTTCTGTGCTGGCTGTCAGATGGAGACTGCTCTCAGCTGCTGGACCTAAGTGTTATTCCTTGCCACTTGGTGTCCTCTAAATTCACAGTAGTGCTTGGAGTCCTTCTCACTCCTTGAGCCTCTGACTTCCCTTTCTTTGAGCAGCTGGAGAAATTCTCTAAATAAATCTTAAAAGTATGGACCCACCCAGATAACCTTCCTATCTACAGGCCAGCCGAACTTTCCAGTGTCATTTACTTAGAGTACAGTCCATGCACAGTCCTAGGGCTGATTCAGGATGTGAACATCAGGGAGGTGGGAAATCTTGGGACCATCTTAGAAATCTGTCTACCACACTAAGTTTCACTCCTCAGGAGGACTGAGACTAAAAATAGAGCCTTAAAATTGTCTGCAGTAAGCAAAATGAATTCACAAAGATTATCACTGTTGAGCAAAATCGAATAGTTACGCAATGAAAAATGTCATGCATGTTAGCAGTGATAAGATATTATATATAAAACAAACACCTCAAAACTCTTACTTTTGGAAGTGGGTGACCAGAGGAAATTGGAAATCTATCCTTTCTCTTCTAACCTCAATTAAAAAGTTTTTTACTTTAATCATAAATTGATATTCAATCAGAAGGCCCCTGACTTTCCACTGGGTCCTTCCTAACCTATAGACTCCGTGTCATTTCTAGTTTTATTTCTAAGTTAAACCAGAATGAAGCCCAAGGTGATTAAACCACCTTATTTATCTGATGTGATCTTATAATAATCTGTGATTCTTCCTCGGACGTAGTAGCTCTGAAGCTGTCAGTTGGTTCTCTCATTATTTCTTAAGTCTTTTGCCATCATTGAAACCTTTTGCCCCCAGGTTAACACTAAGAATTCAAACAGCAGATCTGTTAGGAGCAAGTACTCCAAGTCCTAGAACTGGGCATTGGCTCTGGTACTGCACTTTTCCAGGGGCTTTACCCATAATTTGTGGTTCCTTTTGTCTGTTCCTTGGCCTTGTCATTTTCAGAAGACCCCCAAAATTATATACGTCAACCACATAGCACCTGAGTGTTCTCTGGCCCAGATTTTTTGCTGTAGTGTTTTCCCCAACATTGGGTTGACTAGTGCCAAATCATTGGAGAAGGCAATGGCAACCCACTCCAGTACTCTTGCCTGGAAAATCCCATGGGCAGAGGAGCCTGGTAGGTTGTAGTCCATGGGGTCACTAAGAGTCAGACACGACTGAGCGACTTCACTTTGACTTTTCACTTTCATGCACTGGAGAAGGAAATGGCAGCCCACTCCAGTGTTCTTGCCTGGAGAATCCCAGAGATGGCGGAGCCTGGTGGGCTGCCATCTATGGGGTCACACAGAGTCGGACACGACTGAAGCAACTTAGCAGACTTAGCAGTGCCAAATCATGTCTAACTAACTTTCCCTGTTCTCCTTACTTACATGCTATAGCTCCTTGTTTCCTTCTTCTTTTTTTTCTATGAGCAATGCAGACTTCAAGAGTTTATAATCTAATAGGACAAACATATAGGAAAGTGAAAAATTATATAACAATATGATAAGTATTATGTTACAGAAAACAGCAATGGCCTGTGGGATTAGAGACATTCCAGCTCAGCCTGAATGTCGGTCAGGAAATATTTCCAAGAGGAGGTAACACTTGCATGGTCTGTGATAAGCAATTAGGAACTGGCCTAGTGGGGAAGAGGAGCTGGGGGCATTGGAGGGAGGCCTAAATGAATCCTTTAAAGATGATCCAGAGTTGGAAATGAGATCGTCCTCAAGCTGAACTAGTTGAGCAAATGCCAAGAGGAAAGGATGGGACCAAAAATGGAAGATAAAGCTAACAGATCAGATATTCTGCAGAAGCTGAAGCAAATGGAACCTTGAAAATGAGTCCAAGGATGGGAACAAGGCAGGGTACCAAGACCTTCACCGGGCATGAGAGTGAGAAAGAAAACTGTTTCTAGCCTGAAGAGTGCCAGCATTTAAGGGCTAAATAAGCACAAATAGGAGATGGTGAAGGAGCCCAGGAAGTGGTCTGAGAGTGACAGCGAGAGAGCAGACTGGGCTTGAAGACAGAAATACCGGGGCCTTATTCACTGATGAATAGTGAATAATGAGAGGAGGTTTCTAGGTGGAGAGCTTACAGCTGAAAGTCTCTATTTTGTCTTCCGAGTGAAAAATGATGGAGTCTGATGAGAGTGTAGAGTGGTGGGGATAGGGGATGGGGGACAACAAAGTAGCTTGTGGTCAATCTCAGAGAAATAAATCAATAGGAGGTCCTCACGGGTGTCATGCCGAATTGTGAGGACCTGGCTGATGATGGGGAGGCTGTGAGGTTTTTATGGATCTAACATGCTTGGTTGAGCTCCTGTCTCAAATAGCACTCTGTGGCAGGGCTTGAGGGAAAGAGGAGGCAGATGGATTGACTTAGTTTGGTGGTTTTCTGCAAGGGTGTGACAGAAAGAGCAAAAAGGCTAGGGAGTTAAGAATGGTTGACAGAACAGATAAAATCTAGCTGAGTAAAGAAGGACTTTCAATCAGCGTAGACTGCTAATTTAGAGGAAAAAAATAAAAGTAGGGACCAAAAGACAAAAGATATTAATGAAGTCAAAGGGTAGTTATACCAGAAGAGGTGATATTTGGAGAAGTACGACATGGATTATTAGATCCTCATATCACAGGTTCTACTGACATTTCAGATAGATTCAAAGAACCAGACCAGGCTTCCCTGGTGGCTCAGTGGTAAAGAGTCTGCCTGCCAGTTCAGGAGACACAGGCTCGATCCCTGGTCCGGGAGGATTCCACATGCTGTGGAGCAGCTTGTCCTGTGCATCACAAATACTGAACCTGTGCTCTAGAGCCCAAGAACCACAACTGCAAACTCAAGGGCTGCAAATACTGAAGCCCGTGTGCCCTAGAGCCCAGATTCTGCAGCAAGAGAAGCTGTCATAGTGAGAAGCCTGCACACTGCAAGTAGAGATTAGCTCCGTTTGCCGCAACTGGTGCAAAGCCCACACAGCAACAAAGACCCAGTACAGCCAAAAGTAAATAAATAAATAGTAAAATTTAAAAAATAACAATAAACTGAAAAAAAAAGAACTGGACCAAACCAAAAAGAAAAAAAATTAAAATACAGGAACATGATTGATGAGGAAAGACTCTGTATACTTAAATGTATGAAATCTGACAGAAAAATGAACTTGTTTTACTATAAATACATGAAAAACAATGACAAAAGTGAAAGATAAGAAATTAAGAAACTAATTTCTGCAATTATGATAAGCAAAGGGATAAAAGAGCTTCCCTGGTGGCCCAGATGGTAAAGAATCTGCCTGCAGCTCCGGAGACCTGGTTTCAATCCCTGGGTCGGGAAGATCCCCTTGAGGAAGGCATGGCAACCCACTCCAGGATTCTTGCCTGGAGAATCCCATGGGCAGGGGAGCCTGGTGGGCTCAGTCCATGGGGTCACAAAGAGCCTGACACGACTGAAGCGACTGAGCACGCACATACGCTCACAAAGGAATGAAAATCCTTCATCTGCACAGATGGGATCTAGGTGGGTATTTCCCCGGCAGCCGTGGATAATTGTAGCTTGTTT
This sequence comes from Aepyceros melampus, assembly GCA_006408695.1. Lineage (NCBI taxonomy): Eukaryota > Metazoa > Chordata > Mammalia > Artiodactyla > Bovidae > Aepyceros > Aepyceros melampus. The sequence continues at coordinate 68,909 of SJXQ01007466.1, forward strand.
TTGCACATCCATCACCAGTTTTTTCTGCTCCTCAACAGAGCAGCAGTCAGGCTGTATCCTCTCTCTGCTTTATGCTCCTCCTGTCTCTGATTAAAAGGCCTGGGGGGCCAAGCAAAGAGTTTTGGAGCCTGGGCGGGGTGGAGGGCAGCCTGGCTCAGGCGTGAGCCAAGCAGGTGGGAGGGAGGATCTGGTAAGAGAATGGTCCAGCACCCGGTGTCAGAGCCCCAGGGGGGCCGTCTGTCGGGGAGGGCCACCTACTTCAGAGACTGGCGCCTTGGAGAAGGAAATGGGGCATGTACGCAGGGAGGGGCAGGATGGATTTCATACAAGAAGGCTGATCGAGTAAGGAAATGTATAAAGCATTATGGGAGTGTGGTTTCTTACTCTAGGGGAAGGTTGTCACAAATGGGAAAACCAAGGGGGAGAACACGAGGATGAATCCTGTGCTGGTGTTGGAATTGGAGGTATTAGTGTGAATTTTGGTTATAAGTGTATAGATAGATGAATGTATAGTTATAGAAATATGTGTGTGTGTGCGTGTGTCTGTATGTGTACATGCTTGCGTGCTAGGTTGCTTTAGTCATGGCTGACTCTTTGTGACCCTATGGACTGTAGCCTGCCATTCTTGTCCATGGGATTCTCCAGGCAAGACCACTGGAGTGGGTTGTCCTGCCCTCTTCCAGGAGGTCTTCCCCAAGCAGGAATCAAACCTGTGTCTCTTACATCTCCTGCATTGGCAGGCGGGTTCTTTACCATTAGTGTCACCTGGGAAGGATGTAAGAAGTATGTATGCACACACATTATTCTCTAATTCTGTCTATTGAGTTGCCTTGGCAGCAGCGACACCCCAGTAACAAGGAGTACACTCAGCACTCAGTCTAAATGCTGTTCTCTGCCAGAAAAGGACTCAGAACTCCTTAGAAAAATTGTTGATTCCAGAGCTGGGCCAGGATAAGCAAACGATGAGCTTGGAACATCCTGTCCCACAAAATAAGGAAGTGCTCAAAGGATGATGGGGATGTGTCAAAAGGACATAGAAACCAGCTTGAAGAGGCTCCCACTGGCCAATTCTGGGACATTTTAAGCATTAAATAATGTTTGCAACAGATTAGAACCTATTTAATTGATAAAGTCCACAGTGATATGAATAAATCTAAAGTTGAATGGAGGAACAGGGTTTTTTCAGGTTTGAAGAATCTTTCCATAAAATAATTGTTCATTACAAAGAGAAAAAAGATCACATTAATCAAATGATCAAAGGGAACATTGTCAATAATGGGACAAAGCAGGCATGGCGCCACCTGAAAGGATGCAAGGAGAAGCAGCTAGAATCACTTCTGGGGTATTCTTGACCAAGATGGATAGTCTGAATGGGATCATGAGGAAACACCAGTCAAACCTACATCATAGAACAGTTTACAAAAACACTTGTAACTTCAAAAGCATTAAGGTCATGGTAAGTCAAGGAAAGACTGAGGAAATATTTCAGACTGAAGAGGACCAAGGAACATGAAAACTAAAATACAATTGACTCTTTTGTTATGAAGGGGAGGTATAGTGAAATGTGAATGATGTCTGAAGATTTCATGATAGCAATGTATCAATATTAATTTTCAAAGTAACAGGCAAATTTGGCCTTGGAATATGGAATAAAGCAGGGCAAAGGCTAATAGAATTTTGCCAAGAGAATGCACTGGTCATAGCAAACACCCTCTTCCAACAACACAAGAGAAGGCTCTACACATGGACATCACCAGATGGGCAACACCAAAATCAGATTGGTTATATTCTTTGCAGCCAAAGACGCTCTATACAGTCAACAAAGACAAGACCAGGAGTTGACTGTGGCTCAGATCATGAACTCCTGATTGCCAAATTCAGACTTAAATTGAAGAAAGTGGCAACACCACTAGACCATTCAGGTATGACCTAAATCAAATCCCTTATGATTATACAGTGGAAGTGAGAAATAGATTTAAGGGCCTAGATCTGATAGAGTTCCTGATGAACTATGGACTGAGGTTCGTGACATTGTACAGGAGACAGGGATCAAGACCATCCCCATGGCAAAGAAATGCAAAAAAGCAAAATGGCTGTCTGAGGAGGCCTTACAAATAGCTGTGAAAAGAAGAGAGGTGAAAAGCAAAGGAGAAAAGGAAAGATATAAGCATCTGAATGCAGAGTTCCAAAGAATAGCAAGAAGAGATAAGAAAGCTTTCCTCAGCGATCAGTGCAAAGAAACAGAGGAAAACAACAGAATGGGAAAGACTAGAGATCTCTTCAAGAAAATTAGAAATACCAAGGGAGCATTTCATGCAAAGATGGGCTCAATAAAGGACAGAAATGGTCTGGACCTAACAGAAGCAGAAGATATTAAGAAGAGGTGGCA
>SJXQ01007466.1:72928-148443 GCA_006408695.1 Aepyceros melampus
GGCTATGGTTTTTCCTGTGGTCATGTATGGATGTGAGAGTTGGACTGTGAAGAAGGCTGAGTGCCGAAGAATTGATGCTTTTGAACTGTGGTGTTGGAGAAGACTCTTGAGAGTCCCTTGGACTGCAAGGAGATCCAACCAGTCCATTCTGAGGGAGATCAACCTCATTCTAGTTCAGCTAGAATGTGAACTAGATTTCTTTGGAAGGAATGATGCTAAAACTGAAGCTCCAGTACTTTGGGCACCTTATGCGAAGAGTTGACTCATTGGAAAAGACCCTGATGCTGGGAGGGATTGGGGGCAGGAGGAGAAGGGGACGACCGAGGATGAGATGGCTGGATGGCATCACGGACTCAATGGACGTGAGTCTGAGTGAACTCCGGGAGTTGGTGATGGACAGGGAGGCCTGGCGTGCTGCGATTCATGGGGTCACAAAGAGTCGGACACGACTGCGCGACTGAACTGAACTGTGTGTGTGCTGTCTGCTTTATCTTGAATGCCTTTTCTTCAGCGGCATCTCGCTCGTCTTATCAGAGCCGATTTATTATCGCCTTTTCTACCTCCTCTGGGACTGATGGGCGTCCCTCATAGCTCAGCTAGTATGCCGGAGACCTTGGTTTGATCCCTGGGTTGGGAAGATCCCCTGGAGAAGGGAAAGGCTACCCACTCCTGTATTCTGGCCTGGAGAATTCCATGGACTGTATAGTCCATGAGGTCGCAAAGAATCGGACACGACTGAGCGAGTTTCACTTTCCCTGAGACTGACCCCTCTTGAATTAGGACTAGGAACCCAGAGCTAGCAGCCAGACAGTACAGTGAGATCCCATCCCAGCCTTCTCACAGCTTCTGCAACTCAGGCTAAGCTTCTGGTTTCCTTGTCATCTGGTGTCCTTGTAGGATGGTGAATGCCTCGAGGTTTCTATATCTTTTTTATCTCCATACCATTTAGCAAGTGTTTCACAGTAGGAGGTTCCTCCCAGATACTTATTGTTAAGTGAAGAGGATGGACCTAACGAACTCTAGAGAAATGTTGATTAGAAATGTCTGACATGTATCATTAAATTAAAAGATGGCTTGTGGTCCTTAGAAAAGAAAGTGGGAGATTTCTGCTTCCTGGGTTATGTCAGATTATCTGGGAAGGACTCTCAGCTAGAATGTGAACTAGATACCAGAAAATCACAAACATTTAAATTTTATCCAAAGTAAGTTCAATAAAAAGTAAGTAAGTAAGTAAGTAAGTAAAGTCACTCAGTTGTGTCCGACTCTTTGTGACCCCATGGACTGCAGCCCATCAGGCTCCTCAGTCCATGAGATTCTCCAAGCAAGAATACTGGAGTGGGTTGCCATTTCCTTCTCCAGGGGATCTTCCCGACCCAGGGATCGAACCCGGGTCTCCCGCATTGGAGGCAGATGCTTAACCTCTGAGCCACCAGGGAAGTCCAATAAAAAGTAAGGGACGGGATTTCTGGGCTTGGTGAAGATGGAGTCAGTTCAGCCTTTCCTTCCCATTGCTTATAGCCAAGACTTCTGGACAAAATACAAAACGCAGCCACCTGCAGACTCTGGAATGTTACCACTAGGGGGACGATAAGGGTTTAAAACTCAACATTCAGAAAACTAAGATCATGGCATCCAGTCCCATCACTTCATGGCAAATAGATGGGGAAACAATGGAAACAGTGACAGATTTTATTTTCTTGGGCTCCAAAATCACAGCACATGGTGACTGCAGCCATGAAATTAAAAGACATTTGCTCCTTGGAAGAAAAACTATGACAAACCTAGACAGCATGTTAAAAAGCAGAGACATTACTTTGCCAACAAAGGTCCGTATAATAAAAGTTATGGTTTTTTCAGTAGTAATGTGTGGTTGTGAGAGTTGGACCATAAAGAAAGCTGAGCACTGAAAAGCTGATGCTTTTGAACTGTGGTGTTGGAGAAGACTCTTGAGAGTCACTTGGACTGCAAGGAGATCAAGCCAGTCAATCCTAAAGAAAACCAAGCCTGAATATTCATTGGAAGGACAAATGCTGAAGCGGAAGCTCCAATATTTTGGTCACCTGATGCGAAGAACTGACTCACTGGAACAGACCCTGATGCTGGGAAAGATTAAAGGCGGGAGGAGAAGGGGACAACAGAGGATGAGATGGTTGGATGGCATCACCGACTCAATGGACATGGTTTTGGGTGGACTCTGGGAATTGGTGATGGTAGGGAGGCCTGGCGTGCTGCAGTTCATGGGGTTGCAAAGAGTTGGACACGACTGAGCGACTGAACCAGCAATACTGTGTAACATAATATGTGACATACATTATTTTGTACTTATCAAGTATTATATTTTAAAAAGGGCTTCCCTGGTGGCTCAGATGGTAAAGCATCTGCCTGCGATGCAGGAGACCTGGGTTCAATCAGTAATTCCATTTTTTGTTGTAGTATTGCCTGCTTATGTTTTATGTAAGGGCCCTTCTTGTTCTGTGTTTTCAAAACTGTTTTTTTTTCCTTGAAGAATAGTTAATTTACAATGTGTTAGTTTCAGGTATACAGCAAAGTGATTAAGTTAAATGTGTATATATTCTTTTCAAAGTATTCTCCAATGTAGTTTATTACAAGATACTGAATAGTTCCCTGTGCTATAGAGTAGGTCCCTGTCGTTTATATGAACTTACTCTTTTTATGTAAAGAATTGGAAACAGTAGAAAAGAATTGTGACATAATCTAATCTATATAATTCTGCTTTGTACTATCATTTATGGGTTTCCCTGTAGCTCAGCTGGTGAAGACTCTGCCTGCAAAGCAAGAGACCCTGGTTCAATTCCTGGGTCAGGAAGATCTACTGGAGAAGGGATAGTATACCCATTCCAGTATTCTTGGGCTTCCCTGGTGGCTCAGATTGTAAAGAATCCGCCTGCAATGCAGGAGACCTTTGTTTGATCCCTGGGTTGGGAAAATCCCCTGGAGAAGGGAACAGCTACCCACTCCAGTGTTCTGGCCTGGAGAATTCCATGCAGTGTACAGTTCATGGGGTCCCAAAGAGCTGGATTGTCATTTAAATGTTTCCAAGCATCTGTTGGCTCAAAATGGCTATAATGATTTTCTTCAAGCTATTCTGTTCTCAGAACTGCTAACCACTATTTTTTTGGGGGTGATATTTATTAAATGCAAGCCATATGCTAAGTACTGCATTCTTAGCCTCAAGGGACCAACAGTCCATCTTTTCATTCCTGGAGCAGTTCAGCCTCAGATATTCTGACTGGGACTTTCAGAATTGAGGACCCTGGCCTAAAGACCAAGGGCTCATCAAGACCAACATCCGATTGGATGAATGTATGGTGGGGGTGGGGAGGGAGGTTTGGTACCTCTGGGGTCTAACCTCCGTTCCTGTCTCCTTGGCTGCATGTTCTAGCTGGTGGAGTTCAATGGAAGCGCGTGCTTGTGTTTGCCACCTTTCAACTCACTTTTATGCATTTTTGTTTCCTTGACAGTGAGTCAGAAATTAGGTCTCTGTGGAGTAGAACGCCGCCTACTCAGCCTCCTTGACTGCTTTCTGTGCAAATAAGCCTGGGAGACGCCACCACTGCGAGTCAACTTAGAGGAGGGTGAGATGAAGTCGGAGACGGGGATGCGGTTGGAAGACTTGTGCTCTGAAGGATAGTCTCCATTTTTCTTATTCTGCATTATCATGTCACTGTCACCTTCATGGCACACTCCTAAGTAGTTGCTCTGAGCTGGGGCTTTCCCAAGGCCGTTACCGTGTCTATTTCACTTAATCCTTACACCAGTGCTGTGAGCAGGTGCTGTCACGCTACTCTTGTTCTACAAATGAGGAAATTGAGGAGTGGAGACCACCTGCGTCCCATCCCTGGGGAATCTGGCCTCGCCATCTCAAGAAAAACAGCTGGACACTGACATTACAAGAGAGCATGGAGGCCAGCGGGGTCGGAGGAGAAAGGGCCTCTTGGCATGTTCTTGGGCCAGGCAAGCCTTTTTGACTTTGTGCTTGAGAAGGCTGCTTGATTTCTGCCAAAGTCTGTCGGGTCTAAGTTATTTCCCACAAAGCCCAAAGGGGTAGGGCTGTGTGTGTGTGTGTGTGTGTGTGTGTTTGTGCTTGTGCCTTAAAAAAATTATTGCACTTAATTTCTCTACTGAGAACTTCTCTGGTGTGTGTCAGTTGCTCAATCATGTCTGACTCTTTGCAACCCCATGGACTGCAGCCCTCCAGGCTTCTCTGTCCATGGGATTCTCCAGGCCAGAATATTGGAGTGGTTGCCATTTCCTTCTCCAGGGAATCTTTTCGACCCAGAGATTGAACATGGATCTCCTGCATTGCAAGCAGATTCTTTACTGTCTGAGCCAATTTCTGGTTAATCTTCCAAGAGTTTAATTCACTTGGAAGCAAACAGAAACAGCCCATCTCTTTTGGTGGTGTTCCCTTCCTTGAGTAAGATGGTGTTAGAGTAAGGCGTGGTGAAGGAGGCAAGGCTGGTGGTGGTGTTGAACAGAAAGCCTGAAAACCAGGAAACCAAGCTGAGGCCCAGCTGAGGGATCTGATAAGCCCTGAGCCAACACGGGAAAGGCCCTGCAAGCTGGAGATTTAACAAAGTCCTATTTTTAGATTCACTGTGACAAATAATGACAAGAGACGTTTCGTGCAGAATAGCAATACGATGAAAACCATCCTCTAGAGAGACCCCTGAAAAAAGCCAGAGGTACTCTCTTAGTAGATAAAAAGTGCATCACAAAGGCCTGGAGAATGTGATTCCAATGAAATAAGATGAAATAAGATGGATATGAACCACCCTCACCACTTTGGAATTCTGTAAAATAAATCTAAATTGCCAATGCTCAGAAACAGAGAATTAACTGCTGACATTTTGCCTTTTTATTTCAAATACCAGGCTATATGATGTAATGTTTTCCTTGACTCTTGGTTCTCATTCTAATAAACCTGCACTGAATTAGTGCAGTGATAAAGTGTTCTGCACTAATGTTTATAGGTCTTCGTGTCGAGAAGGATGTTGGTGATTTACCAAGTCCAGTGTCAGAAAGAAGCAGAATAATCTTGCCGTAATAGTGGTTTTAGTTCAGGAGGTTCAGCCAATTGCCGATCATTTAAATAATGAGTCCTGCCTTATGTTCAGGTTAAAAATACCTTCAGTAAACAGTTGTGCTTTTTCTGTTACTGAAGTACTGAACGGCCACTGAAGTTCATCTCTAGCTACATGAAAAGATATTGAAATGTCCTTTTAAAAAAAGTGTCTAAAAAAAGACATTCTACATGTGTACTCCTAATCCTGCTTTCACCAAGTTCAATTCAGTTCAGTCACTCAGTCGTGTCTGACTCTGTGACACCATGAATCGCAGCACACCAGGCCTGCCTGTCCATCACCGACTCCCGGAATTTACCCAAACCTACGTCCATTGAGTCGGTGATGCCATCCAGCCATCTCATCCTCTGTTGTTCCCTTCTCCTCCTGCCCCCAGTCTGCTTTCACCAAAGTAGCTGCAAGTATTGAATTAGGTAACATACATTATTTACTGTTTATCGTATGCGTCCGTGTGTGTCGCTACTTAGTAATGTGTGACTCTTTGCGACCGTATGGACTGTAGCCCGCCAGGCTCCTCTGTCCATGGGATTCTCAGGCAAGAATACTGGAGTGGGTTGCCATGCTCTCCTCCAGGGGATCTTCCCTTCCCAAGGAACCAAACCCATTTTTTATGTGTCTCCTGCATTGCAGGCAGGTTCTTTACCAGCTGAGCCACTGGGGAAGCCTGTTCATTGTCTGCCAGGCACCAAACGCTTTACATTCATCAACCAATAACATCTTACAACAGCCCTCTTAGGTGGGTGGTGCTACAATATCTATTTTACATAGAAGCGAACTAAGACCAAGAGAAGTTTAATAATTTTCTGGGTCACACAGTTTTATGGACTGAACTGTACGCCTCTGAAATTCCTGTACTGAAGCCCAAACCCTCTTACGTGACTGTGTTTGGAAATAGGAACTTTAGAGAGGGAATTAAAGTTAAACGAAGTCATCTAATGCAGAAGAAATGGCGTCTTTTTGGAGGAAGAGACACCAGAGAGCTTTAGTCTCTTTCCATCTGTGCTCAGAGAGCAGGCCCCGTGAGGGCACAGCCAGAGGGCGGCTGTCCCCAAGCCGAGAAAGAGGCCCTGCCAGAAACGAGCCCTCTCGGCTCCTCGCTTTTAAATGTCCGGCCTCCAGAATGGTGAGAAAATAAAGTTCTGTTGGTTAACCCATTCAGTCTGCAGTATTTTGTTATGGCAGCCCTAACAGACTAATACCAGTGGCTTATTAGTGGAACCAGAGTTCTAGTTTAAGGAGTCATAGCCTCTCCTGAGCCTATATATTCAACTGCCACAGTATTATATCTGTTTTTCAAAAGAGGGATTATGTGTTCATTGTGATGTTTATAACGCCTCCTGCATGCGAGCATGCTCAGTGGTGTCTGATTCTCTGCCACCCCATGGACTGTAGCCCGCCAGGCTCCTTGGTCCATGGGATTTCCAGGCAAGAATACTGAAGTGAGTTGCCATTTCCTCTTCCAGTGGATCTTCCCGATCCAGCAATTGAACCTGCCTCTCTTGTGTCTCCTGAATTGGCAGGCGGGTTCTTTACAACTAGCACCACCTGGGAAGCCCTTGTAACTCCTTTAAGTGCCTTAACTTAAATTTATGAAATAAAATGGAGAGTGGCTGGATCATCACGGCCAGAGGATGTTGCCATTGGGTGTTGTAACTTCGTTGCCAACAAATACCTGCTTACCATTTATCTTTCCCACGATATCGTCCATTTTTTTCCCACCAGCTCTCCTAAGCCTGTCCATCCTTGCCTTGTCTTCCACACAAATGTGCTTATTCTCTACTGAGTCTGGAGCATTGGCTACCAGCTCCAGAATGTTGCTTGGAGACATCAAGCAACCTTGATTCTTTTTAAAGAAATCATGAGATAGCCTCAGATCAAATCACAAACTGTAGAATTCTTCAACCTCTCTCACTCTGTGTGTGTGTCTCTCACAGTTCTGGGCTCCCAACAGTCTACACATTTATCACCGGCTCTTTCCTACAAGCACACAAAGCAGTTTAGGAATGATGACACCGGTAAGGGGGCTTCCCCGGTGGCGCAGTGGTAAAGAATCCACCTGCCCATGAAGGAGCCATAGGTTCAATCTCTGGATCAGAAAGATCCCCTGGAGGAGGAAATGGCATCCACTCCAGTATTCTTGCCTGGAAAATCCCATGGACAGAGAAGCCCGATGGTATTGTAAAGAGTTGAACATGCCTGAGGAACTGAGCACACACACACAAGTCTACTGAGGGTTTGTTTGTATAAGACTCAGACCTCAAAGCAAGAGGATCAGATGTCCTTCCAGCTGAAACAGAAAAACCGCTGTGACTTGGCGTGAAAGCCCCAGCATGTACCAGTAGAGAGTTAACCAGCCAAAGACTGCCAAATGCACTTGAAAGCTGATCAGAATGCTTCCCCACTTCCCAAAATTCTCTAATAGAACACTCGCCAATCAAAGACGTCTTGACACTTCTACCTTTTACTCTATAAAACCCATGAATTTCTCTGAGAAGGAAACAGGTGGTAGCAAACTATTAATATCCCCTATTACCTGGATAAACTACTTTTTGTTAATACTACAGGTGTTCTTTGTACTGTTGAAACCTATGATGTGAAATTAAAAATTGTAATTCTTTTAAACTTTAAACTATTCCCACTAGTAAGATCCAAGTACAGAGTTCCAATTTATTGAATTCATCCTCTTTTCTATGTGGCCATGTTATCTGTTAAAAATTTCTTTTCCCTACATTCTTTTTTAAAATTGAAGTATAGTTGCTTTATAAAGAAAGCTGAGGGCTGAAGAATTGATGCTTTTGAACTGTGGTGTTGGAAAAGACTCTTGAGAGTCCCTCGGACTGCAAGGAGATCCAACCAGTCTATCCTAAAGGAAATCAGTCCTGAATATTCATTGGAAGGACTGATGCTGAGGCTGAAGCTCCAATACTTCGGCCACCTGATTGGAAGAGCTGACTCACTGGAAAAGACCCTGATGCTGGGAAAGATTGAAGGCAGGAGGAGAAGGGGATGACAGAGGTTAAGATGATTGGATGGCATCATCGACTCAATGGACATGAGCCTGAGTAAACTTCAGGAGTTGGTGATGGACAGGGAGGCCTGACGTGCTGCAGTCCATGGGGTCTCAAAGAGTCAGACACGACTGAGCGACTGAACTGAACTGAGAGTTGCTTTATAATGTTGTGTTAGTGAAAGTCGCTCAGTGGTGTCAGACTCTCTGTGACCCCATGGACTGTAGCCCCGCCAGGCTCCTCTGTCCATGAGGTTCTCCAGGCAAGAATACTGGAGTGGGTTGCCATTTCCTTCTTCAGGGGATCTTCCTGAGGCAGGGATTGAACCTGGATCTCCCGTATTGGCAGGTGGGTTCTTTACTGTCTAAGCCAACTCTCTGCTGTACAATGAAGTGAATCAGCTGTAAGTATACAAATGTCCCTTCCCTCTTGCATCTCTCTCCCTCTTCCATCCTACCACTTCAATCCCCCCATCGCTTTCATCCTACTCCCAGTCCGTCTCATATAACACAGTGCTGAGCTCCCTGTGCTATGCAGCAGCTTCCCCCTAGCTGTCTAGTTTACACATATCTGTGCATTGCATGCTCAGTAGCTCAGTCACGTCCGACTCTTGGTAACCCCATGGACTGTAGTTCACCAGGCTCCTCTGTCTGTGGAATTTTCCAGGCAAGGATACTGGAGTGGGTTGCCATTTCCTCCTCCAGGGGACCTTCCCAACTTAGGGACCAAACCCGCGTCTCTTAGGTCTCCTGCATTGGCAGATGGATTCTTTACCACTGAGCCACACGTAGTTATGCATACATGTCCATCCTAATCTCCCAGTTCATCCCACCCTCCCCTTCTCCTCTGTGCCCACAGGTACACTCTGTATATGCCTCTATTCCTGCCCTGCAGGTAGGTCCATCAGTATCATTTTTCTACATTCCACATATATGCGTAAATATGATATTTGCTTTCCTCTTTCTGCCTGACTTCACTCTGGGTCCATCCGCATCTCTATTTGTTTCTAATTGTGTTTCCTTTTAGGGTTTGTTTTTGTCATCCATTGCTTAAAAGAAATCTTAAACTTCTTAAATCATTCAAAGATAAGGTCAGTATAAAAAGATACATTCAGAAAGGTCTCATTCCTACCTCTCCTTTTATCCTATTTCCACCTACTTCCTATATGCAGCCATGTTCATTAGTTTCTGCTTTACCTCCTGCTTTCTTTTGTAAAATAAGCCAATGTAGACATGCAGACACTCTTATTTCTCATTTTGACCCTGCAGAGGGCACGTATTTCAGGACAGGGAGCTGTATGGTGATTTCCTCCTGCTAGAGAAATCTGGACTCTCTGGATGAGCTTGTTGCTTACTGTCACTGAATCCGTAGTGGTACAGTGGCACAGCGAAGCCGAGCAGTCGGGGCTGGAGGCAGACAGGCCCAGGCTGGTACCTGGGTTGCCCAGAGTCTCCTTGTGGCCAGGATAGGCTACTTAGGACTCTTATCTGTCATAGCTGAGACATTAATGACCGGAGTAGAGATACGAAGGCATCTACAAGAAACTTCAACGTGGGGACTTCCCTGGTGTTCCGGGGGCTAAGATATCCCAGTCTCCATGCAGGGGGCCTGGGTTCCCTCCTTGCTCAAGGAACTAGATCCCCCATGCTGCAACCAAGAGTTCACGCAGAGCAAGAAAAGATTCTGCACGGTGAAATAAAGATCCTGTGTGCCGCAGCCAAGAACCAGTGCAGCCATACAGACAAAATGAAACAATAGAAAAGAAATTTCAACTCGAAAGTCTTAACAGAGAGTTCTGCCAGGGACACCACTGGCACTCCTCCTGGTCCCTTCCTCCCTCTGGTCAAGCATAAAAGCTGACCTTGTAGCGTCAGCAGCATTGATCAACAGCATTTGTCCCTTACGTCAGGTGTTTTGTGGCTTGTTGATTTTTTTATAAAAGTAATAAAAATCTTACAGAGGAAGATCTGAAAACATCATGCTTCCTTTTCCTGTGGGTTTACTTGATGCCTTATTATTCTCTGAACGTTTCCAAACACCCTCTGATGCCTAATATTTGAAGTCACTCTTCTCAGAGGAAGATCTGAAAACATCATGCTTCATTTTCCTGTGGGTTTACTTGATGCCTTATTATTCTCTGAACGTTTCCAAACACCCTCTGATGCCTAATATTTGAAGTCACTCTTCTCAGAGGAAGATCTGAAAACATCATGCTTCATTTTCCTGTGGGTTTACTTGATGCCTTATTATTCTCTGAACGTTTCCAAACACCCTCTGATGCCTAATATTTGAAGTCACTCTTCTCAGAGGAAGATCTGAAAACATCATGCTTCATTTTCCTGTGGGTTTACTTGATGCCTTATTATTCTCTGAACGTTTCCAAACACCCTCTGATGCCTAATATTTGAAGTCACTCTTCTCAGAGGAAGATCTGAAAACATCATGCTTCATTTTCCTGTGGGTTTACTTGATGCCTTATTATTCTCTGAACGTTTCCAAAACCCTCTGATGCCTAATATTTGAAGTCACTCTTCTCAGAGGAAGATCTGAAAACATCATGCTTCATTTTCCTGTGGGTTTACTTGATGCCTTATTATTCTCTGAACGTTTCCAAACACCCTCTGATGCCTAATATTTGAAGTCACTCTTCTCAGAGGAAGATCTGAAAACATCATGCTTCATTTTCCTGTGGGTTTACTTGATGCCTTATTATTCTCTGAACGTTTCCAAACACCCTCTGATGCCTAATATTTGAAGTCACTCTTCTCTTCAAAGTGAAGAGTGCTAATGGCTCAGCTGTGTTTGACTCTTTGAGACCCCACGGACGGTAGCCCGCCAGGCTCCTCTGTCCATGGGATTCTCCAGGCCAGGATACTGGAGTGGGTTGCCATGTCCTCCTCTAGGGGATCTTCCTGATCATGTCCCCCATTATTCTGCATTTTCTAGGCAATGGTTTTAACTTTTATGGTCAAGGATCCTTTTGGGAATCTTATGAAATTCATAGATCCTTTCTTAACAGTTTGCACGTGATCAAGTGCTCTGGAACGGAAGCTGGTGGGATCCTAAGTTCTGACAAAACAAAGGGAAGTGGACAAAAATAAAGCAAGAAAACCATTCTGGCTTTAGGGGAAGGTGTGTGCCTGCAGCTGAAGAGGAAGAGGTTTAAGGGAAAACAGAGAAGAGAGGGCTTAGTTACACTGCACCTGGGTGGTAGGCAGCCCATGTGCTTCCTCTGTAGCCAGTGCTCACCCTACCAGAATCTTGCTTGTGAGTGGGTGCTGAGTCACTTCAGTTGTGTCTGACTCTTTGCCATCCCATGGACTGGCAACCCACTCCAGTGGGTTGAGAATCCCAGGGACGGGGGAGCCTGGTGGGCTGCCATTTATGGGGTCGCACAGAGTCAGACACAACTGAAGCGACTTAGCAGCAGCAGCAGCAGCAGGACTGTGGCCCGCCAGGCTCCTCTGTCCATGGGATTCTCCAGGCAAGAATACTGGAGTGAGTTGCCATGCCCTCCTCCAGGGATCTTCCTGACCCAGGGATCGAACCCAGGTCTCCTGCATTGCAGGCGGATTCTTTACCGTTTGAGCTACCAGGGAAGTATATGAGATGAGAACAACTGAGAATGAGACTAAGTCTTATGACAATGTAACATCTGAAGGTGGAGAAGGATGAGCTTGCCCAAGATGTTAGGAGAGAGGATGGTTAGAGAGACAGAAAGGCAGAAGGGTGGAGGGTGGAGAAGCCAAGGAGAGAAACATTTCGAGAAGGGCAGGTGGTGAACAGTGCCAAAAAAACTGATGAGAAAAACTGTCCCAAACTGAAAACTATATGTTGGATTTCAGACATGGTGGTCACTGTCAACTTAGTGACAGCTGATGGGTAAAGGAGTTTTAGTGAAGTGGGTTGAGAAGTGGCCTTGAAGTGAGGAGGTGGGGTGAGTGAGTTTAGGAAAGTTTGTCAAGAATCTGACCACAGAGATGAGGAGGGAAGGCAGTTATTGGCCAGGGACATGGAACTGAGTAATTTCTTGAAGACGTGGATACCTAACCGCATTCAAATACTGACGGGAAAGGCTTTGAGTGGGCAGGGCTCGGTTTAAGTTGGAAGAAGAGGTAATCAGTGAACTTATGATTGTGAGAGATGGATAAAGCTGGGATCTGAAGGTGAAGGAGCCCCTCTGTCCTCACTGTCCTTGGGTGTTGGTCCTGATGAATTTGTGATATGGAGATTTCTGTCTTGAAGTTCCTATTTTCTTTGTGGAGTAGGATGCGGGTGGGGGGAGATTTGAAATTTTCTGTGTTGAGTGGGAGAGTAGGTTAATCGGAGAAGCAAAGACGGAACGAGACAGGAAGGTAATCATGAATTTGTCGTGACTGTTGCTAATACTCCCCCTTCCTAAAAGGCTCAGAGTTTTATTAGGTGCATTCCACCATGACAGCCCATGAACTTTGGGGTCCCCCTTGGCTTAAGCTTGTTAATACAATCCGTTTTCTTAGCCACGGGCACTGGTTCCAGAAGGCGCAGGCGGTTCATTTAGTGGTCGTGCAGGATGAATTTAAAGACCATTGTATCAAGTGATGGACAGAAGTGAGTCCACAATCACGAACCAGTGCACATTCAGCCCTGCTAGAGTGGAGGAGGGGAACATCTCGAGTGACAGCTTAGATACAAATTATCCACATTTAAAGTGGGAAGTGATTGTCACCTTTTAACTGGCAAATGTAAGGTTTCTTTTTTCCTTCAGGGAAACAAAAAGGGAGTTTAAGAGAACTAATTTCAGCTGCAGAGAAAAGTCAGTTCTCTCTCTGCTTCCTGAGTGTTGCGTCTATAAAATTATAAACTCTCCTTGAATGTATTTTTAACAATTGGCTTAAAATTCTTAGGACGCCTCCTTCTCAAATAAAACAAAAACTGACATTTATAACTCAAGTGCCTTTGTCTTGGAGGGGAAAAAGCAGAGTCTGTGAGCCTGAGGATGCTTTCTGGCAAGTTCACAAATCTTAGGAAAGCTTAGGTGATTCTAGGACTCCGCACAGTTCAACATAAGCATCTTATTTCAACTTACTTGAAGATTCTAGTAAAATCAGGCTTCCAAGTTTTGAGTTTGATAATTAGAACAATATAGACCTATATGCAGGTGGGGTTCAGAGAAATGTAGGATCTTTTTGACTGGTATGGATGGATGCTTGTGTGAGAGCCCAGTCGCTTGAGCCCTATCTGACTCTTTGCGACCCTATGGACTGTAGCCCACCAGGCTCCTCTGTCTGTGGGATTCTCTGGGCAAGAACATTGGAGTGGGTTGCCGTTTCCTCCTCCAGGGGAACTTCTTGACCCAGGGAGAGAACCCGAGTGACCTCCATTGCAGGCAGATTCTCCACCCACTGAACCACCTGGGAAGCCCAGAAGGATGTACGTGTAGGCCATTTCTACGGATCTGTGGGCTCTTGTCCAGTTAATCGATTCTTTGGTGTTGAAAACAGGTCCTGTGGTTTTGAGAAGACTAACCCTGACATGAACCACTGCCAGTAGTGTTTTTGTGACAATCAAGAGTTAAAAGTGTGGGGCAAGGGGCTTTCCTGATGGGCAAGTGGTTAAGAGTCCACCTCGCAGTGCAGAGGACATGAGGTGGACCCCTGGTTGGGGAACTAAGATCCCACGTGCCACAGCGGAACGGCTAAGCCCGCGCCCTGCAGCTAGAGAGTCTGAGGGCAGCGAGGAAGATCCCGCATGCTGAAATTAAGACCCGACGCAGCCCGATAAACAAATAAAATGCTGTGGCAGTGCTAGCTGACGACCTCACTCCCCCATCTAGCTGCTCTGTAAAGCCCCAAACTCAGGCGGAACCACTGCTGCGGGCAGGCAACAGGCGGGCAGGTGGTCTTGTCCTGTGAAAATCAATTCAGGGATCCTGGAGCTCCTGCCATGTGCGGCCCGTGGGAGTGGCCCTGCAGCGGCTCCGGCCAGCCAGCTCCTAGGTCCTCGTGGCCATCAGGAGGGTGGCCTGGGGCTTTGACGTCCTCTCTCCACACTCTCTCCTGGACGGTCTCACTCACTCATGTGGTTACACGTGCTGCTGGCTTTCACACCTCCAGCTGGCCCTCCAGCTGATCTCCTGACCCAGGCATTCACCTGCCCCCTGGGGATGTTCCCGGTGGTGTCTCATTCAACGTCCCTGATGGAACGCCTGCAGGAAGGATCACTTTTACTCTAAGCCTGCCCCTTGCCCCAGCTTTCTGATTCCAGGCACTAGGACCATCACCCGGACAGAATTCTCTCCTCCCCTCCCCTCAGTGTCCACTCCCTGAACACCTCTGGCTGATTCTATGCTTAGTCCCTCAGTCATGTCCAACTGTTTGCGACCCCATGGACTGTAGCCCACCAGGCTCCTCTGTCCATGGGATTCTCCAGGCAAGAGTACTGGAGCGGGTTGCCACGCCCTCCTCCAGGGGATCTTCCCGACTGAGGGACCAAACCCAGGTCTCCCACATTGCAGGCAGATTCTTTGCCAGCTGAGCCACCCGGGAATTGCTGGGATTCCCCGCTGCTCCGTCCCCTCCTGGCCACCATCCTGACTCAGGTCATCTCAGCAGCAACCCTCACCTTCAGCCTCTGTCTCCTCCTGCCAACAGAGTGACCTTGGGACAAAGCAGATCGGATCATATCTGTGTCCCACTTTTGTGTGCCTGTGTGCTTCACGCACTTCAGTCATGTCTGACTCTTTGTTGACCCTGCGGACTGTCGTCTGCTAGCCTCCTGTCTATGGGATTCTCCAGGCAAGAATATTGCTTAGAGGCTGTCAATGTCTCCCCTTCACTCCTGGAATATAATTGCTTCCCAGATCCTTCCAGCAGTCTCTCCAGGTCTTTGCTTCCCTTCCCTGACCCCCATCCTCCTCTCATGTGGCTGGCTTGAGACTGATCTCAGGGGTCCTATCTCCTCCTCCAGGGAGGCCTTTCTGAACCCCTGTCTTGAGTTAGGTCTCCCTGTCACTCTCACCCATCACACCCACACTTTGAGACGCTCACTGCAATTCTTGCTAAAATGACCCGTGTTCCCTGATAGAACGTAAATGCAGTGACAGCAGGGACCATTCCCATTTTATGTTTCTGGAACCACGCCTGGAGTGGGACATGGTGAGTGCCCCGTAAAGGCCTGGGGAACTGAAGAAACGAGAGGAAATGATAGCACGTAGCTAGCGTTTCTCTCACTGAGAACCCTTCCAGTGTGCTAACTTCAGCTACAAAGGGAATGCTTTCACCTGGGGAAAACACAGCTGGTAGTGGGAGGCGCATAAACTCAGAGCTAAAACAAGCAGCTCAGGGAGCGTGCCCAAGGGTTAATGGCCGAGGGACTCCCTCTGGGAAGCTTCTGGACCAGGCTGCCTGGACCTAGCTGGGCCCTGATGACCGGACAAGGGGGATTCCAGGGCAGCAGAACCCACGTGCCTTGATGTTTCCATCTGTCACTTGCAAGCCAGCTCTGGACTAAAGTGCTACCATCGAGAACTAGACACATCCACAAAGGCTCGATCTGTCACTTGCAAGCCAGCTCTGGGCTAAAGTGCTACCATCGAGAACTAGACACGTCCACAAAGGCTCGATCTGGCAGTTGCGGGTGTTGCTGGCGTCCCAATGGGTGACCTAGGTCTCTAGAGCGCCTCTTGTCACATATTTGCACCTGAGTAGTTGTTTAGAAAGCTGAAAGTGAAGAGAAGGTGACACTGTTACTAGAGAGAGAATACCCACTAACTTGCATTTGATTTGTCCAAGAGCACAAAGCCAGTGGGCTTCCCAGGTGGCACTAGTGGTAACGAACCTGCCAGTGTAGGAGACGTGGGAGAAGGGGGTTCAGTCCCTGGGTCACGAAGATCCCCTGGCAACCCATGCCAGTATTCTTTCCTGGAGAATCCCATGGACAGAGGAGCCTGGAAGGCTGCAGTCCATAAGGTCGCAGAAGAGTTGGATATGACTGAAGTGACTTAGCATGCATGCACGCACTTAGCCTCCAGTGACACCTATCAAAACGACTTTCAGTTGCCCAACCTGAGGTTTGTCTCTGCCTGTGAGAGGCATGTGTACAACCCTCGATCAATTTTAGTAGTGGGATGATTCACGTGCAAGAAAGGAGCAGAACATGGGTGACCTCCTGATTCTCCTTTAGCTCTGTGAATCTGTCTGATATTTCAGGAGTGCACAGAAATTGGAGCCCCTTCCCTGAAAAATTACGTGTAGCTCGAGCTTGGCCTGACCATAGTTCACTTTTATTGCCTTTTCCTAATTGTTTATGGTTTTCATTAATTTTGCACCTCAGGAGGCACGTTTCATCCATTTGCAGAGATGCGCCGTGCATGTTCTCAGAGACCAGCCTGTCCTCTGCCTTGTTAATAACCTGTCAAAAGGAAATGCCTGGAGACAGAAAACACTGCGTGATCTCACTCACGTGTGGAATTAAAGGAAAAACAAGAGCCACCAAACTCATAGAAAAAAGAGATCAGATTTGTGACTTTCAGAGGTGGGGGAGTGGGGAGTGGGTGGAAGATGGTACAGAGTTACAACCGTCCAGTTATAAGAGAAATACATCCTAGGGTCGTAAGGCAGGATATGATGAGGATAGTTAACATCATCGTAGGTAGATTTCCGAATTGTTAAGAGAATAGATCCTAAGAGCTCCTTATGAAGAAAAAAGTTTTCTTTCTTTTTTTTGGTATCTGTAAGAGATGATGGACGTTAACTGAACCTATTGTGTTAATATTATTTCACAAGACACGTAAGTCAGGTCATGAGCCTTAAACTTCCTCAGTGCTGCGTTGTAAATCATAGCTCAACAACATGGAAGGAAAGAAAGGAAATGCTTTGAGCGTGTTTGAAATTCTTCTTAAGGTTAAGGGCATACCTGCAAAACAATAGCCACACTTCCTGCCCTCCCTCCTTCCCTCAAAGTCAATTTTCTGAAAGATTCAAAGGTCCCTGTCCTCCTGGGGGAAGGCAAGGGCTGGACCACAGAAGAAGCAGCGAGCATGAGGCATGAGAAACGCAGAGAAAGCAGGTGTTTTTCTTTAAAAATAACAGAACAAATCCTAAAGGACTTTTTTTTTTTACAACCATAAGCATTAGATTTTTAAAAACAATAACAAAAAAAACCCCTTTACAGCCTGACTTACAAATCTAGTCCTGCTCTTGGGATCTGTTGGAATTTCCTCTTTCTTAAACTGACAGTGAACCGTGAACGAACTTAGGTCACTTCTGCTTATCCGATTTCATCCTGCATCCTTTCTTCAAATTTTGATTCTTTCCCGACACATGGAAAATTTGGTTTGCTGTGTGGCGCATGAGGCAAGCCTTCTAAATGAACACATCCCCATAAACTTGCGTCAACTCGTTAGAAAGGAGAGGCTGCTGAGGCTAAATTCACGTTCAAGCCTTGATTCTAAGTACGTAGATCAACTGATCTCTACACTGCTCATTCCAAACCATTTATGGCAAGGGACATACCAGGAGGGTCTGATGTTGCAAATACAGGGTTTTGATGTTAAGGGAGAATCAAATATTTCTAAGGAGGGAATGGCAACTTGGTGTGGCCAGGTAAACCCTCACCACGCTCCATCCATCGGCCCTGAATCTCTGCCCGGGGTCCTGGTTCTAGCCTGCCTGACTCCGGGCAGTGAGAGAACTGTCCATCGGCTTCTTTCCACCTCTTCTGGCTAATATTATCCTGGCGTGATCCTGTGTTCTGGGAGCCTCATCATTTACTGGGCTCTGCCTTTTAAGGGAAGAAGGACCCGAACAACGACACTGTGTTCCTCCTTGGGCTAATCTCTGCCATCTCATCTCACCGAGGCCAGGATGTTCTGGCCGGTGTCCCTAGAGATGCTGAGCAGAGTTCCCGGGAGTCGGGAACAGCAGGTGCTGAGATGCTGGGTCATGGTATGTGTCTGCAGTCAGCTGCGACTCCCAGTGACAGTGGCCCTTACTCAGCGTGGCGGAGACTGTGCGCCTGGGTCAAGATTGAAGGGAGGGGGTGCCCCTCCTCTGTTGCAGTGGGAGGAAGACAAGTCTTCTATCAGATGAAATGAGACTTGGGTCTCTAGCCCAGCGCTGAGCTCTTAACGTGCTCCCGGCCGAGGGCACCGCCTACTAAGTCCAGGCTGTTAAGAGATGCTAGTCGTATTCTTGATGTATCGATGACTTTTTTCAGCTCATTTCCTTGGATCCTTTGTTGTTTTTTTTTTGCGGTGGGGAGAGAGTCTTCTTATGAGTGTTCTGTTAGATTTAAAGACCTGGCTGAGGGGTGTCTATGCTTTCGGGATCAAGGCTGGCGGGAGTGGCAGAACGTTGTGGCTGCTTCGTGGCTGGGTTCTGAGTTAATGTGTGAACCGTGTCTTTTATTTTCCACGCCCTGATTCTTCGACCTTTGGGGTCTTGGTGATTCTGGAGCGACTGTCCCTCCCAGGTTTTGCAAAGCCCTGTCCATCAATAGTGAATTGCTTGCCAGTGAGAGTGATTTTAAAATGCATACTGACTGGTTCAGAGCCCCTACCCCTCACCACCTCCTCTATGAGACTTTCATGCTCTCAGGTCCTTGCTCACCATCTCTCATCACTCCCGAGGCCCCTGTACCAGACAATCAGGGATGGCTTCTATGCCCAGAGTCCACTGAGATTATCCAGATAGGCCGTCCGGGGCCTGCCTCGTCCCTTCTTCTATAAACAGGGATAAAGAAAACCTCCTTCAGAATGGAGTCAGGAAGCCCTGAAACTTACAGACTCGGCAGGAAGCAAGGTTTCCCTTTGACCCCACGACGCAAGCCACCCACCGCCAGTGACCGACCCCACACCCTCCCCCGTCTCCTCCTTTCAACCCCCCTCCTCTGTTCTCTGGACTTGCGTGTGCTTCATCACAGTTTGCTCATCCCGAATCGCAATTTTCTGCTCTTCCCAAATAAAATCACTTTGCCGATAAAACACATGATTCTTTCTTCTTTTCTTTTTCTTTATTAAGGTCTGCACTCCCATGGAAATCACAATAAAAGCTTTTGCTACAGTTTCCCTCTCCCTGGTCAGTTCTAGTGGTACCCATACCCACCCCCTCCTGACGTGGCGTGGCCCCTCTTCCTGGGCTATGCAGTGAGTCATCTTTGCAATCATCACTTGGTCTATTGGGCCTCCCTGGTGGCTCAGAGGTAAAGAACCCACCTGCAATGCAGGAGACACAGGAGGCATGGGTTTGATCCCTGGCTGGGGAAGATCCCCTGGAGCGGGGAACGGCTACCCACACCAGTACGTGGACAGAGGCGTCTGGCAGGCTATGGTGCATGGGATCGCAAAGAGCTGGACACGACTGAGTGACCGAGCCACACGCCCCGATCTGTTCACCTGACCAGATCTCAACTTTTCTACGGATACACTCTAAAAAGAGTTTACCTCTGGAGGAAGCAGAGGACGGGCTCCGCGGCTTGGTTGACGATGTAGCCGGTGAGGAAGTGACAGCACTGATCACAGTAATTGTGTTTCCCGGACCTCAGACTGGGACACGGGGTCTGAGCCAGCGCCGGGGTCAGGGGTCGTGGCTGATATCTGGGGCTGTTCTGATGCTGGAGTAGCCAGGACAGGGAGGCCTCCCCCACAGGGAGGTGCTCTTGAGATGGTCCCAGGGGGAATCTTGAGACGGTCCTGGGGAGGATCTTGAGACGGTCCTGGGGGATCTTGAGACAGTCACGGGGAGATCTTGAGATGGTCCTGGGGGGGATCTTGAGACGGTCATGAGGGATCTTGAGACAGTCCTGGGGGGATATGTCAGGAGCTTGCAGGGGAGGCAGCTTTAAGCGTGACCTCTGTCATTCTCTTTCCAGAATTAAAATGCTTCCCAGAGGAGCCAGGACTCGAGGCACAAGGACTGGAAGGGCTCACAGGGGAAGAGCTCTGCTGAGAAGCTGGAGGCTGGCATGGCCGAGGCCAGGCTGCTCTCTGTGCAGGGTTTGGGGCTGCAGTCTGGCAAGTAGCCGGTTCCTTGCTCAGACCTCCACCAGCTGCTTGTGGAGCTCTTAGGGTGGTCCTCAGGGGAGCCGGAGGATGGGGGGCAAGCCGGCCAGCCTTCCCTCTAGGAAGTGCTCATGCACACACATGGTGGGGACCCACCTGGGGAACTGCTCCATGGCCTCAGAGGGATGAATGTCATCTGGCCAATCTTTAAATTAGGAGGCGAAAACCAGAAGAGGTTCATTTTCCACTCTGGATACGCTAACTCCACGCCTTTACGTTTTCTCCACCAGGTTGTCAGTCGGTGCCCATTTACCACGACCGCCCTTAGAATGCATGTGTGTGCTCAGACGCTCCAGGTGTGTCCAACTCTCTGCGACCCTATGGACGGCAGCCCATCAGGCTCCTCTGTCCATGGGCTTCTCCAGGTAAGAATACTGGAGAGGGTTGCCTCCTCCAGGGGATTGTCCTGACTCAGGGATCGAACTTGGCTCTTCTGAATCTCCTGCTTTGCAGGCGGATTCTTTACTGCTGAGCCCAGCAAATCCAATTTTAGACTAGAGGGTCTCAGTTTCATTGTGCTGAGTCCTGGACTGTAGATGTCAGGGACCTTTCTCAGCCTGACAAGATGATGAAAACTAACTACCTGCCCTGTTTCTTATAATTTCTCAGCCACATTCTATTGGATTTATTACACGGGGGTTACAAAAAAAAATTTTTTTTTAAGAACTGGGAATATTAAACAACTGTGTGAGTCCTTTCCCTCCTCTTGACTTTTATTTAATTTTTCCAATTAAGACGTCCATGAGCTGCAGTGGAAGAGACCTGAGAAGTGTTGAGCCAAAGCCTCCTAGCACTTAGATTTCCAGGAGGAAGATGGGATGGCTCTTACCCTCTGGCAGCCAGCTCCCCCTTCAGTTTTCACTAATGGTTCAATCTTGTTCCACAGAATTCACCACAACTGTGCAACTCAGTAGAAGTTATTAAGGAATATAGGGTGAGAAATTGAAGGAGACCTAGAGAGGAATTTTTTTGTAGCTTGCAAAAGCCCTCTGTGGTGATTGCATGACGAGAACAATGGGAAATGAGGGTTTCCAAGGTGGGAGGCTGTGGGATGACTGCAGCCCTTTGCTAGGGGCTGTCTGTACCATCCGCAGAGAGGCAGTCCTGAATCAGATGTCGCTGTTGGTGGGGCCGCCCCTTGCTGGTGTTTCGGAAGGGGCTGTCTCCAGATGAAGCAGCCTGGATTCTGATTTAGCCACATTTGTGTCCCCTGTGTTTATTCTGCGTCACTGAATAGCAGGTGGCCACGTGGCATCAATGAGACGCGTGAGCATCCTCTACACGCCCCTGCCGAGCCCTTCACGGGGGACGTAGCCCTGCTTCGCTCACGCAGCCTTAGTGGCCGTGGGTTCTGAGGGTATCTCTTGGTTCACAGAGGCCCTGTATCTCACGG
This sequence comes from Aepyceros melampus, assembly GCA_006408695.1. Taxonomy (NCBI): domain Eukaryota; kingdom Metazoa; phylum Chordata; class Mammalia; order Artiodactyla; family Bovidae; genus Aepyceros; species Aepyceros melampus. The sequence goes on from SJXQ01007466.1 coordinate 94,475, forward strand.
TACAACGCACCACACTTCCTAAGGACTCCTTTGCTGTGAAAACACTGATCACATGAGTATATAACAAAACATGTGAAAGGAATAACTTACGATGTGATCTGAATTAATCAGAAAATGTATCCTGTGGTGATCCAAGCTCTAAAGAGCAGATAAAACCAAGGAGGGTCTTGGAATGCGGGAACGGGAAAACCAGACCCTGACTGTCTCCCACCCCCAGCCCATGTCGTAATTATTCCTGGACTTCAGGTCCTCCTGAGCAGAATCCGTCTCCCCTCCTACCCCACAGGGAGAAGGTGTTGGCCCTACTCTCCCACACCCAGTGTACGTGCGTCATCCAATCAGCAAACCCCCCCCCAAGACCCCTATCCCACTCCCTCCTTGTATCCTGGGTATAAAAGTGAACTAAGGACCCCTGTTCAATGTCAGTTTTCCCTTGAGCTGTTCTAACAGCATCTCCCATTCTAAGAAACTTTATTGCCCTCCTGTTCTGTCTCATGTCTGGAAATTCTTTTCTAACCTGCACCCGGGCCACGACATATAGTGGAAAACCAACCTTAAAAAGCAAAGTGTTGGGCTTTCCTGGGAGCTCAGGGGCAAAGAATCTGCCTGCCAGTGCAGGAGACACAGGCTCAATCCCTGCTCCGGGAAGATCAGCACATCCTGCTGAGCAACAAAGCCCAGGAGCTACAACTATTGCGACTACGTGATGCCACTGCTGAAGGCCTGCGCCCTAGAGCCCAGGCTCCTCAACGGGAGGAGCCGCTGCCGTGAGAAGCCTGCTCCCTGCAGGTAGAGAGTAGCCCCCGCTCCCCGCAACTAGAGAAAAGCCCGCGCACAGCAACGAAGAGCCAAAAATAAATTTAAAAAATTGAGGGAAAAAAAAAGCCAACCCAAAAGCAAAATGTTTGAGTAAAACGGTGTCAGCTGGAACTTTTCAGAACTAAGAAGGGAGTGGAGACAAAGCCAAGAGGAAGTGCACCCCTAGTGGTTCGTGCCAGTCAAGGCTCAGGGTGCAGAAGGCTGAGCTGGGGCCCGAGCGCCCGGCCTTTGCTGTTTGAACCATACCTATTTGCATATCGGCCTCAGCCTTCCCCTGCCCGATTCACCAGTAGGCTTTCTGTCTCACACAGTATTGATTCCGTGCCTTGCAAAGAGCAGGTGCTCAACACATCAGTGGATGGGTGGAAGAGAGGAAGAACGCGGTGAGGCTGACCATCAGGGAATGGACCCTCGTGTCTGGAGTGGAGGTGAGTTTGCGCTGATCTGCATGCGGGCTCAAAGGATTCAGGCAGGGAGTGTGGGAGAGGCCTCAGGACATGTAACTGGGGGTCTCCTGCCCTAGCCTGGGTCCCAGCTGCGATGCACAGACGGCCTCCATCCTTTCCAGGCTCTGGGGAACCCACCTGCCTGCTTCTCATTAGCTGTATTCTCTTTCTCAAGCTCTTTGCTGGATGGCTTTAGTCCATGGAGATTCTACGTGGCTTGACAGGTGTGTGTTGGACACAGTACCCCGTTTCTGCACTCACCTCCATTCCCAGCTCTGCTTTAAAAAAAAATATTTATTTATTTTAATTGGAGGCTAATTACTTTGCAATATTGGGAAATAGATGACCAGTCCAAGTTTGATGCATGAAACAGGGCCCTCAAAGGCGGTGCACTGGGACGACCCAGAGGGATGGGATGCGGAGAGAGGTGGGGAGGGGGGTTCAGGATGGGGCCACATGGACACCCGTGGCTGATTCATGTCAATGTATGGCAAAAACCAGCTCTGCTTTTCAATGAAGAGGGGGAGTAGACTTAGGATGGCCTTATTTTCACCTGCTTTATCGAGGCCAGTGGTAAAGACTCCATCTGCCAATGCAGGAGATGTAAGAGATGCGAGTTTGATCCCAGGGCCAGGAAGACCCCTTGGAGGAGGGCACAGCCACCCATGCCAGTGTTCTTGCCTGGAGAATCCCCATGGACAGAGGAGCATGATGAGCTACCATCCATGGGGTCGCAAAGAGTCGGACATGACTGAGCGATTGAACACATAAAAAACCTTGGTTACATGTTTGGAAAAAAGTTCACTTCTTTAGTTAAACGTTTAATGGACTCTGAACTATCGCTGCATTTTTCCATTATTAGTTTGAATCTGCATTTTTGCTGGCAGTTCTTCAAATACAATTTTCAGACTTTATTAACAATCTGGCCTGCACCTCACTGATTCAGGGATCTGATAAGTAGTTTGTATTTCACAAAAGTGCTTCAGTTCAGTTCATTCACTCGGTCGTGTCTGACTCTTTGCGACCCCATGGACTGCAGCACACCAGGCCTCCCTGTCCATCACCAGCTCCCAGAGAGGTGTTGTTACCTAACAGAAGAAGTGGAAGGAAGACCCTCCCGGGGTCAGGGAGAAAACCCAGTAGCTTGCTTGGCTTCCTCTCTCTCTGCCCCTGGAGACTAGTTCAGCCCTGGACCCTTATAAGGATTCAAGATCCTCAAACCTCTAGGGAAAGCACAAAAATCTTACCAAGATCTGTGGCACTGCATGAGGGAGAGACATGTCTATCTCTTTTTGGATGCTCCCATTTGTGAAAGAACCAAGAAACGCTCATTCCCGCTCTGAAAGCAGCCTGTCCACTTCTGGAAAAGCAGTGCAGCAAGCTGTGGCTTCCATCCTGCCCAGCCCTCAGGGAAGCCTGGCTCCACTGGAGGCTGACCCAGAGGGCCTGGGCCAGCTCCCTCCGGTCCTCTCTGAGCAACCTGCCCCTACAAGGTGGGGCTGCATGGAAGGAGGCAGCCCAGGGTCGTTGTTGGGAGTCAGCTACCCTGGTCTGCATCTCACTCACTGTGTGGCTTGGGGAAAGTTAACGCATCTCTCTGAGCTTCCTTCTTTTACAGCTTCCTTATCTGGTACTATACAAGGTATGTCATGGATTTTACCCGACCCATGGTAAGCTCTCCACAAAGACAGCAACAGGGATGGGCAGGGGTGGGGGGTGGGGGGGGCAACCTCCACACCTTTATGCCAGTCCTCCGTTCTGGAACATTCTTGCTCCTCCTCTGCCTATCAAAGTCCCATCCAATGCCATAAGGAGGCCTTCCTGAGCACCCTGGCCAGCTTTATTCTCAGGAATTCTGATTCATTTATGGTCTGTACCACTGGCTAGGGTCTTTTCATATTCTGTCTGTTCTTTTTCCTTTGAAAAAATGAGTGCGAGTCTTAGTTCCTCAACTAGGCATAAGTCCATGCGTTTAGTAAACATATTTTTGTACCTCCAGCCTCCTTCCTAACCAGGGAACCTGAATAGAACTTCTGATCTTTTGCAAGGGCTCCATAAATACCAGGTCTCTGCAGGCCACCCACTCCAGGATTCTCGGGCTTCCCTGGTGCTCAGACGGTAAAGAATCTGCCTGCGATGCGGGAGACCTGGGTTCTATCTCTGGGTTGGGAAGATCCCCTAGAGGAAGGCAGGCAGCCCACTCCAGTATCCTTGCCTGGAGAATCTCCATGGACAGAGGGGCCTGGCGGGCTACAGTCCATGGAGTCACAGAGAGTCAGACACGGCTGAGCTATTAACACTTTTCTCTTTGAAGAGAAGAGTGACTCTTCAAATATCAGGCATCAAAGGGTATCTGGAAATGTTCAGAGAATACTAAGGCATCGAGCAAACCCTGACACCAATAGGAAGCTGAAGCGTGATGTTTCCAGATCTTTCTCTGGAGTGACACGACTGAGTGACTAAGTACGGAAACAGCCCAGGACCTGCGCTGGCCTTGCTGGTCCCGGGGATCTGGGACCTGGGAACACCCTCCCCCTTCTCTTTCAAGGCCCGAGCTGGCCTAAGGCATAGAATTGGCTGTGTGGGTGCCCTGGGCCTGAGGGGCTGTGGGTAGGCTTGGGTGTATCCCCTGGGGTGAACCCACACAGCCCCAAGGGCCCCTGGATGAGGGGGCTGGGGGCCACAGAGAAGACCCATGCGGCCTGGCGCTGCACCTGTGCTCCTGCCCGGGCCCCGGGAACCTTAGAGGTGGGCCTGGGGTGGGGCGCAGCCAGGTTAGGTCTTTGCAACCCCGTGGACTGCAGCACGCCAGGCCTCCCTGTCCATCACCAACTCCCGGAGTTCACTCAAACCCATGTCCATTGTGTTGGTGATGCCATCCAGCCATCTCATCCTCTGTTGTCTCCTTCTCCTCCTGCCTTCAATCTTTCCCAGCATCAGGGTCTTTTCAAATGAGTAGCTCTTCACATCAGGTGGCCAAAGCATTTAGGCCAAAGGAATTCTCTGTGGCACAGAATCCTGACTCATTAGGGTGCAAAGAGCTTCAGAGGGGCCCCCACTCCTTCTGTGCCAGGTGGGGAAACAGAGGCAGTGACCGCTTGACCCCGGTGATCCATCCAGGTAGCAGAACCCGGACTCACCCGGACCCTCCAATCCTCAGGGCGACCCTCTTTCCATTCTGCCTCCTCCCAAACATTGAATATCTCTATAGAGATGCTGGCTCACACACTTTAAAACATCAAATTCCTTGTTCTCACTCCTCAAGTGAGTAATCTGTTTCCAGTGTTCACATTAGCTGGGAATACTCTACACTCTTTTTTTTTTCTTTTTCTTTTTCTCCCCAAAGGAGATATATTTTGATCCAGTTTCCCGGCCTCAAATGCGTCCCTGCTTTGTCAGGGCTCATTGGTTAAAACTTGGTTCTCGGAGGTTCTCAGAGCCACAGGAGGAGCTTCGAGAAGAGTCCCAGGCCATCCCTGGGTGTTTTCTTTTCCCAGGCACTCCTGAAAATGGTAGCGTGGTCAGATCACACTATTCCTCATGAGAAATGGGCTATGAGGTCGCACTCTTGACCATGAACTTGGCCCCAAAGGAGTCGCAGAAATGAACCCCGAAGGTGTGACAAGAGTGGGCGGATGACTCTTGAAGAGTCAGCTCTAGCTTTCAGGACCCCCTCACTGGCGGCAGAGACCTTGTTCTAAGTGGGGATGGGGGACCGGGACCGTCCCCTCACCCCTGGGGCAAATCTTCTGTGATCTCCCAACTGCTAGAGATGCTGTAAGGGTCTAGGTCAGTCTGAGATGTAGCTGAGACGATGAGACTGGAAACAAGGTGAGCTTGAGAAAGAGGCAGAATAAACCAGGGGAAGAGCAGAGAAGGATGGGAGACACATCTGGAGGGCGGGGGAGCTTGTACTCACCACGGCCCGGGACCTCCCTGGGGGCAGGTGCTAACTAGACCCTCAGCTTCCTCACTGGGGGCTCACAGGAGCCAGTGGTCTCCAGCCCAAGCTGGGGCTGGGACCATAGTCACCCTCGACCCACAAGAGCCGCTGGGAACAAGATGATGCTTGGGCAAGTTTGGGACTTCAGGATTCCAGCTGGTGCACTCCCAGCTTCTTTAGCCTTCCTTATCCAGAAGAGATTCAAAACCTTTGTAAAGCTATCCAAGCCCTTCTGTGTCTAGCTGCGTAAACAGCCAGAAAACCAGCCCCCTCTGAAATACTTAAAATGCTGGATACAGGATAAAAAGGTAGGCGTCAGTACAGATGACGTTGGAAGGAAAGGGAAGTGCCAAGAGGCAGGCAGAGGGGCTCACGGGGGGAAGTGGAGATGGCCAGGGGACCCCCAGTGAGGCTCCCCTGTCCACTGGGGGCGGGGGGAGCAGCATCACTGCAGAGTCTCACAGTCCAGGTAGCCTTTCCCGAACGAATCTGCCTGGCACGCACCTGCAGTCTCTTTCCCGCTCCTCCTTGTTTTCGAGATGGATCCCCTTGCACTTGACCAAGAGTGGCCACAGTTCACCAGCATCAATCAATGGCCCAGAGTGCAGGGACCTCCTGAGGCCCCGAAGGGGTGGTAAACAATACCAAAGCTGATGCATACACTTGTAACCGGGCACCGCCCTGGGTCTGCAAGCCCTGCCCTGGGCAGGGAGCGCCGGATACTGGTGCTCCAGCTCAGCGGTGATGCTCTGCATGCAAACTCTTGCAGAGCAGCTTAGCACACAAAGCATCAAGTGCCCTTTGGTTATCTTTCCGCTTTCATCTCCTTCTATGGCCACAGCATGCATTGTCCCCTTGAGGACGAAACTAAGACTCTTGGATGGTAATGTCTCCTGTCACCCAACGAGCAAACACACAGACACACACAGGAGTCCACGCCTTGTCTGTTTCTCGGTGTTAGAAATAGCCGGCCTTGAGAGAAGTCACGCTCCAGGGCCCAGTGGGCCCCGAGCACCCTGTCTGCGTGTTCTCCACCCTTGGGATGGACGCTTCCTGACGCCGGCCAGGCACCGGGAATTCCACTCTCTCCGAATTCACCCCATTGATCTTGGAGAGCCTTGTCTTCTGCTGGTGTCTCTGTGGACCTTCTGTCTGGTTTTAAGGATGAGAAGGAAAGGACGGCCACGTCTAGCACAGCACCGTGACATCTTTGAGAAGTGGCACAGAGTCGGAACGACTGAAGCGACTCAGCAGCAGCAGCAGCAGCATCTATCAGAGGGGCTTCCCAGGTGGCGCCCATGGTAAAGAATCCACCTGCCAATGCAGGGGACGTAAGAGACGCGGGTTTGATCCCTGGGTCAGGGAGATCCCCTGGAGGAGGCCATGGCAACCCACTCCAGTACTTTTGCCTGGAGACTCCCATGGACAGAGGAGCCTGGCAGGCTACTGTCCATGGGGTCGCAAAGAACTGGACATGACTGAAGCAACTAGCACACACACACATACACACACAGCATCCATCAGAGGAAAGACAGTGCTTTAGAGTTTCTTCAACATTATGCAGACTTACAGGTGAAGCATTTGCATTAAATTTTGCCAACTTTTTAATTACTGAATACCCTACTCAACTTTTCCTTTGAAAAGGTGGATTGAAATGAATAATATTTCTACTTTTCTAAAATTTTTTGGAAAATGGGCTAAAAGATGCTTCTAACTACAAGAGGAACTGATATAATTAATTTTGATTATTTTATTATCATATAATTAACTTGATACTAGTTAATAGCACTAGATACTATTGGTAATAGTTTTGATAACCTCATCCGTTCCAGCACCCTTGTAAAATTCTTAGGGAATGTAGCTGACTATAGCTTTGATCCCTGGGTTGGGAAGATCCGCTGGAGAAGGGCATGGCAATCTGCTCCAGTATTCTTGCCTGGAGCATTCCATGGACAGTGGAGCCTGATGGGGTTCATGGGGTCACAAAGAGTCAGACACGACTGGGCGGCGAACACTTGCTCTTTCATAAGGACTAGTAATGTAGCAGAGAAGAACAAATCTGACTCCGTGTTGGATTGGTTTTTTTTACTTTAACCTTTGTATTTTACTGCTTTTGCTACAAAGGACAGAAATGGTATGGACCTAACAGAAGCAGAAGATGTTAAGAAAAAGTGGTAGGAATACACAGAAGAACTATACAAAAAAGATCTTCATGACCCAGATAATCATGATGGTGTGTTCACTCACCTAGAGCCGACATCCTGGAATGTGAAGTCAAGTGGGCCTCAGGCAGCATCACTACGAACAAAGCTACTGGAGGTGATGAAATTCCAGTTGAACTATTTCAAATCCTGAAAGATGATGCTGTGAAAATGCTGCACTCAATATGCCAGCATATTGGAAAACTCAGTAGTGGCCACAGGACTGGAAAAGGTCAGTTTTCATTCCAATCCCAAAGAAAGGCAATGCCAAAGAATGCTCAAACTACTGCACAATTGCACTCATCTCACATGCTAGTAAAGTGATGCTCAAAATTCTCCAAGCCAGGCTTCAGCAATACATGAACCATGAACTTCCAGATGTTCAGGCTGGTTTTAGAAAAGGCAGAGGAACCAGAGATCAAATTGCCAACATCCTCTGGATCATGAAAAAAGCAAGAGAGTTCCAGAAAAACATCTATTTCTGCTTTACTGACTATGCCAAAGCCTTTGACTGTGTGGATCACGATAAACTGTGGAAAATTCTTCAAGAGATGGGAATACCAGACCACCTGACCTGCCTCTTGAGAAATCTGTATGCAGGTCAGGAAGCAACAGTTAGAACTGGACATGGAACAACAGACTGGTTTCAAATAGAAAAGGGAGTACATCAAGGCTGTGTATTATTACCCTGCTTATTTAACTTATATGCAAAGTACATCATGAGAAATGCTGGGCTGGAAGAAGCACAAGCTGGAATCAAGATTGCCGGGAGAAATATCAATAACCTCAGATATGCAGATGACACCACCCTTATGGCAGAAAGCTTGTCTCTTATTTATTGGACTATCTTGTGATGAGCAGTATGAGCTCAGACTCGGTGAGAGTAACACATCCTTTTGTAAGGATCTGGTTTCTAAGGGTTTGCTTTTAGCAAAACTAAAACAAGATTTAACTCATGTCTCAGTGTATGGATCATTTAAAATATTTTTTGATGATCAATCAATGTGTAACTTTTAAATTGTCTCTTATTTATTGGACTATCTTGTGATGAGCAGTATGAGCTCAGACTCGGTGAGAGTAACACATCCTTTTGTAAGGATCTGGTTTCTAAGGGTTTGCTTTTAGCAAAACTAAAACAAGATTTAACTCATGTCTCAGTGTATGGATCATTTAAAATATTTTTTGATGATCAATCAATGTGTAACTTTTAAAACGATTGACTCTAAAGAAGTTCAAAGGATTGAGTTACTATACTGATACTCACTCTACCATTGTTTATGTATTTATAGAAATAATACTTATTCTATGAGAATTCTTATAGGATTAAGAAGAATATTTTTATAGAGTAATTCTTATATATTTATGGTTCATGAAATATATTTAAATGAATCATTTAATCACTTAATAGTTATTGTCAATAGTTAGAATATGTCAAAAAAATCTTTTGCAGTTACTTAGCTTATGATAATGGAGAAGGCAATGGCAACCCACTCCAGTGTTCTTGCCTGGAGAATCGCAGGGATGGGGGAGCCTGGTGGGCTGCCATCTATGGGGTCGCACAGAGTCGGACACGACTGAAGCGACTTAGCAGCAGCAGCAGCTTATGATAAACAAGCTAGATGTCAAATTAAAGCTACATGAGAGGTCTAATACTTTGCCCAATTTTTTAAGGAGTATGTGACAGAAAAGTTTATAAATCCCCCTTAACCTCTGACCTCGAGCACTCAACTAATTCCCTAACAAGAAGACAAAGATGGTTCTACTGAGTTTTTTAAAGAATTCAGTGGGATCCTATTTAAAAGAGGCAGTCCTTGAACAGAAGAGCACAGAAAGTTTGAAGAAAAAAAATAATAATAGGTATATTAGGCAAATAGGATCCAAAAGAACACTTGGGTAGTTATATTAATAAGTGATAAAGTGAACCAAAGCCAAAATTATTGCACGAGATGAAAAGATCACTTCAAAATGATAAATGTTTCTACTCAGAAGATATAAACATGCTAACTGTGCATACATCTAATAACATGCTTTGGGCTTCCCAGGTGATGCTACTGGTAAAGAATCTGTCTACCAAAGCAGGAGACATAAGAGATGCAAGTTCAATCCCTGGGTCGGGAAGATCCCCTGGAGGAGGGCATGGCAACCCACTCCAGTATTCTTGCCTGGAGAATCCCACGGACAGAGGAGCCTGGTGGGCTACAGTCCATGGGGTCACAAAGAACTGGACACAGCTGGGCGTCTGAGCACACAATAACATATTGCAATATAGAACAAGAAGAAGGGGACACATTCACCAATGTAATCAAGGCTCTATCAGTAACAGATTAAACAGACAAGAAACCAGTAAGAGTACATGTATCTATACAAAGAACATGATGAAAAGCTTAATTAACACCTTGAGCGTGTGTCAAACGCTGCATCCAGGGGCCGGGATGGTGTTCTTCTTAAGCATGTACAGAGTGTCTGTTAAATCGGCCATGTACAGACCCAGCAGACAAGGCTGATAAATTCCAAAGAACTGTCGTGCAGTTCACATTCTCCAGCTGTCATGAAATTAAATTAGAAGCCAATAACAAGCAAGACTAATAAGATGCTGTGCTTTTGGAAATAAAGTCATGTCTAAATAATTTGTCAATTAATGATCCAAGATCATGGTTAGATAACTCTTAGAGTTGAACCATAATTTAAAAACGACAAATCAAACCTTGTGGGATGAAATTAAAGGGACTCTTAGAAAATTAGTTCTGAATTTATTAAAAAAGAAAAAGGAGACAGAAATCGAATGAGAGAAACCTGCACTTTAAGGGGAGAAAGTAACAGAATGATCCAAAGAAACAGAGGCAAAGAGACAATAAAAATGAAAGCAGCAGGCAAGGAGCGCGAAAACAGCAATGTAACAAAAAGGAGTAAGTGGATTCTTGGAAGATTATTGAAATGGGCCAACCACTAATGAGATTAGCATGCTGCTACTGCTGCTGCTGAGTCGCTCCAGTCGTGTCCGACTCTGTGCGACCCCATAGACGGCAGCCCACCGGGCTCCCCTGTCCCTGGGATTCTCAAGGCAAGAACACTGGAGTGGGTTGCCATTTCCTTCTTCAATGCATGAAAGTGAAAAGTCAAAGTGAAGTCACTTAGTTGTGTCCGACTCTTAGCGACCCCATGGACTGCAGCCCACTAGCCTCCTCTGTCCATGAGATTTTCCAGGCAAGAGTACTGGAGTGGGTTGCCATTGCCTTCTGAGATTAGCATAGTTGAGAAGAAAGATAATTTAAATGAACAGTGTGTGTGTGTGTGTGTGTGTGTGTGTGCATGCTCTGTAAGTTATGTCTGTCTCTATGTAGCCTGGCAGGCTACTTGGCCCATGGGATTCTCCAGGCAAGAATACTGGAGTGGGTTGCCATTTCCTCCTTCATAAATGTAGTATTAGGAATCAAAATGTATACATAAAGGTGTGTGGAGATATGAAAATATAATAAACATAAACTTATTTTATAATATATAAATTTATACCAGTAAATTAGAAAATCTAAATGAAACAGACAAATTTACTAAAAAAAAGTAACTTTCAAAAAAAAATGGCTTAACTAGAAATAGAAATCCTGAATAGTCCTATAACTGTTAAAGAAACTAAATTAGTAGTTAAAAGGCTTCATAAAAAAGAAATAATAGATGGAAAAAATGAAGTGTTTTCACCGTGTGCTTTCTTAAACATTAAAGGATAGATAAATCATACAGAGAATGGAGAAAGGAAATATTCCTTTAAAATTTTAATTAATTTTCTAAATCGTTTTAACTGAAGCATTGTCAATTTACAATGTTGTTAGCTTCAAGTATACAGGAAAATGATTCAGTTCTTTTTCATATTTTCCATTATAGGTTATTACAAGATATTGAGTATAGTTTCCTGGGCTATGCAGTAAGTCCTCGTTGTTTATATATTTTATATGTAGTCAGTTCAGTTCAGTCACTCAGTCATGTCCGACTCTGACCCCATGGACTGCAGCACGCCAGGGTTCCCTGTCCATCACCAGCTCCTGGAGTTTACCCAAACTCATCTCCGCCGAGTTGGTGACGCCATCCAACCATCTCATCTTCTGTTGTCCCCTTCTCCTCCTGCCTTCAATCTTTCCCAGCATCAGGGTCTTTTCAGCTCTTCACATCTGGTGGCCAAAGTATTGGAGCTTCAGCCTGAGCATCAGTCCTTCCAATGAATATTCAGGACTGATTTCCTTTAGGATGGACTGGTTGGATCTCCATGTAGTCCAAGGGACTCTCAAGAGTCTTCTCCAACACCACACTTCAAAAGCATCAATTCTTCGGCGCTCAGCTTTCTTTATGGTCCAACTCTCACATCCATACATGACTACTGGAAAAACCATAGCCTTGACTAGATGGACCTTTGTTGGCAAAGTAATGTCTCTGCTTTTTAATATGCTGTCTAGGTTTGTCATAGCTTTTCTTCCAAGGAGCAAGCGCCTTTTAATTTCATGGCTGCAGTCACCATCTGCAGTGATTTTGTAGCCCCAAAAATAGTCTGTCACTGTTTCCATTGTTTCCCCATCTATTTCCCATGAAGTGATGGGACTGGATGCCATAATCTTAGTTTTCTGAATGCTGATTTTAAACCAACTTTTTCACTCTCCTCTTTCACTTTCATTAAGAAGCTCTTTAATTCTTCACTTTCTGCCACAAAGGTGGTGTCATCTGCATATCTGAGGTTATTGATATTTCTCCTGGCAATCTTGATTCCAGCTTGTGCTTCATCCAGTCCAGCATTTCTCATGATGTACTCTGCATTTAATTTAAATAAGCAGGGTGACAATATACAGCCTTGAGGTACTCCTTTCCCAATTTGGAACCAGTCTGTTGTTCTACGTCTGGTTCTAACTGCTGCTTCCTGACCTGCATACAGGTTTCTCAGGAGGCAGGGCAGGTGGTCTCATATCCCCATGTCTTTCAGAATTTCCCACAGTTTGTTAGTTTGTTAGTCCCAAGATAGATGGGTACATTTAATTTTAGAGGTGTGTTCAGAGCTCGAGGGGGCAGGGAGAAGGGAGAGATTTTATGGGTGAGAGTGTTGCAAGAAAAGTCTTCAAAAAAGATAGATTGGGTTTTGAAGGATGAATAGGAGTTTACCAGGTGGCTCAGTGAAGGCAAGAAGGGGGAAGAGGCTCTCACGGGGCTTGTCCCCGCTGTGCACTGGAGATACCTGGGGGAGCCTTGGAGGAGAAGGTGGCTGAAGAGCAGAGCTTACCTGTCTGCTTTTACTGTGTAACCTTCAGCTCTCTCCTTTAGTGCACACGGTGTATTCCACTCATGAGAAGTCGGCCTCTATCTGGATCCATAGAGCCAGTGAAGACAGGCCGCTCTGGAGTGGGGGGCAGGGAAGAACCCACAGGTGCCTATAGAAGCCCAGACCCACACTCTGGAGCTTCTGGGTTCTCACCTCCAACCACCCCTCCAAAGCTGCCTCTCACCTGGGCCCCTGCGTTGACCTCTCCCCCTCTCCTGGCTACCGGCCACAGTCAGCGACCAGCTCATCCAGGCCTGCCCAGATTTAGCTCTGAACGTCCTAGCAGATCCTTGATTTCTCCACGCTGCCTTTTCCATGCAAGCCCTTTGCATTCATGTCCTCTCCGCTGGGACACTCTCCCCCCTAGATTTCCATGGCTCACGGCTTCCCTGTGCAGGCAGGTTCTAACCTCACCTTCTCAGAGAGACCCTCCCTGACTCCTCGCCTCACCTGTGCTCCCCCCCACTTCAGAACCTGCTTCCTGCTTCCTTTTTCTTCTCGCCCACCCCACCCAGACCCGGGTACTTTCTCACTTAGCCCCCGTCTCCCATTCACCCGCTTGCAAACACGTGAGAACCAGAGGCTGCTTCACTCACTGCTGGTGCAGAGCATGAGTTCTGGAAGACTCAAGACTGTGTGCTCACTAATGATGAATGAATGAACGAATGCACCAGAGCCAGCCAACGGGCTCCATCAGGGTGGCTAAGGAGGAGAAAGGGTGTTCTTTCTCTCCAGACCCATCCCCTCCAGCCCTTCCAGCCTCCCAGGTGAGCTCAGGGAGCCCTGCTCAGAGGGCCAGATGCCCTGGACTTGACTCAGCAGACGTCTTGCCCATCACTCTCTGAGTGTCTGGCTCTGAGCTCGGGAGGCCTCAAAACGTTGTGCTTTGTTTACAGTCCTATGGTCTTGGGTCAGTGCAAACCCCACAGCCCTTTCCTTTCATTATCTGGAGTTTCAGGGGTGACGGCTACACCTTGGAGATATGAACATCCACAGAATTAACCTCGGAAGGGAGGAATAGAGTTAGGGAATGTTTTCCAGTGACTGATGCCCTGGTTTTAGAGACTGTCGCTCAGCCTCCGGGCAGGCAGACGCGCGGCCCGCTGTGTAATCACCACACCAGCAGGTGGCGCTCGCATGTCTTTCAGAGATGGTCAGACCGACCCAGGTTGCTCTCGGTCACCGCTGTCCAGTCAAAGCGATGGTTTTTCCAGTGGTCGTGCATGGATGTGAGAGTTGGACCATAAAGAAAGCTGAGGGCAGAAGAATTGACGCTTTTGAACTACGGGTTGGAGAAGACTCTTGAGAGTCCCTTGGACTGCAAGGAGATCCAACCAGTCCATCCTGAAGGAAGTCAGTCCTGAATATTACTGAAAGCTGAAGCTGAAACTCCAATACTCTGGCCACTTGATGCGAAGAACTGACTCATTGGAAAAGACCCTGATGCTGGGAAAGATTGAAGGCGGGAGGAGAAGGGGACGACAGAGGATGAGATGGTCGGATGGCATCACCAACTTGATGGACATGAGTTTGAATAAACTCCAGGAGTTGGTGATGGACAGGGAGGCCTGGCGTGCTGCAGTCCATGGGGTCACAAAGAGTCGGACACGACTGAGCTGAGCGACTGAACTGAACCGCACTGACAGTGCCGCGCGGTCACCACGAATGTCACGTGGGGAAGGTGCGGTCGCCGGGAGACCTCGGGCTGTACCTCAGGTCCCCACCATCTCGGGGAGGAGCTGCTCCTTGACTTCTTGGACCTGGGATCAGGGGCCGTGGCAATGACTTGAGCCTCGGTGCCTTTCTAGATCCCAGGAGAGGGTGTGTGATAAGCCAGTATGTCTTGACCTGTAGAGACAGGCCCTGGAAGGTGTCACCAGAGGCCTTCTCTTTTCCTGAAAGCGATAGCAACTTGGTACTGACTCTTGGCTTTGCAGGTAGCTCAGTGGTAAAGAATCCGCCTGCAATGCAGGAGACGTGGATTGGATCCCTGAGTCTGGAAGACCCTCTCGGAGAAGGGTTAGTTGCTCAGTCGTGTCCAACTCTTTGCAACCCCATGGACTGTCCTGTCCATGGGATCTCCCAGGCAAGAATACTGGAGTGGGTTGCCATTTCCTTCTCCAGAAAATTCTTGCCAACTCAGGGATCGAACCTAGGTTTCCTGCATTGCAGGCAGATTCTTTACCGCTTGAGCCAGCAGGGAAGCCCTTGGAGAAGGAAATGGCAACCTGCTCCAGCATTCTTGCCTCGGCAACTCCAAGGACAGAGAAGCCTGGTGGGTTATAGTCCATGGCGTTCCCAAAGAGTCAGATACAACTGAAACGATCAAGCTGGAACAGCAAGCTGGCTCTTAGACGATTTCTGTGTCCTGTTCCTGAATAACTATGCCACATTACCCCAAGCCCCCAATTCTCATTGCTAGCATCATCTTCAGGGCAAACGCCTCTGCAGTCCCCACGTCGTGGGCGACAGTTCACTAACCCTGCCTGAGGCATTTGTCAGATTTCCTGGGTGCGACTTGGATCTCACGTGTGGTCCCTCAGACCAGCAGCAGTAGCAGCCCTGGGAGCTGGTTGGAATGCAGAACCCAGACCACTGCATCCCCACGAGCATGTCAGCACCTTCCCCGGCAGACTCGTGTGCACGGGAAAGCTTGAGGTAGGCCGGGGGGCCTGCGGTCTGAGGGCAGTGAGCCAGGCTGGTGATGCCTGCAGCCCGGGGAACTGACGGGCTGGTCAATACTGAGAGTGTGCTACGCGACCTTCCTCTAGGGGCCGGTCCTGCCGCGGGTCAGGTGTGTGGCCCGTGACCCTACGGAGCTCACGGGCGGGTGGACAGGTGGGCTTCAGGCTCCCCCGCTCCTGCCCTCTGGCCCCTGTTGCCCCCTGCTGCCATCTGACGCTGGGCGCCTGATAAATCCCTGGGGAATGAAGCATGAACTGGGATGGACAATCGCAGGGCCCCGCGGAAGAGCCGCCGAGGGCTCTGAGCATGCGCACGGGGCCCTGGGCGCCTGGGGTCGCCCGAAGGCACTGGAGGGTCTGTGAAGGGGCTGTGTCCAGGGCTGGGCTGGAGGGAGGTGATACGTGAGTGCACAAAACACCAGGGGCGCAGAGGGGTCGGCCTTGCTGCCAGAGCAGGGGCTCTCAGTGGGCAGTGTTCTCCCGCCCTCGGGGACCCCGGGCTCCTCTGATGACGCTGAGTGGTTAAACTCAGGGAGCATAGCTACTGCCCTAGAGGGTAGAGGCCAGATCTGTGGCTGCAAAACACCCTCCGACGCGCCAGACAGCCGCCCAGCAGACGCCGCAGCTGGGAGCAGCGCCGCTTTGGAGGGACTGAGCGGGGACGCAGAGGGCTTCTGTCCACCCTGCCGGCACTTGCCAGTCTTCCAGTGCATCCTCTCCACCGCCTCCCTTTGCCCAGCACTGAGGCCTGGGACCTTTTGCAGAGGGCCTGCAGTTCTGGTCCTAGGGGACTGCAGGGACAGGGCTCCTGGCCAGGCCGTGCCTGCATCCGGGAGCTCCCTCTGTCCAGTGGCAGAAATCCACCATTGATTCGAATCCCTTTCCCCAGAGGCCAGGATGGCGGTGCCCGCCTCCGTGCCGTCCTTGGACAGTTGCTTCTGATGGCTGGACCTGTCCCTCCCGAGGCTGAAGGCAGGCAGCTGGTGAGGGAGTAAGGGTGGGGGCGGGCTCCTGTGGACACAGCCGGGGCTGATGGCTTTTCCGTGGCAACAGCTCCGCACTGGATCCGCTCCTGAGGCACACGGGGCAGAGGCGGCCTGTGTCCTACCCAGGCAGCAAGTTGGCCGAGAGTTTATTTTCAGTCCATTGGGGGAAAAGCAGTAATGTTGCTCAAGAGGACCAAATCCTTGGGTTTGTGAAATACTGGTGCTTTTATTTGCCCTTTCATTTGGGGTCCTTCTCCTAGGCTTTCCCATCTTTCTCCCCCTCTTTTGTTATTTTTTGTATTAACATTTTATGCTTTGTTTTTCGTATGGTTTTATCCTGATTAGGCTGTTTTCCATAATATCTTTCTTTAGTAGATTTCTCCAGAATACATATATTCTGTTAATCTTAATTTGACTGTTGAGTTATTATAGTCATTAAAAGCGACTTCACTTTTACTTCTCATTTTCATGCATTGGAGAAGAAAATGGCAACCCACTCCAGTGTTCTTGCCTGGAGAGTCCCAGGGACGGGGGAGCCTGGTGGGCTACCATCTATGGGGTTGCACAGAGTTGGACACGACTGAAGCGACTTAGCAGCAAGACTGCAAGGAGATCCAGCCAGTCCTTCCTAAGGGAAATCAGTCCTGAATGTCTGTTGGAAGGACTGATGCTGAAGCTGAAGCTGAAGCTGCAATGCTTTGGCCACCTGATGATGCAAAGAGCTGACTCATTTGAAAGGACCCCGATGCTGGGAAAGACTGAAGGAGGAGGAGAAGGGGACGACAGAGGATGAGATGGTTGGATGGCATCACTGACTCAATGGACATGAGTTTCAGTAAACTCTGGGAGTTGGCAATGGACAGAGAGGCCTGGCATGCTGCAGTCCATGGGGTTGCAAAGAGTTGGACATGACTGAGTGACTGAACTGAACTGAACTGAAGCTCCACGAGATCAGAAGTTGTGTCTCTCCATCCATCCACTCACCCATCTACCTACCAACCTAAACATTCGTGCATCTGATTGTTTATCCAAGCATCACCCGTCCATTCAGGTGTACTGCATCTCTCCGTCCACTCACTTATCTCCCAACCCACCCATCTATTTATCAACCCATTCATTTGCTCATCCATCCATCAGCTCATTCATCCAACCAGCCAACCACTCATCCATCCACACATTCCATTGTTCCATCCACTCACTCCCCACCCACCTACCTATTTATCAATCCATTCCTTTTGTCACCCAACCATCACTTCATTCATCCAACCAGCTAAATGTCCAGCCAGCTATTCATCCATCCATCCATCTACTCATTTATCTCCCAACCCACCCATCTCCAAAATCACTGCAGATGGTGACTGCAGTCATGAAATTAAAAGACACTTGCTCCCTGGAAGAAAGGCTATGACAAACCTAGAGAGCATATTAAACAGCAGAGACATCACTTTGCTAGCAAAGGTCTGTCTAGTCAAAGCTATGGTTTTTCCAGGAGTCATGTATGGATGTGAGAGCTGGACCATAAAGAAAGCTGAACACTAAAGAATTGATGCCTTTGAACTATGGTGCTGGAGAAGACTCTTGAGAGTCCCTTGGAGACCAAACTTTTGAGTTTGAGTCCCAAAGGAGATCAAACTAGTCCATCCTAAAGGAAATCAACCCTGAACATTCATTGGAAAGGCAGATGCTGAAGCTAAAGCTCCAAAATGTTGGCCACCTGATGTGAAGAGCTGACTTATTAGAAAAGACCCTGATTCTGGGAAAGACTGAGGGCAGGAGGAGAAGGGGGTACTGAGGATGAGATGGTTGGATGGCATCAGTGACTCAATGGACTTGAGTTTGAGCAAACTCCGA
Organism: Aepyceros melampus; assembly: GCA_006408695.1. NCBI lineage: Eukaryota > Metazoa > Chordata > Mammalia > Artiodactyla > Bovidae > Aepyceros > Aepyceros melampus. The sequence goes on from SJXQ01007466.1 coordinate 112,698, forward strand.
GAGATAGTGAAGGACAGGGAAGCCTGGTGTGCTGCAGTCCATGGGGTTGCAAAGAATTGGACACCACTTAGCAACTGAACAGCAAAGTGTGGTCTGGACTTAGAACTCATTCCTAATGAAGAAGTGAAAGTGGAAGTGATGAGATGAGGTCATTCAAGGCACTGAGGCTGTCTGTGTCTTTTTTTCTTGGGCCACCTGCTTTGGGGAAGACTATCTGCCGTTTTGTGAGGATGCTCAAGCAGCCTAGAGAGAGATCCACAAGGAGAGGAACTGAGGCCTCCAGCCAACAGCCATGTGGAAGCGGACGCTCCAGCCCCATCAAGCCCCTGGGCAACTGCGGTCTCCTGAGCCAGAACCACCCAGCTGAGTAGCTCCTGATTCTTGACCTGCAGAAACTTCAAATTGAGCTTCTGTGAATTTAAGAAAATTGAAATCGTATCACTCATCCTCTCTGACCACAATGTTATGAGATTAGAAGTCAGTTACAGAGACAAAACATATTTGTCGTTTCATCCCCTAAGTTTGGGAGTGAGTTGTGTACATGGCACCCACTCCAGTACTCTTGCCTGGAAAATCCCATGGATGGAGGAGCCTGGTGGGCTGCAGTTCATGGGGTCGCTAAGAGTTGGACACGACTGAGTGACTTCACTTTCACTTTTCACTTTCATGCATTGGAGAAGGAAACGGCAACCCACTCCAGTGTTCTTGCCTGGGGAATCCCAGGAACAGGGGAGCCTGGTGGGCTGCCGTCTGTGGGGTCGCACTGAGTCGGACACGACTGACGTGACTTAGCAGTAGCGGTGTGGTACATCAGTGGATGAACAGTACAGAAGCTCTGTGCCCTCGAACAAGTGAATTAAAACTCTGGTGTCTCTGCTTCCTCACCCACATAACTAGGGTGATAATAATGGTGTCTCTGTCATAGATGATCAATAAGAATTTTGTGAGTTAGTCCACAGAAGTACTTAGAACAGTGCCTTGCATGCAGTAATCAATCAGTGGTCATTAGTTATAAGTATCATTAGTAACCATTGCATGAATTTTGGGCAAAGATGGAAGAGAGGGGAAGAAATAGAGTTCTTGCTGGATGAATGGAAGGTGGGAATCGACACTTATGCTTACCAGTTGGCAAGCCTCACTAGCACAAGGGTGAGGATGTCCGTGGACCGGTGAGTGAATGAAGACCATCACCGTGGAGGACCAGGACTGGGCTGAGCCTGCCCTGTTTGTCTCAGGACATTCTCCTGGCCACCATCTGCACTGACTCAGAGATCAGGCTCTCTCACCCGCTAGGCTTGGTTGAAAGAACCCTGTCTAATATTGACCTTAAAAAGCTTTGCCAAATATCCTCATTACTCAGTTTTGAAGCAGCTGAGTATCTGTGAGCACCAGTTCCCTGGGAAGCCCTGAGTCAGCAGAAGAGCCAGTTACCATGGTGAGAACTTTGATTAAAATTCTTTTTTGACTCTAGCTAGATATTTGTATATAAATGAATGGTCTACAGTGAATCACGTTTTCCCCCACCCCCCACCTCCAAAATGAAAGCTAGATGTGTAGACTCTATTCAGCCTCTCAACTGGTTTCCCCTACTGACTGGGAGTGTATATAAATAACAGAACATTCTTACTTGTTCTTTACTCATTTTCTCCCCCTTTTGGAGGGAAAAAAGTGTGTGAAGATAGAACTTGATGCAGAAATTCCTGAGGAAGCAAGCCCTCTGGGGATGGATCAGAGAGAAACATTTGCCCAAGAATGATGTACATGAAGGTAGCAAAACTCTGCTCATCACCTTGGTCCAATCAGCCAGGGCTCTGGAAAGCAAATGATGACGTGGATTTCTAAGGGGTGCCCGCAGGAAGGGGAACTCAGCGTGCGAGCCGATGTTGGTCTCATTTGACTGCCGCCAAGGGCCTGCCCCTTCCGGTCCTTTAATGGGGCTGACTCTCTGACTTGCACCTCCTGTGACCCCCTACCATGTTTAGCTCCTTCCCCACAACACCAGAGTTCTCAGACCTCAGGGATCTCCAAGGATGCTCACTGTCTGACCCACAGAGCAGCTCACCAGCCAGCTCCAGGCACCGTGGGGCTGCCATTGTCACTGATGACGGCTCATTGCATAAGTCGGTTTGGTGGGGGCCAGTTGGTGCCCAGATAACATGGCCAAGCAGTATTCTGGGTGTGTCTGTGAAGGTGTTTCTGGATAAGGTTCATACCTGAATGGTTGAACTAGGTATAACAGAGTGCCCTTCATGATGTGGGGAGCTCATGCAACCTATTAAAGGTCTGAACAGAACCAAAGGGTGGAGAAGGAGATCCTCTCAGACCGAAACCAACATAGGAATCTCCTATGATTAGTGATTGTCTTCCTGCTGGGTCACCGGTCCTCTCTCTTCGGGTCTGGACTTGGACTGGAAGTACACTCTTGGCTCTCCTGGTGTCCAGCTTGCCAACTGTAGATCCTGGGACTTTTCAGCCTCCATAGCTGTGTGAGCCAATCCCTTATAGTGAGTCTCTTTAGCTACCATCTGTTTCTGTGTATCTATCTGTGAGCTATTATCTGTCTATCTATCTACCTATGTATCATAAAGAAGGCCGAGTGCCGAAGAATTGATGCTTTTGAATTACTGTGCTGGAGAAAACTCTTGAGAGTCCCTTGGACAGCAAGGAGATCAAACCAGTCAATCCTAAAGGAAATCAACCCTGACTATTCACTGGAAGGAGTGCTGCTGAAGCTGAAGCTCCAATACTTTGGCCACCTGATGCGAAAAGCTGACTCATTGAAAAAGACCCTGATGCTGGGAAAGACTGAAGGCAGAGGAGAAGAGGATGATAGAGGATAAGATGGTTAGATAGCATGACCAACTCAATGGACATGAATCAAAGGAAACTCGGGGAGACCGTGGAGGACAGAGGAGCCTGGCATGCTGCAGTCCATGGGGCAGCACAGAGCTGGACACGACTGAGCGACTGAACTGACTTATCTTATTGGTTCTGCTTCTCTGAGGGCCCAGACTAATACACAGGCTACACAGAACACTGCAGCCAGCATCTCCATCACCCTTCAGGGAGCTTCTTTAACCCACACCTCTGGAGCCTCAGGGCTCGCTAAAGAGTCCCTTCTCCAGAGCAGGCAGCATTTGCTGTTTCCAGCAGATCTCATGTTTCTGCAAAACTTCCCACCAAGAGCACGCAACTGAGGATCTTGTCGGCTGTGCAGGGAGCTGTGACCCTGGAGCTGACCACAAGATTTCCAAGTGACCTCAAGAAATCTGTCTGATGCTCATCGAGGCCTAAATAGCTTAGTCTCATGGCCAGGTCAGAAATAAGAACGCCAAGGCTGTGCTTTCCTCTTGTCTCGCTAAGTCTCCAGGAGTTGAGAGTTTTCAGTCCTTGCCTTTCCTGGCAATTTTCATTTGATGCAATGACTTGAAATTCTCAAACGAGGGGAGGAAATTCCCCAGATGTCGACAGGTATAACGATCTGAGTAGAGGATGATCCAGAAGTAGCCAGATAGTAATTTGGTAACTTTCCAAGAGGCTCAGTGGTAAAGAATCCGCCTGCCAATGCAGGAGACGCAAGAGACAAGGGTTCAATCCCTGGGTCTGGAAGATCCCCTGGAGGAGGGTCATGAAGACCCACTCCAGTGTTCGTGCCTGCAGAGTATCATGGACAGAGGAGCCTGGTGGGCTATAGTCTATGGGGTCCCAAAGAGTCAGACACGACTTAGTGATTGAGCACAGTTTGATAACTGTCCACGTTTCTCTGATTGAATTCTTCTCTTCATCTTCTGTGGAGAGTTCCTATGTTGGCTTCAGTCTTGAGAGGAGAGTGACAGGTACTTATTGGTGAATTATCAGTGAACAGCACAGGATTCTGTGCTGTTCTGAGCAGAATAGAAACCTGTAATTTGATCAGGGGCTTCTGACAGGTGCATGCCTAAGCCTGCTGTCTTCACCCTGATCCGTCCACCAAGGGCTTGCTTTCTCAGGAATGTCTGCCCTCCACTGGATTCTTCACAACCTTTGTGATGTCAAAAGGAAAACCAGGAGCAATGTTTTCTCATTCTGTTGCTTCAACTTTCTCTCTGTGAATGTATATGTGGCTGGTGAATTATGCTAGGGACAAAAAAATAAGAAAAAAGAGAGAAGGTAAAGACGGTGTTTTCCGGAAAGTCAAGGCTCCAGGCAGACACCCTGGCCAACTGAGACCAGCGTCTGAGGAGCTCCCGTGTGATCGGAGGTCAGGGCGTGCCCTGCGGGTCTCGGATGGCTGTTGAAGGGCACAGGTATCTGCTGCTCTATTTCTTTATTTAGGGGAACGAGGTCTGGTGTGCCCACGTGCTGGGGGAGCTGGCTGGGGCCTGGTGCTTTTCTATCTTGTTGGTTTCTTTATTCCACAAATAGTGTGTGTCTCGATGGTCTCCGAGGAGACAGCAGAATGTGAGGGATTATTTGGAGGGATGGTGTGTTCGTTTCCCACGTCTGTCATCACAAATCACCATAAACTGGATGGCTTAAAGCAACATAAATCAATTCTCTTGTAGATCCGGAGGCCAGAAGTCTGAAATCAAGGTGTCAGCAGGGCTGAACTCCCTCTGAAGGCTCTAGGGGAAGATCCTTCCTGCCTCTTCCAGCCTCGGGCGCCTCCAGGAGCCCCTTGGCTTGTGGCTGCCTCACTCCCATCTCTGTCTCCATCTTCATGTGACCTTTTCCTCTGGGTCTCTGTTCTCTTCTCCTCTCCCATAAGGACACTCGTAGGATTTAGAGACCACCTGGGCAATCCAAGATGACCTCATCTTGAAATTCTTAGCTTTCTTACATCTTTGGAGACAGTTTTTCTAATAAGGTCACATCCAGAGGTACTGGGGCTTAGGGCATATAAGCATCTTTCTGGGGTGGGGTCACCATTCAGCCACGCTTGGCACCTCAAGTGGTGACCATATTGGATGCTGAAAGGGCTCCATCTATCTCTGCAGCTTGCTGGGAAGGGGCTGCAACCCCAGCGGCTTTCAGGAGCTCTGAGCAGTGGGAGCAAAGGCTGGGATGTTCTGAAAGCAGCCCTTGTGGATGGTCAAGCCAGAGCGCCCACATCCAGGCTTGCCTTTCCAAGTAGATCTTGCTTGCTCCCACCCACTGCCTCTCATGTCTGGGGAGCCTCCCTGAAAATGTATGTCCTCTGAATCATACCGCCATCCTTTTCCCATTATCATTTCTTCAGCTGCGTGTTCCCAGAGGGAGGAAATCAGCTACAAGCCATGCCCCTACCCCCCTCCCCAGTCCACATACAAGCAGGAAGCAGCAGGAAGAAAAGCTGTATTTGCCTAAAACAATGGAGCCAGCGTCACAAAGGCGGCTTCCCCGGTGACAGACGTGGCTGCAGACGCCAGCCAGTGCCACGCGGTCGTTGAGAAGCCCCCATTCCTGGAGGGATGTTTCATGGCTCTTGCTTTTTTAAAAACAGCATTTACAGAGAGCAGCTTTGAATAAATCCTTCCTTCCTCAGAGTTCCCCGAAAGGATCATCCTTTTCCTCCCATCACCTCCCCCCACTCCTTCGCTCAGTCTATTGGCTTTTCTGCTGTTTCATGAGCACATTGCGGATAATACTTAGCTGCGGAACCTTGGATGCACGGTCTCTGCAAGGGTGGGGATGGCCTGTTTGCCCGGCTCAGCATGTTTGCTCATTTGCAGGAAGAGGGAAGGCAGGTTCAGAGCCTGGCGGGGTCAGAGGAGGGAGGCAGGGAGGCAGCCAAGGGCAGGGCAGGAGCAGGCAGAGCTCTGCTGGGGGCTGAGAGCGGCCTGGCTTGGGGAAGGCTGCTCAGCATAGTCGGTGGCTGGTCTGGACCTGGGATGGGGGGAGTGCTCTTTGCTGATGTGCTGCGGGGGATGGAGCCGTTGCCTGGGTGGGCAAACAGTGTGGGGCTGGCTGGGGGAGCAGCTAGGGAGAACTAGACCCCAGGGTGCAGCTCCCCGAGGGCCTGAGATGGCCAGTGACCACGTCTGTGTGAGGCTGACCTGCACAGATGGGAGATGTTCCCCATCAAAGCTTCTCCCACAGTGAACCAGCTGTCTCCAGTCTTAATAAGAAGTTAAGACCCTCCCTTTTGCCGGGGCTGCCGTAAGAGAGTCCTTCAGACTGGGGGCTTCGCAGTGGAGAGCTGCATCTCAGAGGTCTGGAGTCGGACAGCGAGGTGACCTCAGCTGGGTCTCCTCTGAGGGTGGTGATGCCGGGTCTGTTCCAGGCCCCCGTCCCAGCTTCTGGTTGCAATCACTGGTGATCCATGGCTCCGAGATGCGCCACTCCAGTCTCTGCCCTCTTCTCCCCATGCCGTTCTTCCTGAGCCCACGCCTGTGCCCAAATGTACCTTCTTATAAGGACAGCAGGCTTGTCCTCTAGGCTCAGGGTCAGCAGTCCTTTAGGGTCAGGGTCCACCCGATTCCAGTATGACCTCATCCTAACTGATTACATCCACGATGTAATCAGTTGACCCTGTTTCTAAACGATGACCCTATTTCTAAACAAGCACACATCCTTAGGTTCTGGGGGCCAGGATGTCACCATCTGAATTTTGGGGGGATATAGTTTAACAGTAATAATTGTAAAGCATTATGTTGGCATAAGCAGCTTAAGAGGCCTTAGACTGACATTTGAAACCATTACTGTAACCCACAGATTAGGAATATTTACTACTGACTTGTGTTTTCTTTTGCTGAAGGTCAGGCAAAATCATATGGTTCAAAGCTGTGTGTGTGTGTGTGTGTGTGTGCGCACGCATGCATGCATGCTCAGTCATGTCCAACTCTTTTGCGACCTCATGACGTCGTGTAGCCTGCCATGGTCCTCTGTCCATAGAATTGTCCAGGCAAAAATACTGGAGTGGGTTGCCATTTCTTTCTCCAGGGGATCTTCCGACTCAGGGACTAGACCCGGGTCTCCTACCTTGCAGGTGGATTCTTTACCCTCGAGCCACCTGCAAAGTCGATGAGCACTCAGAGCAGCAGAGAGAAAAGCGGATTATTCAGAGGAGAGTGTTAGGACAATTAGCTGGTCATTTGGAGCAAAATGCAAGCTGGCTTTCCAGTGGAGTCCACTGGATCCAAGATCTCAGTCTAAAAGTGAAACTGTTAACAGGACTGTAAGAAAGCAAAGCAGGACTGTTTCCTGTTAATAACAAAAGAACAGGGAAGGCCTATTCTGTTATGCTTCCCTGGTGGCTCAGTGGTAAAGAACCTGCCTTCCAGTGCAGGAGACGCGGGATTGATCCCTGGTCGGGGAAGATTCCTCTGGAGGAGGAAATGGCAACCCACTCCAGTATTCTTGCCTGGAGAATCCCATGGACAGAGGAGCCTGGCGGGCTCTAGTCCTTGAGGTCCCAAAGATTCGAACACTATTGAGCAACGAAACAACAACAATTCTTATGTTACTAAACCCTAAACGCACCTATGACATGAAACTGAGATCTCAGAAAGAAAAACACTGATAAGCTTTATTACATAAAATATAAATATTATAAAAATGTTCAGGCTAAGAATAAAAAAAATAAAAGTGCCGTTAACAAAGAAAGTCATGAGGCCAAGGGCAGATTGTGAAAAATGCGTATGTGCACAATATGTAACTGCAAAGGGCTAATGTTCTTTATATGAAATAAGCCTTTCCAAGCCAATAAGAAAAAGCTAAAAATGCATTTGGAAAACTGGGCAGAGGGCAGAAAAATCAGCAGCAGTAAATATATTAAAACATGCTCAACACCCCTCTAAGAAACACAGACGACACTTGGTTTCCACCTATCCTGCTGGTAAAGACCAGTGAGTTCTTACATCCAGCGAGGGCGAAGGCACTTTCCAAAGGCACCCGCCCCTCTGGAGGAAGGTTTGTAGTCACACAACCTCCATGGGGGCAATTTGGTGGCATCTTTAAAAGCAAAATACACGTACCCTCTTTTCTCCCATCAATCTCACTTCTAATAATCTGTTTTATGGAAGTCAAAGAGTTTCCTTGTAGTGCTGTTCGTAACAGAAAAAATGTCGGATGCGCCCTAAAAGTTCATCAACAGAGGACTAGCTCTATAAACGATCGCACATCCATAAAACGGACTCATTCTGTCGTTTAAAAAACACGTGAATGCATACATAGATTACATTTTGAAAAAGCAACTAACCAGGGGCAAAAACCGTATGCTTCCATCTGTGTAACAAAGTATAAATATGTATTAACGCACATGGACGTATGCTTGGGTAAGTAAGGAACATTTCTGGAAGGCGTACAAGTGGCTGAGTATGCTTGGCTCTTGGCAGAGGCAACAGAAAGGAGACGGGGGAATGTCCCCCCTAGCATCATGTATTCTTTGATGCTATTGGAACTTCTTACCACGTGCCACTATCACTTGTAATGTAAAAAGATCGAAATTAAAATGAAAAAAAAAAAACACAAAACAAAAAACGAGGAACAAGACACTGATCCTTCCCTGGCAATAAAATGATTTTGCTCTGGGCAACTCTTAAGTGCACACAGCTGGGGACACTGACAGGCAACATTTAATTGCTTTAGATGGAAGCAAAGAAAGAGAGATCTATCAGCTTAATCAAACTGGCAGTGTAGGTGGGGGATTAGGGTGTCTGTGGTCTGGCAGGGCAAGAGTTCCTGTGATTTAACAAACAGGCCCTGAATCAGGCATTTCGACCTCCGCACACCCTCCCCGTCTCAAGTCAGATGCTCCCAGGATCCAAGGGGCTTCCCTGACGGCTCAGTGGTAAAGAATCCACCTGCCAAGGCAGGAGACACGGGAGACTCGGGTTCGATCCCTGGGTGGGGAAGGTCCCCTGGAGGAGGACATGGCAACCTGCTCCAGAATTCCTTCCTGGGAAATCCCACGGACAGAGGAGTCTGGAGGGCTACAGTCCCTGAGGTCGCGAAGGGTCGGACACGACTGAGAGACAGCACACGTGGGGAAACCGGAGTAGACAGGAGCCTCCGTCTTGGGTCTTGGCCGACTCCTGGGCACCCGGACGCTGGAGCTGCTGTGGGGAGGGAGGGGTGAGTGTGGAAATGAATCGGGGGTCAGTGGCTGAGCCCTGGCAGAACCCGGAGCACACGTCCTTCTGAGAAGCCGGCAAAGCCACGCTCCTGAGAGCACTGGCCGGCCCAAAGAGGAGAAGGAGACCCCAGCAGGCTAGTCCCCTGGTCCACGTCATTTTCTTCCAGGAAGTACTTAACACCGCCAGAGGGCAGGGTACCTTCTAGGACATGGCGGGGACGGGGGTGGTGCGTGGGGCGGAGGGCACTGTCCAGGCCCTTGGAAGCGCTTCAGGGGCGGGCTTGCGGGAGAACAGTGTGCATCCCCCTGGGGACAGGCTGGGGTGGGGCCCTGGAAGGCTGCGGCCTCCTCCCCACAGGATTATGCCCTACGGGGTGGACATTCCAGGGTGACCGAGGCTTTCCCCTGTAAGCGGTGATGGAAATGAACAAACGCTTTTCAGTTGAAGCCACACGTCATTCGCCAGGGTGGCCAACACTGCCCTTTGTTTTCAAGCAAGACGAAGCTGGGCATCATCCCAGCGTGTTCTCGTGTCTCTGGGGCCGTCCGACGGAAACCTCAACTCCTGAACTGCTCCTCAGTGCAGACCTGACCTTGGGAGACTGGAAGCCAGAGGAACGTGGGCTTCTTTCCCAAATAGCTCCCTACGGCTGCACGCTGGGCTCTCTTTCTTTGATGAGTGGATCCGGGCTTCCCTCACTCACTCCTTTCCATCAGCCAGCTGTTTTGCAAACGCGTGTCGTGCCTTTATTTACTGCTTCTGTTTCTGGTCTGGGAACCCAGTCAACCCGCCTTCTTAGGATTTCTGATTAGAAAAAAGAAAGAAACTGGCTCTTGCGTATCTTCATGTCAGCCTTAGCGCCTGTGCTAAAATGCGTGCCTTCACGATCAGTTATTTCTGACTCTGTTGGACGCCATGGGCTGTAGCCCACCAGGCTCTTCTGTCCATGGAATTCTCCAGGCAGGAATACTGCAGTGGGTTGCCATTTCCTACTCCCGGGGATCTTCTCGACCTAGAGATCAAACCCGCATCTCCTGTGTCTCCTGTGTTGGCAGGTGGATTCTTTACCACTGCACCCTGCCATGGGAAGCCCTCTGTGCTGAAATGCCCCAGGTTTAATCGTGGACACTCTGATCTCTCTTGTGGTTGCATTTCTACCTCACTTTGGGGTTCTTAGTTGGATTCTGGCATCTAGATGGATCAAGTTGCCAGATAAATAAGTGTCAGATGATTAAAAAAATTTTTTTAGTGCTACTTTGACCTTATTAATTCTGGATGATTTAAATTCTGTGGTTCTTCTTCATTGAGTCTTACTGTCTAAGATGGAAGGCAGTCCTCTGGTCTGACCTGGTTCAGGTATGGAACCTCTGATGAGAAACAGACAGCTCTCCATCTTTAGTTTAGCTCATATTTTTGGTGAAGGCTTGGCAGACAGGGTTTTTTCTTTTCCCTCTGTAAAGATCATTTTAGAACTAATGTGTTCTAAAATTACCTGGATTATATGTGATGGAATTCCCAGCTCATTTGGCTAAGATTCATCGTAAGAAAGAATCACCAGCTAATAAGGAGGAGGCATGCTTTTTCTAACTTGACATTTTCAGGAGTTTGAACCATCTGTCATTTTACAGGTGAGGAGAACCTCCGAGCACTAGAGAGATGCCAAGATTTATAAAAAGAAGACTTTTTTTTTCTCTATTGTCTGCAATATTTCAGATTCTATGCTAAGTGCTTTTATGGAATCTCAGTGTGCAATCATCAGAATCAAGCCAAGCAGGTTATTTTCCTCTCATCAGATACAGGAACTGGGGGTCTGACTGAATCAGGCATCTTGGTTGAGGACAGGGCAGGGTCAAGACGTGGACACATTTTCTGATCGCAAGAGACCACGGCTCTCCCTGGTGGAGTTCACCCTCTTGGTCAGCCTAATGCAGGGTGAAACATAACCCACTGCTGGTGCCAAAGGCTCTCCCTGACCCGGCTTTAGGTGGGCCCCTCTGAATCCTCTCTCCAGTGAGGCCTTGACCCTTGGACTTCTGTCTCTGTATTGCCCAATTTTAGCCAAACGTCCTCCTAAGCTGGGTTGGCCAGACACCCATCTTCCTCCATGTCTGATCGCCTCCGGTATGGAGCTGGTTCTCGGTCCCACCACTCCCTAGCTGACCTTTGATTGCCCCGGCCTGCCTTCAGTGAGCATCCTCTTGGGTTGGATTCGTCGGCGTGCTCCCTTACCCTGGTTGTTCCCTCTCCGTACTTTTCCACCCGCTGGCACCTTCCCTCTCTGCCACTTTGGCTGAAAGTCGCTGCTTGGCCACACTGTGTTCGGAATGGAGCGCTCTTCTATGCGGAGCTTTCTTCCCCTATTGTGATTGTTCCTGATCAAAATCTGCTTTGACTGCTCTCACTCCTGTCAGGTGCTAGTTCTTCCTGAACGCTGGTAAGGCTGGTTCCAGGACATCGAAGTCTACTGGCCAAACTGGTGGGGGAGAGGGCTGCAGGGCGTCAGATAAGATACCTGAGTTTATTCTTTAATGGGACCTGTCTGTACCCATACTTGGCTGGAAACCAGACTTGATTGCTTAGTAAGTATTTTTCTCTTAGCCCTACAGTCTTAGAAAAGGCATTTAATAGTCACAGTGACATTACAGGTGGAAGTATTGGCTAAAATATTAGATCCAAAGCGAGAATGCTATAGGTCAAATAGAGAAATCTTTAGTATATACTGAGCTAATGTATTTCATTTGTAGTCAAGATATCAGTAGATATATGCATATAGATTTACATAACGTGTATATATGTTTATATGTATATTTATGCACATACAATGAGCATAGGTGGGCTTTCCAAGTGGCGCTAGTGGTAAAGAAGCTGCCTGCCAATGCAGGGGGGCATATGAGATGCAGGTTTGATCGCTGGATTGGAAAGATCTCCTGGAGGAGGGCATGGCAACCAACTGCAGTATTCTTGCCTGGAGAATCCCACGGAAAGAGGAGCCTGGTGGGCTACAGTTCATGTGGTCAAAGAGTCGAACATGACTGAGTGACTTAGCACACAGGCATGTATGCATATGTGTGATATACAGCATTATATGTTTCATTATGGTATGTTGTATATTATGTATTATCATATACACACGGCTTCCCTGGTGGTTCAGCTGGTAAAGAATCTCCTGCAATGTGGGAGACCTGGGTTTGATCCCTGGGTTGGGAAGATCCCCTGGAGAAGGGGAAGGCTACCCACTCCAGGATTCTGGCCTGGAGAGTTCCATGGACTGTACAGTCCAAGGGGCTGCGAAGAGTGGGTCACGACTGAGCGACGGTCACTCTCACCGTCGTGGACATATATTCTTTTTTCCTGGCTGCTCTGCTTGGTGTGAGGAATCTTAGTTACCTGACCACGGATTTAACTTGTGGCCCCTGCAGTTGAAGCACATAGTCTTTAACCATTGGACTGCCAGGAAGTTCCCATATAATACACATATATTCTTTCTGTTTTAATTAATGTATTTTTAACTGGAGGACAATTGCTTTACAATGTTGTGTTGGCTTCTGCTGTATAACAACATGAATCAGCCATCGGTACACATGTGTCCCCTCCCTCCTGAGCCTCCCTCCCACCCCCCACCCCACCCCTCCCCACACGTATTTTTGAAAGGACAGTTAAAGTGAGTGAGACGTCCTGCTTGGGGAGGAACTGTCAGGGTCCCCAGCTTTTAAAAAGTGACCCCTTTCTAGTGGACAGAGCCCAAGCGAGGAAGGTAATCATTTCTCCTACCCTCCACTGCCCTTCGTGAGATGATATCTTGATGAATTTCCTGCCCTGGAGTCACGTCAAAATCACAAAATTTCGAAAGTCTGGTGGGTTAGAAGGGAGAAGGGAGACTAGCAGAGCCGGTAGGCAGGGTGTGCTTGCCTTGGCTCCTCCCCCCGCCTTCCAAGGGGCTCCACCTTGTTCTTCTCTTCCCTTTCAGGGGGCTCAGTGTTCTCATCCTGTTTCTTTGTTATCGAAGCCTCCCAAGAAGGCAGTGTTCAGATGCCAGGCAGAGTTTTTCAGATCGCTTCTTATCTACCACCTACCCAACTACAGCTCCTGGCTCTTAGTGCCCAGGAGGCAGTCTCCCTTCCTCTCTTTAAAGAATTAAGTCGGTTGGTAACACAAGAAAACAGCTGTCACTCAGTGTCAGAACAAGTGACACGTCGTGCTGGGCTATTTGTGTTTTGAATCTCGTGTTTGATTGTGAAAGATGAGGTTTAATCTCTTGCTTATTTAATCTCTGGCATCAGGAGTTGGTGGCAAGCTTGGGTGACCTGAGAATCCTTCCTCACACCATTGGTTCACACTGGGGAAGTACTTGCTCTTCTCCACCATTGAAGCCGCTTGGGATCCCAAACCAAGAATCAAAGGTTAAATCTCTGATGGCCAAGGCACCAGCTTATTCATCATCAATCGGTCCAAACTGCTGTGTCCACAGGGAGCTTAATTTTGGACTGAGGGTTTAGAAAGATGAAAGAAACCCACTGCAATAAACTAGAGACTGTCCTTGTAAAAACCCTTGTCTTCTCTGTGTAGCATTATGTAATTAAAATCAACAAATAATCAACACATGATATAATTAGTTAAAAATATCCACAATATGAAAATTACCAATTGCTATATTTTTACGATCTTTATGAACTATGTCCAGAGGTTTATCAGTTTTCATTTAATTTTTTTCACATTTAGATGCTTGCACATTGGTTTCCCAGTGACACAGTGGAAAAGAATCCTCCTGCCAATCAGGAGACGTAAATTTGATCCCTAGGTCAGGAAGATCCCCTGGAGAAGGGAATGGCAACCCACTCCAGTATTCTGCTTGGAGAATCCTATGGACAGAGGAGCCTGGGGGGCTACAGTCCACGGGATTACAAAGAGCAGGGCACGACTGAGCATGCATGCATGCACACTTCCACTCTGTAGCATATACTTGACAGTAAAATTTCCTGCCTTGAATCTTGTTTAAATTTATAAAATTCACACTACTGACTACAAGACTTTTAATAAATACCTGTGCTCCATGGGGTTAAAATTTTGACTTCAGCCAAAGTGTGCTGGGCAGCTATACAACTTCGCATCTCTAACAGGTGTTGGTAGAATACAATGTTGTGGTTATGGGAAACTCCAATAATGCCCTATGGATATTTTCCTCAATTCTGGGGACCTGATTACCAAGGATGGTACCTGACTCAGTTAATAGCCTATGGCCACAATCCAGGCACAAAGATGAATTAAAAGAGTAAAATCCAAAAAAAAAAAGGTAAAATCTACAAAGCCCTTCCATTTCCAAATAGAAGATGCATAAGAAGCACGCATAGATCAGAGGAACATATTCCTGGTGAAGTCTCAGCTGACTTTGCAATATCAAGCCAAGCATCCTTAAATTGCCTCTTTGAGGAGGAAGGATGGGGATGGAGGCTGAGAGCCCAGGCTTCCTAGCCCAGGAAACCACTGCTGGGGGGCTGCTGGCCAGGTAAGAGGGCTGGGCAGGCAGCGTGGTCTCACCGCGCTCTCTAATTCTACACTCGACCATTTACCTTCAACGCAAGTGAAGCATTGGGCTTCCCTGGTGGCTCAGTGGTAAAGCATCCACCTGCCAATGCAGGAGACATGGGTCCGATCCTTGGGTCAGGAAGATCCCCAGGAGGAGAAATGGCAACCCACTCGAGTATTCTTACCTGGAGAATCCCAAGGATAGAGGAGCCTGGCGGGCTACAGTCCGTGGGGTCGCAAAGATTCCGACACAATCAAGCGACTAAACAGCAACGATAAGGAAGAGTTGGGCCAACGACCTGGGTCCTGATAGCTCGCTTTGTGGGCCTTCATGGGGCCCGGCAGCGCTTGCTGGATGCCTGAAAGTCTTGGCCCGCACTGGGTGAGAGCGCCGGCTGAGCCTGCGGTCTGCAGAATTCTTGGCGGTCCTATCCTGCGCCTGATTCACAATTCTGCCCCTGGCTGAGATGGCCTCCAGGTGCCGTTTCAGCCACCGCCTCCCCCACTCCCCGCCTCCGCCGTGCTTTGCTCAGCTTTAATGATCAGACCTGGCTGGAGCCGCCTGGCAGGGGTGGAATCGGGAGCATTACTAGTACACCTGTGCGCACCTGGAGAGCAGAGCCATTAGAACTCCGTGGACCCTGCAGGACCTGTTAAAACAAGGGCTCAGACACAAATGCGTTTGTTCATCCAACACGCTTTTGCCGTGATCCACCATCGTGGACCAAAGGCAGCTCTCTTCTGAGATGCTTTGCTACCTGATTAAAAGAAAACTTACCTTCCCTCAGCTAGTTGCCCTCTTATTCTAAACAATTCCTGACTTGGATGGATTCTAAGGCGCTTTGCTCCTCACTCTGGGTTGGTGGCAATGGAATCTGGTACATGCATCCACTTTCTGAACATCGAGAGACACCCACCTTCCCATTGAACTTTTGTATTTCAACTTCCTCTCCCTTTGAGAAATAAATCAATGCTTTCCCACCCCTCTCTGTTTCAGAATAATTTCCAAGGAGCTGCACAAGGGGTTCAAATTGTGTTTAAAGCTCATTGGTTTACAGGAGACAAAAACAAGTATAATCTCCTCAGCTGTACCAATGCCAATTACTTACCGATTATAAGAATAATGCCTCATCCTTAGCTCCCATTTCTGTAGAAAATTCAGGAAAATGGTGGGGCTGGGGGGCCAATATGAGCCTTGTCTTGGCCGGACAGACTATTGCCGGGGGCCAGCGTGAGGAACTCTGCTCGTGGCAAAGGTCATGAGGAAGGAGGCTTGGCATACGCAAAGGCGTGATCAAGCCTCAGGAAACCCCCTGTTCCCGAGCATCTACCCCCAAAACCAGAGTTTTTTTTTATGCTCTCACCTACACCTCTGACTTTACGGGGGGCTCTCCCCCATAACCATTTCTCTTGGAGAAGGAGTTAACTTGCAGCTCCAGTTGATAAAATTCCTGGGCGTGACAAGAGTGTTTCAGCTTACGAACTCCTCTGAAGGTTATCTAGCCTGCCTGTATAGGTTCGTCCGGCCAAATGTGATTATTTACAGCCTCCCAACAGCGAGAGGCACGAGATGTTTTAGACTTACTAAAGGCAGATTCTTTTGGGAAGTTAGAATTTATTAGTATAGTGGCTTGATTAGGAATTGTATTGGTGAAAGGATTTCACTTGTTGGGCTGATGTTTTGTTGCTAAATCTTCATATTCCCTGCCCTTATAATGACTATAACTAGCATATAAGAGAAATAAGTATTAACCTTTAAGATTAATCATGTTAACCTTGGGTTAGATAAATTCCTTTCTTGATTGTAACTCATTACACCCTTACCCTATAGGAATGTGACTTTATCTGGAGGGTGGTGCCTGGTTTAAGAAAAAACACCCTTGGAAAAAATGAGTTTTTTGGTTATTAGAAAGAGAGGGTCATGAAGTGTCAGCAGGCCTCATGGCCAGAAGATGATGTAAAACCCCTAAGACCTTTTTTTATGTAAAGCACCTGATTTTGATAAAGGTCAGGACTGCTGACCCCCACGTGACTCTGTATTCATCCCTATGTGTAAAAAAGGTATATAAGCAAACCTGAAAATAAAGAAAATGGGATCAGTTTCTGGATAGGCTGATTTCCCCTGTGTCGTTCGTTCTTTCCTCTTCTGGCTGAATTTCCATCTGGGGAGTGGGTCCTCACCAAGCCTACTAATTATGCCGGGCTTCTAAGATCGGACCGGGGAGGCCTCAGTGCCTCCTCTCCTTCGGGAGAACGGAAAGACGCCTGTGGCCTACGTAGGTGGTGATTGGTATTCCACATAAATCAAGTTATTCAGCTTTCTTTTCTCCATCTAAATTTTCCTACTATACTATTATTTCCTAATCTAATCTTATATTTCTAAAAGTGTTTTTCTCGCCGACTCCGTCTCCACCTTCGAATCACCCTGGATCCACCGGGGCTGGACTCCGGCAGACTATGTTCCCCGTCTCCAGCAGGACTTTGGGGCCTTAGGGGATGAGCACTTCTCTCCCTGAAGTAGAGATTAGACCCTGGCTTTGGAGTGAAGCAGGAAGACAGGAAAGCACTTAAAATTCACTTTCAAAGAGACAGAGGATTGGCAATTTGACATTCTCTAAGACACAGATCTCCCATTGAAACCCACAATTAGCTGATGACCTGTCAAGGAAGTATCTATTTAGTGTGAACTTCTAAAGTCATTTCCCTCAATGAAATGTTTATTTAGTTAAAGTTAGAATAAAAAGGTTGGATTAGATATGTTAAGTTTTAATATAGGTGCCAAGAAGGGGTAGCTTTTTATATATCTCTATTTGTGTTGTAAATCACCACAACAAAAGTGATTCTGTGAGCACCCTTGTAAGAATGGTCGCATTAGGGACCAGCTACACTCTGTTGATGTTCTGGCTTGTTTTTTATTAAAAAGGACTAATGATCGACAGATGAATGGATGAAGAAGATGTGGTGTACTGCTCGGCCATAAAAAGATGAAATAATGCCATTTGCAGCAACATGGATGCAACTAGAGATTGTCGTACAAAGGGAAGTAAGTCAGAAGGAGAAACAAGGGTCATGTGGTAATATCTGCATGTGGAATTTAAAGTATAACACAAATGAACGTACCTGTGGAACAGAAACAGACTCACTGGACATAAGAGAACAGCCTACGATTGCCAAGGGGGAAGGGGGTTGGCAGAGGGGTGGAGTGGGAGGTTGGCGTTAGCAATGTTAACCAATATATGCAGAATGGATAAACAAAAAGTCTTACTGTATAGAAAGGCACCGATAGTCAGTATCCTGTGATAAACTATGATGGAAAAGAATATATGAAAAAAGAATGCGTATATGCATTACTATAACTGACTCTGCTGTACAGCAGAAATTAACGCAAAATTGTAAATCGACTACATTTCAATTTAAAAAAGGAGTGATGGGTAGGGAGAAACGTGCCTGTGATACTCTCTCTGGTGACAGCAGAAAATAACACTAATGCAATTTGGAAATCTGTCAGATCAGCTATTGAAATGTGATAATATCTCCTTCGGGCGTTGATGCCGCCAAGTGCTATGTCACAGGCAGCATTCCAGCAATGACCAGCTCAGTAACATCTGTGGTCTCTTGACGAATGTCACTGGTTGGGGGATGGTGTGTCAGATGCCTCTTCTACAAGGAGGGCGCCCCGGGGGTGTGCCTGAGCTGGAGGAGGAAGGAGCATGCGGGTCTGGGCTGTGATTTGTGAGTAAGCAAGACTGCATCCTGGGTGAGGGCTTGGAAATGACAGCTACATCCACGCAGCCAGATCCCGTGAGCAGGAAGCGGGTGTGAGTCCAGGTGGGCTGAGCGGTTCTGGGGCAGAACAGGAGAGGCAGGGGCAGCCCCCTGCAGGGGCCAGGAGGTGTGCACAGGTCCATGGGTGTCCCTGCCAGGCAGATACTCTTGCCCTGAGAACCTGAGCCGCTTGGTCAGTTGTCAGTAGAAGTGATCAGGAGAGGGTAGACCACAGAGTCCAGCTGATCATTCCAGATGGATGGATGACTTGGGAAGAGAAGCAGAAAGCACACTGCATGAACTGAAACAGAGCTCCTGAAGCTACAGGTGAATCCAGCTGCAGCACCAACGACACCTTCCTGGGAGAGGGGCTTGGAAGATGGACATGTACAGAAGGTTCAGAAGGGAGGAAGCTCCAAGCTGGGGTGCAGATGAGACGTGCCCAGGACCCCAGCCACGTACCCTCAAGCTTCCCCTTCAAGAAGAGGCCATCCGTCCTGCTGTGTGTTTACACTGGCAGTTCTCACCTGGGCAGGTGACAGAATCTTCGCTCAGACCCAGGACCTCCCCACACCCACGGCCCTTTCAACAACAATGAGCTCACATTCCAACAGAGAAAGAAGGGGTGTGGGAATCTCTGGGCAAGGGAGAGTGGGGCGCTTTAGGAATTTTCTCCACTGTTTGGTTGTAGAATAATGAGCCAAGTTTTAGTGGAGTGTTGTTTATATAATTTTAGATAGAGGGGGCTTCCCAGGTGGAACAGTGGTAAAAGAATCCACCTGCCAATGCAGGAGACGAAGGAGACTCGGAGTTCAATCCCTGGGTTCGGAAGATCCCTTGGAGGAGGGCATGGCAACCCCCTCCAGTATTCATGCCTGGAGAAGCCCATGGATAGAGGAGCCTGGACTGTAGCCGTCCATGGGCTCGCAAGAGTCAGGCATGACGGAGCCCAGTTTCAGACAGAGCACAGGTTGTCGGGTCGCAGGTGTGGCAGGCCTGTGCACTAGGAGTCCGAGCAGTGAAGGCTGCAGACGCCTAGCGAGGATACACACACTGTCCTCGTGGTTCACAGGGACAGACGTGGTTTACGTGACGTTATAGTCAGCTCTGTCCCCTCCCTCCAAGTTCATGTCGAAGCCCCAGCGTGGAGGGGCCTACTGTCGGAAGTCAGGCCTATTCAGAGGTGCCCGTGTACTCAGGTGCTTCAGTTGTGTCTGATTCTTTGCAACCCCATGGACCGTAGCCCACCGGCTCCTCCATCCATGGGATTGCCAGGCAAGAATACTGGAGGGGGTTGCCACGCCCTTCTCCAGGGGATCTTCCCGACCCAGGGATTGAACCCGGGTCTCCCGCAAGGCAGGCGGGCTCTTTATCATCTGAGCCTCCAGGGAAGCCCGAAGAATCGGTGTCTTTTTAGAAGAGGAAGTGCAGTCTGTCTTCCAGTATGAAGGAGAAAGGCCTTGTGAAGACACCAGGAGAAGGTGGCCATCTGCAAATCAGGGGAGTGTGGCCACCAGAAACCGCATCCGCCACCACCACCTCCTCCATCTGGGACTTCCAGCCTCCGTGACTGAGAGGAAATAAGCGTCTGTTGTGCAAGCTGCATAGCCTGTTATTTCTAATGGCAGCCCCCACACGACTAATGCAAGTAGCCTAGATATCCATAGCAACCGTCATGATGTGGGGCGGGGGGTGGGGAGCCGATGCGAGGTAGAGAGCTCGTTAGGATCGGGTCATAAAAAGCACCAGGATTGAGGCCCTGTGTGAACACACAGCCCAAGGAGGTGCAGCCTTGCTACAGGTGCCGCCGATTTGCTTCCAGGCATTATTGTGACCACAGGGAGGCCTGGCTACAGACTATTCACACCACACAGAGCTCAGAGCGTCCATCATGTGCAAGGAAATCGATTTCTAGGCAAAAGTCCAACTGCTTTTAGCGCTGTGACGTGAAGAAACCTCTCCTGAGTTTGTAACAAGCTGGTGGGGCTGAGACCCTGTAGTCAACACTGTCTTCTAGGAGACACAAGGTCCCTTTCACCGGGCTGGTTTTACTTCTTGCAGCTCAGTAAAAACCTTCAGCAGTGGGCTTCTAAGTCCAGAGTAATTTTCTTCTAAGTCTAACAGTGAGCCTCTGAGTCTTCTCTGAACTTCTCATGCTCAGCTGTGTTTGGCTCTTTGCAACCCCATGGACTGTAGCCCACCAGGCTCCTCGGTCCATGGAATTCTCCAGGCAAGAACACTAGAGTGGGTATCCATTCCCTTCTCCAGGGGATCTTCCCAACTCAGGGAGTGAACCCAAGTCTCCTGCATTGCAGGCAGATTCTTTACTGTCTGAGCCACCAGGAAAGCCCTCTGCTTTTCTGGTAAGTGCAAAAACTGGCTTGTAGACCTTCTGGAAGGATGTGGAGTCTGTGTGAGGCAGGCAGGCCTTCCCAGATGGATCACTCCAGACCAACTTTATGATAAGTAATGGAAGAGATGAACTTGAGATTTCTCCTTGAAGAGTTTCTGGAGGGCAGTGCTCTGGGCTTGTGGTTTAATTCAGATACATACAACGAGCAGTCAATGGCACTGGGATATAACTGACCTTCTCCTTTGTAATAGGAGGAAGCTAATATGGATATCAGCCATGAAAGTAAAAGACGCTTACTCCTTGGAAGGAAAGTTATGACCAACCTAGACAGCATATTCAAAAGCAGAGACATGACTTTGCCAACAAAGGTCCGTCTAGTCAAGGCTATAGTTTTTCCTGTGGTCATGGATGGATGTGAGAGTTGGACTGTGAAGAAGGCTGAACGTCGAAGAATTGATGCTTTTGAACTGTGGTGTTGGAGAAGACTCTTGAGAGTCCCTTGGACTGCAAGGAGATCCAACCAGTCCATTCTGAAGGAGATCAACCCTGGGATTTCTTTGGAAGGAATGATGCTAAAGCTGAAGCTCCAGTACTTTGGCCACCTCATGCGAAGAGTTGACTCATTGGAAAAGACTCTGATGCTGGGAGGGATTGGGGGCAGGAGGAGAAGGGGACGACCGAGGATGAGATGGCTGGATGGCATCACCGACTCGATGGACGTGAGTCTGAGTGAACTCCGGGAGTTGGTGATGGACAGGGAGGCCTGGTGTGCTGTGACTCATGGGGTCGCAAAGAGTCGGACACGACTGAGCGACTGAACGGAAGTAATACAGGGAGAAAAGCTCTTTCTCACTGAAAGTCAACATCTAAATGTAGGAAGAATCGTGGCGTTAGAAAACTGCAGTTTGGTAACCATCTTAGTGGGCTTTCCAGGTGGCCCAGTGGTGAAGAATCTGCCTGCCAAGCAGATGTCAGCTAAATCCCTGACTGGGGACGATTCCTGGAGAGGAAAATAACAACCCATTCTAGTACTCTTGCCTGGGAAATCCCCTGGCCTCAAGGAGTCTGCTGGGGTACACTGCATGGGGTTGCAAAAGAGCTGGACATGGCTTAGTGTCTGAACAACAACAACAACCCTTCTAATAGTAGTTGTTTCAAGTAAGAATCATCCACGGATACTAAAATGACAGTTTGCGGGAAGAACAGGATATTTACTTGGTCTCAAAGTGTCTATCTACAAGATACTTTTTGCAATGTAACATCACTCGAGTTGGGGAAAACCAGCATCAGGCACCTCTCTCCGTGATGTACAGAGAAGCACACAGCTTCACTTCTGTTGTATTCTTGTCAAAAATGCAAAACCCAAGTCTAACCGTGGGAAGAATCCATATGGAGGGAGGGGCATTCTACAAAAGCAAGTGGCCTTTGCTCTTCAAAAATGTCAACGTGTTAAAGACATTTAACGTTGTCTGAGAGTTAAGACACACAAAAGAGCTCCACTGGGTCATAGGCAATTAAGAGACATGACAACGAAGTATGATCTTGGATTTTCTTTGACAATAAGAGAAATTATTTGGAAAATTGGCAACATCTGATCAAGCCTTTAGATAATAACCTTATATCAATATCGATTGGCTGATTTTGATGGTTATATGGTGGTTCTGTAAGACTGTCTTCACACTTACAAAATACGGGGTAAAGTGGTACTATGTCTACAGTTCACTCTCAAGTGATTTAAAAATCACAAATGCATACACGTGTATACACACGCGTACCTATGTTGACCCCTCTATGTGGATCTAGAGAGGATGGTCCAGCAAATGTGGTGAAATGTGGAAGATGGTTCTACTGCCCCTGACTCGTGATCGGCTAAGAGGATCAATGCAAAGATCTGAACCGGGTGAGTGGCGCTGAACATCTGTAACTGAACTGAACCAGCTCTGGTCCTGACGCTGTCAAATTGTTAACAAAGAACCCTTGGCACGTGGGATCCGTAGGGGGGCTCAGGAGGTCCCTGAGTTGTCCCCACCATGTGCTCTGGTCTCTTTTGCTCAGCTTGGCCAAGTGGACCAGGGAGAGAGAAGACCAGAAGGTTAGGGTCCTACCACTATGTGGCTTAGAGTCCCCTTGACAAGTAGGAGACAAGTAGCCGTGTCTGACTTTTGCGACGCCATGGACTGTGGCCCACCAGGCTCTTCTGTCCATGGGCTTCTCCAGGCAAAGAATACTGGAGTACATTGCCATGTCCTTCTCCAGGGCATCTTCCTGACCCAGGGCTCGAACCCACGTCTCCTACATTGGAGGCAGATTCCTTACCACCAAGCCACCTGGGAAGCCTAGGGAACAGTACTGGTCCTCGTTAGCAGTGGGAATAAGCGGCAAGCTGCATCACTCAAGGGCCTCACGGAGGAGGGCACTTATCTGATCTTGCAGGGTGTGGAGGACTCAGGTTAGCGGGGAAAGGAAGCCAGAGAAAGACAGGGAGAGACAGGGAATGGAAATGAACCAGGAGAGACCATGGGCTTCCACCTGTGTGTGTTCAGGTGAAAATTCATCTTAGGGAAAACGATTTTTGTTAAAGCAAGTTCCAGTGTGCTACTGGTTTTCAAGAGTTTGTATGATTATTCTGTTCCAAGATCCTGCGATTAGACAGAAATACAGCCAATGTACGTCTGGGGGTCTTGGTGAAGTCTTCCCACCGACCATGTTTGGTTGCATTGCTGGGGCTGCGTTGACAGCAAGTTGTGTAATGGGAGGCATTTCTGATAAGTTGTTAAGGACTAAGCCCCGTGGTTGCCTGATGGGGGACAGAGTTGGTCTGTGTGGATGTGTAATTCATAGCAAAGGTCGAGTGTCTTGATGGCTAATCTTGATGGCTAATCATTTTATGTTCCACTCAGCCTCCTAAGAAACCAAGGGTGAGGTAGGCAGGGGCAGAGGGAAGTTTGGGCCAAGAAAGTTTCTTTTTGGGTGGAATGGAGTGTAGGACCTTCAACCTCCAAATGAACTGATGTGAAGAATAAATGTGGGACTTCCCTGGTGATCCAGTGGTTAAGAATCTGCCTGCCAGTGCAGGGGACACAGGTTCGATCCCTGTTCCAGGAAGATTCTATGTGCCATGGAGCGACAAAGCCTGTGCGCCGAAACTACTGACATCCGTGTGCCTAGAGCCTGCGTCCTCCAAGGGAAGCTGCCGCAATGAGAAGCCACACACCGCAGTGAAGAGGAGACCCCGCTGACCACAACGATGTGAGATGATTATGCCACGTCAATAGACAAGGATGTAACAGCCATCAGCCATTTCCGGCCTCCAAGTGTGAATGAGGGGCTCCCAAAAGCGAACACAAAGCCTGTGATCAAACAGATGCTGCCACTCCCTGCAGTGATGGCTGAGGGGCTCAGGGGCAGGGGAGACTGTGAGAAATCAAAAAGACAGGATGCTGGCCCCAGAGAGCCGAGATGCCTATGAAAGAGATGACTGCAATAATCCGGGTCTGTTGCATCTTCCCATACCTACAGGAGCGCTAAATTCCTTAATGTGATATCTGTGAAAGTGAAAGTCGCTCAGTTGTGTTTGACTCTTTGCAACCCCATTAACTTTATGGTCCATGGGATTCTCCAGGCCAGAATACCAGAGTGGTAGCCTTTCCCTTCTCTAGGGATCTTCCCAACCCAGGGATCGAACCCAGGTCTCCCACATTGCGGGTAGATTCTTTACCAGCTGAGTCACTAGGGAAGCCCAAGAATACTGGAGTGGGTAGCCTATCCCTTCTCCAGGGGATCTTCCCAACCCAGGAATTGAACCAGGGTTTCCTGCATTGCAGGCAGATTCTTTACCAGCTGAGCTCAGGGAAACAAAAACTTGATATCTGGCTTTCCTTATTTAATAATAATCTTTGACTTTCCAACTGCATGCTCCCTTTGTTGCAAACTTGTATATAGCCTGATTTGCTCTTCTGCCTCCTTGGAGCAGTTTTCTCAGAGCTTCATGAAATGTAAATAAAACAACTCCCTACTTTCAGGTTGTGATTAAGTTTTTAGTTGACAGCTAGAAAGCCCGAACACAGCAAAGACTCAGTGCAGCCCAAAATAAAGAAATATATAAAAATAAAGAAATTTTAAAAAGGATAAAGGTTACATAGAAAACAGACTTACGGTTACCAAAGTGGGAAGGTAGGGGAGGGATGAATTAGGAGTTTGGGATTAACAGTCATACTACTATATACGAAATAGATAACCAACAAGGATCTGCTGTATAGCACAAGGAACGATATTGAGTAAATTGTAACCTGAAATGGAAAAGGATCTGAAAAGTAACTTATATATCTGAATCACTTTGCTGTATACCCGAAACATTGTATGTGGACTATACGTCACTAAAATAAAATTAATAAATAAACATTTTAACTTATAAAAAAGAATAAATGTTGTTGGGAGAACAGCAGTACAACTTTAAGGCAAGAATACTGGAGTGGGTTGCAGTTTCCTTCTCCGGGTATCTTCCTGACCCAGGGATCGAACCTGTGTCTCCTGCATTCTTTACCGACTGAGCCTCTGGGGAAGCCAAATTTAAGTAAGTGGAGTGATTTGCAGTCAAAGACAGAGCAGGCGCAAAAGGGAGCGTCAGTGCAAACCCTCATAAAACAAAGACACTCACATTAAAAGTTTTTTTCCCCTTCAAACCATTATGTTGATAATAGTACTGTTTACTGATGAATCTCGGCTTTTGAGCAGAAGTTCAGTTTTTCGCTTGTTCTCCAAGGTCAGGGGCCCTCTGCTCTCTGTTATCATCTCGTTCTGGGGTAATGCTGATGCAGACAGAAAATGTGTGTGATTTCTTCTCTCCTGGATGGTGGCTGCTCTTCCTCCTCCAGGGAGGCGCCAGGCTCGCTGTGGCTAGCTCTTGTTAGGTGGCATACACTTGAAGTGAGGTTCTGGCTGGAAGTACAAGAGCAGAGCCCCTCTACCTGCTGGTCCACCTCCCCATAAAAAAAAATGCTCTCTTAATATACATTATTCCATTTTGCATTGTAATTTGTTTTTATGTCCAGTCCCATGGCCTAGAGCTGAAAGTGGTTTTGACATTTTTAAATGGTTGGAAAAAACCCCAGAGGAGAGTAATATTTTATGACACATGAAAATTATGTGTCCATAAATAAAATCTTACTGGGACGTGGCCACGCTTCTCTGAAAATGTATTGCCCGTGGCTGCTTGTATGCTACGGCCGCAGAGTTGAGTCATTGTGACAGAGACATCACAGAGGCTGAAATATTTACTACCTGGCCCTTTACAGAAAGCATTCTGCTGACCTCTGTTCTAAAATGTGAGTTCCCCGAGGGCAGGACTGTGTTTGTCTAACTTTGCACAAGGCCTAGCACAGGTGGCTAACGTATTGGAGCTTCACTGCAGTGGGTGTGGTTCATATGGAGAGACTCCTTATTTATTTCTGGATTAGCAGTTTGGGTAAAGGGATCTTCTCTTCCCACATATTGCTCTTCTGAAGTATCTGCTTGATTTTTGGCAGAGGGGAGGAGATTGATGAGCAGAATCAGACAGCATGGGAGGGAAATAGCCATGTGTGGGATGAAGGGGAATGAAAGCCACGAGGAGGTCCTGCCCATTGTCCCCGCTGAGCCTCTGGTGGACTAGACCTGCTTAGAGAAGGGGCACAGGGATATATCTCCTGGCAGAGCCTGCTGTGCGGTTTGAGATCAAATTCTGGAACAAGGTTGCCTTTTGGATCTCTGCTTTAAACTACCTGTGTATACATATTGGATGGACTTGATTAGGTTCTTGGTGAATATTGGCTGGTGGAAGGATCTTGTAGAATAAACAGACTCTTTTAATAAAATGTCTCTTTAATTTTTTAATTAAATGATGTAACAGCCTCATAGGGAAAGCAGATATAGCCCTTGGATCTCAGTAGAGTTGAGAGAGCATGGTGCCAGGTGAAAAGGAAATGCTTTAGAGAGTCTAAGGCACATTTAGAAAGGGCAGACCTTGCTTTGACAGAGCCACTGGTGAATTCACTCTTTTTACTGAGCACCTACCACATGGCACATTGTGCTAGTTGTTGGGGATAGGGGAAAAAAAGGGCATAATATTTATCCTCAAAAATGTAGAGTCTGCTGGGGACACCTAGCCATGTGATCAGTCACCCACAATGCAGTCAGACACGATGGCAGTTTGTAGAAATACAGGGGAAGCAGAGGTGGGGGATGCCTGAGTTTGCTAAGCAGTCAGGAAGGTTTCACACAAGGCACTGTTTGCAGGGACTTTCTGTGGGTAGGTAAGGGGTTACTGGGGAGGTAAATGGAGGAGGATGTTCTAGGCAGAGATAATGTCATAACATGTGTGCAGAGGCAAAATAACCCATGGTGTATTCAGGAATTTTAGTAGCTCATGTGGGTAGCGGGGCAAGTGACAGGTCTCCTGGACAGGAGGCATGACTGCGACAATCAAAGGAGATTGGACTTGATTCTTTAGCTACTCAGAAGCTACTGAGAATGTTTGAGCTGGGAGTGGGGGAAGGTGGGATTTGTAAGTTACAAAGTGTATTCTAATTATAAGGAGGGAAATTGCTGACATGAGAGTCTACACTTAGAGAAGCCGGCTAAGATGCTGGAGAGGAGAGGACATTTGGGTACTAGACACAGGTCAGAGATGGAATGGATGAACTCAGCCAGGGCTGCCACATACGGTTGGCAGGTTGCACACTGCACAACTCACGACATCCAAGGGGCACAGATACGTTGACATACTTGTGACACGCATTTCCCAGCAGATGGCAGTAGAGTTGAGGACGGAATGTGTTTTCCTCATTTGCACAAAGGAGTCCAGTTGTCCAGCGTTTGGGGAAATGGATGGGAGTGAGAAGGCTGCAGCTCCCCAGGCAAGGAGGGATGGGGAGAGCACAAGATGACAGCCAGCATTCTGACCTGGGCAACTTGGAGACCAGAGGTTCCATTCGTCGAAGGGCGGATACAGGAGAAGGAGCCGGTTTGAGTTTAGGACAAGTTGTACTGAACAGACCTGAGAGCCACTTAGATGGACCAGTTGGCAGTCTGGGTCTAAGGCTGTCCAAGGGCGGGGCATACCGCATTTTGTCTGACATCCTCTGTCTCTTGTCCACTGGGCACCACCTCCCCAGGTTATGGATGCTCCTTACTCATGAGAGGCCCGCTTCTACCTGGTGTGTCAGAGGGCACTCCAGGGAAGAGGTGCCAGGCCATCGTTCCAGCCTTCTGCCTGGCCCTGGAGGAAACCTTGCAATGCTGACCTGGGCATCCAAGTGCTGCCAGCCTGTCTCTTCAGTGTCAGGAACGAGCATTTCCAGCCACAGGTGGGGCTTACCTAAGTCATCCACCAAGCCCAGGGTGACTCCGGGCCAGGTCCCCAGAGCCGCAGAAGCTGTGAGGCTGGACTGGGAATGTCCCTGCTCTGCCTTGCTCTTAGCCTGGCTTGCTGATGGCCAATCAAGCTGCCCGCTCTCCCCCATTCAGTCACGACCCATCCGCTGTCGGCTTAGTGAACGCGACCTCTTTCCTTCCCCCATCTTGGAGGCTGAAATAGGGTCTGCAAGCCAAGCTGAACAGGCTGAGGTCCCTCAGCGAACACCATAGACTCATGCTGGAGAGACCCAGGGAGGTGTTTGGAAATCTTTTTTGCACCCCCTGTGGATTCATAAGAGCTTTTGCAAGAATCATAGACTGGCATCATTTTTCTCCCTCTTAGGTTTTTCTGTTTGATTGTTTTTTAATTGGAGTGTAGTTGCTTTTTTGGCTCAGCTGGCAAAGAATCCGCCTGCAATGCAGGAGACCTGGGTTTGATCCCTGGCTTGGGAAGATTCCCTGGAGGAGGGAACAGCTACCCACTCCAGAATTCTTCCCTAGAGAATTCCATGGACTGTATAGGGGAATACATGGGGTCACAAAAAGCTGGACACGACTGAGTGACTGACTTTGCGATTGGTTTCTTGGTTATATAGTTGCTTTACAATGTTGTGCTACTTTCTGCTGCATAACAGTGGCTGGATCAGCTATATGTTTACTTTATCCCCTCATTTTTGGATTTCCTTCCCATTATGGTCACCACAGAGCATTGAGTAGGGTTCCCTGTGCTACACAGTAGGTTCTCATTAGTTATCTGTTTTATTGTTAGTCTCTCAGTCATATCCGACTCTTTGTGACCCCAGGGTCTGTAGCCTGCCAGGCTCCTCTGTCCATGGAATTCTCCCTGGAGGGGGTTGCTGTTCCCTTCTCCAAGGGATCTTCCCAACCCAGGGATTAAACCTGGGTCTACCGCATTGCAGGCAGATTCTTTACCATCTGAGCCACCAGGGAGGCCCATCTATTTTATATATAGTATTGACAGTGAATATATGTCAATCCCAACCTCCCAATTCATCCAGCTGCCCCCCTTTCCCCCTTGCTTTTACATCTTTTCCAACTTTGAGGAGACAGACAATATATATGACCTAGAATCTAAAGCAGACAATTTACTACTACTTTAGCTCTCTGGGTTGTTTTAAACATACTTAATTTGGGGCAAAAGTCCATATAGTCAAAGCTGTGGTTTTTCCAGTAATCATGTATGGATGAGAGACTTGGACAATAAACAAGGGTGAGCACCGAAGAATTGATGCTTTCTAATTGTGATGCTGGAGAAGACTCTTGAGAGTCCCTTGGGCTGCAAGGAGATAAAACTAGTCATTCTTAGAGGAAATCAACCCTGAATATTCATTGGATGACTGATGGCTGAAGCTCCAAAGCTTTGGCCACCTGATGCAAAGAGCTGACTTACTGGAAAAGACCGTGATGCTGGGAAAGATTGAAGGCAAGAGGAGAAGGGGATGACAGAGCATGAGATGGTTGGATGGCATCACTGACTCAATGGACTTGAGTTTGAGCAAACTCAGGGAGATAACAGGGAAGCCTGGCGTGCTGCAGTCATGGGGTTGCAGAGCCTCAGACATGACTCACTGACTGAGCGCCAGCTGTCTGGGGCTGATGTGAACAGAGCATTTGCCCATCTCAGGTTCAGCTGTCAGTCTTGTCCCTTTGCTCCTCTACGTTCTTCTCTAATGTCATTACCCGACGGCCCCTCCTTTATCCATCAACTCTCACAGATTTCTTTTAACATTCACCCACAGAAACTATGCTTGAGAAAATGTAAAAGAAAATGTATTTACTTAGCAAACGTTTAATTAAAATCTCCTAAGGGTGGCCTCAGTGACTAGAGAAGAAGACTGATCATCATTCCCCTCAAACTCCAAAAACCATCTTGTCGGATGTTTTGTGGTGAAATGGAAACCCCAACAGGGTCTACTTAAGCTACTCAGAGCCTAAATCTTTTTATTATCATGCTTTCTGGCAGGAAGCTCAGAGTCTAAAGTGATTCTTCTCTTTCGATGTTAAACTCCTCCCCTAAGGGTTTTTTGAGCTGGCTCTGTGGTTGATCTTGGGTTATGCTTGATGCAGAACAAAACTGCTTCGGATTGGGTTGCCCCGAAGTGTCGACTGGCGTGGTTGCTTGATAACGTTGAACTGGGTGGAATCTGAGGGTATGAACAAGTAGGTTTCCTTCCAAGAGACTCAGTTCCAACTGTTATGTAAGAGCAGCTGCCCCCACCTGCCTCCTGCGGTCAGGTGAGGTGAGCCTGATTAGGGAAGCCAGGGCCAGGAATCAAAAGAAATTGGTGCAGCCACTACAGAGAGCAGTATGGAGATTCCTCAATCAACAAAAAACAGAGCTACGTGGTGTATAACTATTAACCCTGCAGTCTCACTCCTGGGCATATATTTGGGGAAGAAAAATGGTTCAACCGGAACGGCCACAGACAGAGGAATGGATAAAGAAGGTGCGGCACATGTGTTCGATGGAATAGTACTCAGCCATTAAAAAGAAGGAAAGAATGCCATGTGCAGCACCGTGGATTGACCGAGAGTTGATCACACTGAGTGAAGTAAGGCAGACGGAGAAGCAGAAACGCCTAAGATGTCCCTTATACGTGGAATCAAAAAGAAATGGTATGAATGAACTTCCTTGCTGCTGCTAAGTCACTTCCGTCGTGTCCGACTCTGTGTGACCCCATAGACGGCAGCCCACCAGGCTCCCCCATCCCTGGGATTCTCCAGGCAAGAATACTGGAGTGGGTTGCCATTTCCTTCTCCAATGCATGAAAGTGAAAAGCGAAAGTGAAGTCGCTCAGTTGTGCCCAACTCTTAGCGACCCCATGGACTGCAGCCTACCAGGCTCCTCTGTCCATGGGATTTTCCAGGCAAGAGTACTGGAGTGGGGTGCCACTGCCTTCTCCATGAACTTCCTTACGAAACGGAAAGAGATGCACAGTCCTAGAGAATGGGCTCTTGGTTGCCTGTGCACGCTGCTATGTTTAAAATGGGCAACCAACAGGGACCCACTGTAGAGCACAGGGAACTCTGCTCCTTGTCATGTGGCAGCCTGGGTGGGAGGGGAGTTTGGGGGAGAAGGGATACATATATATGTATGGCTGACTTCCCTTGTTGTTCACCTGAAACTATCACAACACTGTTACTCAGCTATCCTCTGATACAAAGTAAAAAGTTTAAAAACAGAATATATCATCAAACCACCATAGTCTACGTACTATGAACTTTAATCAACAACCACAGCTTCCAGTGTGCCTTTGTGTGCTGTGCCTTCCCTGGAGAGGCACAAAGCAGACAGGCTGGAAGAAGGTAGGCATCCCTGAGATGGAATCCTAGCTTTGCTAATTCACCATTTGGGTGATCTCCGGCAAGTTACTCTCCCCACACCCCACACGAGAACCAACCTCCTCATTTGTTAAATGAAAATATAGTACCTCCCTTCAGTTCAGTTCAGTCACTCAGTCGTGTCCCACTCTTTGTGACCCCATGAATCGCAGCACGCCAGGCCTCCCTGTCCATCACCAATTCCCAGAGTTTACTCAAACTCATCTCCATTGAGTCAATGATGCCATCCAGCCATCTCATCCTCTGTCATCCCCTTCTCCTCCTGCCCTCAGTCTTTCCCAGCATCAACGTCTTTTCAAATGAGTCAGTTCTTTGCATCAGGTGGCCAAAGTATTGGAGCTTCAGCTTTAACATCAATCCTTCCAATGAATACTCAGGACTGATCTGCTTTAGGATGGACTGGTTGGATCTCCTTACAGTCCAACGGACTCTCAAGAGTCTTCTCCAACACCACAGTTCAAAAGCATCAATTCTTCAGCACTCTGCTTTCTTTATAGTCCAACGCTCATATCCATACATGCTCCCTTACAGAATGGCTTCGAGGATTGAAAATGATATATATAAAGCATCTAATCAAATAATTGACATTCAACAGTCACCTAATGAATGATGGATGAGAATAGTATGATTTATAAAATCACAGATTCGTTCTTTACATTTACTGGACACTTATTAGGGTTACATGATGAATGACATGCCTTTATTGTCCTGCAGAATCTTCTTACAAATATAAGCATCATTCCTATTCAGAATGAAAAAACATTTGGTGAAGTTAAGGAATGTGATATGCCCAATCACATGGACAGCCAGGAGTGGAGGCAGAAGTTGAACTCTGCCTGTCTGACCTCAAAGTCTTACTCAGTGAAGAGAGAATTTAAGGGAGGGAGGAGAAATTCTGCAAGGCAGCTGGCCAGAAGTCCATTTCATGTCATATCTGGAGTTGTCAACAGTATACAACAGTCAACCTGTCAAAATGTTCATATGGCGTTTTGTATCAGGCAGAAGAAGTTAGTTAGAACCGTGGTAACAAACAAACTATTAAAAAAAACTAAGATCATGGATCTGGCCCCACTGCTTCATGGCAAATAGTGGGGGAAAGGGTGGAAGCAGTGACAGATTTCCTCTTCTTGGGCTCTGAGATCACTGTGGATGGTGAGTGCAGCCATGAAATCCGAAGATGTTTGCTTTTAGGCAGGAAAGCTATGACAAACCTAGACAGTGTGTTGAAAAGCAGAGACATGACTGCCTACAAAGATCAGTATAGTCAAGGCTAAGGTTTTCCCAGTGGTCACATAAAGTTGTGAGAGCTGGACTGTAAAGAAGATGGAGTGCTGAAGAATTGATGTCCTTGAACTGTGGTTCTGGAGAAGACTCCTGAGAGTCCCTTGAACAGCAAGGGACCAGTCAATCTTAAGGGAAATCAACTCTAAATACTCATTGGAAGGACTGAAGATGCTGAAGCTGAATCTCCAGTATTTTGGACATCTGATGCAAACAGCTGACTCATTGGAAAAGTCCCTGATGCTAGAAAAGACTGAGGGCAGAAAAAAGGCATCAGAGGATGAGACGGCTGGATGGCATCACTGAGGCAATGGACATGAACTTGGGCAAGCTTCAGGAGTTGGTGATGGACAGAGAGGCCTGGTGTGCTGCAGTCCATGGGGTCGCAAAGAGTCAAACACAACTGGGTGCCTGAACAACAACGAACAACCCGGATTGCAGTGCCTTAGCACACATCAGGTTATTCCCCAGTCGTGTAACAAGTCCCGAGTAACTTGGCAATGCTACGCTCTTCAAAGCCAGTCAAAGGTCCAGAATGACAGAAACCTCACTGTGGCCTGTGTGTGAGAGCTGTGGAACCAGGAGGGGCATTACCATATATTGACTGGGAAGGTTTCCACCAGAATGATTCTCATGACGTGTGCTTATACTGTTGTGAAAGTCGCTCAGTTGTCTCCGACTCTTTGTGACCCCATGGAATTCTCCAGGTCAGAATCCTGGAGTGGGTAGCTTTTCCCTTCTCCAGGGGATCTTCCCAACCCAGGGATCAAACCCAGGTCTCTTGCATTGCAGGCAGACTCTTACCAGCTGAGCTACCTGGGAAGCCCAAGAATACTGGAGTGGGTAGCCTATCCCTTTCTCCAGGGGATTTTCCCAACCCAGGGATTGAACCCAGGTCTCCTGCATCACAGGTGGATTCTTTACCAGCTGAGCCCCTAGGGAAGCCAAAGGGATGCTTACTTGCCTCGTGGCACAGAAATAGAAAACCTGAAGATTTGTCCCTAAAGAGCCACTGACTTGCCACATGCAGGCCCTGCTTGAGGGTGGGTATTGTCTGAGTACTGTCACGACAGCCGTGAAAGAGGCCAGTGGCTTTATGAGACGCACACAGCCTGGGAATGACTGATTCCTGCACCAGACTGGCAACTGCTTTCCAGGACCCTGAGAATTTACCACGGGAGGACATCACAACTGGCTGAGCACGAGGCAGCACGGAGAGGGGTGAGGAAGGAGGGCTGCCTCCAGAGCTCAGTCTTCAGGTCCAGGGGTCAGGCATGGGGAACCCCACCCCAACCCCCAGTTCTCGTGCCCCAAATGGTTGGGACGAATGTAAGTCACATGACCACGTTCAACAGAAACAGAAATGGGAGCCTGGTGTGTGCGTGTTAAGTCACTCAGTCGTGTCTGACTCTGTGTGACCCCAGAGACTGCAGCCCACCTGGCTCATCTGTCTGTGTGAGTCTCCAGGCAAGAACACTGGAGTGGGTTGCCATTCCCTTCTCCAGGGGGTCTTTCCAACCCAGGGGCCGAACTTGCATCTCTTATGTCTCCTGCATTGGCAGAGGGGTTCTTTACCACTAGCGCCGCCTGGGAAGCCTGTAGGATCCTAACATGCGTCTAGAAGGATGAAAGCTGGACATATTCCACGAACAACACTAACGACTACTACATATTTTAAGCCCTAACTTGCAAAAACTTTTAAACTCACTCTGTGGGTTTTCAGAACCACCTGGGTATCTGTGGTAGATTGCATTATTTTGTTCTGAATTATTTATTCCACGTTCCTGTGAGAGAATCACGTTCCCCATTCTGTGGACATCAGGACTGCCATATGACTCATCTCTTATGTCTCCTGCATTGGCAGAGGGGTTCTTTACCACTAGCGCCGCCTGGGAAGCCTGTAGGATCCTAACATGCGTCTAGAAGGATGAAAGCTGGACATATTCCACGAACAACACTAACGACTACTACATATTTTAAGCCCTAACTTGCAAAAACTTTTAAACTCACTCTGTGGGTTTTCAGAACCACCTGGGTATCTGTGGTAGATTGCATTATTTTGTTCTGAATTATTTATTCCACGTTCCTGTGAGAGAATCACGTTCCCCATTCTGTGGACATCAGGCACTGCCATATGACTCGCTATGACTAATAAATGGTAAACAGAAGCGAGGTGTTTTGTCATTTCTTTTTTCTTCCCTGCCATTAGAATGGCACGTCCTATGTGAGGCTGCTCCTTCCATCTGCATCTTGGAGCCAGCAGGACATGAACCAGGGCTGCAGCTGGCGTTTAATATGTGTGTGAAATGAACCTCCGTGTTCAGAAAACTTGGAGTTGTTCATTACTGCGGCATGACTGAGCCAAAGCTGACTGCTACGATGTTTACCAGTCTCAGTAAACAGAGAACAATGGAATTGGCTATATAGAAATTTA
The DNA here is from genome assembly GCA_006408695.1 of Aepyceros melampus. NCBI lineage: Eukaryota > Metazoa > Chordata > Mammalia > Artiodactyla > Bovidae > Aepyceros > Aepyceros melampus. Next base: position 147,844 of record SJXQ01007466.1, read on the forward strand.
CATTTACCGTCTGCTTTGTGGAAGTACATCTGTACTTTAAAGCAGAAGTTTCTCTCAGGACTTATTATGTTAATAAGTGTTATTCAGCACAAAAATACATTCTCCAAATTGGGGCATCAACTGATAAGAGTTCTTATGAAGGACCTGGGCAGGGGGGAGGTTGGGAAAACAGACATCCTCTTTCTATGCAGACTTGTTGCAGTGCAGACTTGTCCTGTTTGAAACTTGTGCTGTTTCAATGTATTAAAAAAGAAAGAAAGAAACTTGTTTCAGTTGAAACTTGAATCTTGTTTCTATGCAGACTCTTGGTCCTGTCCTCCCTGAGGAGTGGCCTTGGAAGCCCTGAGCATAATGGATATTCATGTCCAATTTGGGCAGACATTATAATGATAGAATGTTGCTATCTATAGGCGTGCAAAGTCTCTTCTGAGTCCAGTGAGCCTCGTTAATTCAGAGCGCATCGGTCTCTGATTCACGGTGGGTAAGTGAGACGAGGCCCAGCTGGCAGTTACTCTCATGCGGTGAGTGGGCGTTCCTGGCACTGGCCATCACAGGTTGGCGTTTGCCGTTTTGACTTCTTCAGCGTGCCTTCGGGGGGGG
>SJXQ01007466.1:148699-266490 GCA_006408695.1 Aepyceros melampus
GCTCCCTTCCTCTCTACTGATGTTCACCTGTGCCATCTGGGGGGACGGAACGATCTAACAGAATCTGTGATGCTGAAAAGTCACCCACGAGGTAGCTTCCATTACTGTTCTCATTCTGTGATGTGCGTGCCTGCTCAGTCATGTCCGACTCTTTGCGACCCTGTGGACTGCAGCCCGCCAGGCTCCTCTGTCCATGGGATTTTCTAAGCAAGAATACTGCAGTGGGTTGCCATTTCCCCAGCCAGGGGATTTTCCCAGGGGATCGAACTCATGTCTCCTGCGTTGGCAGGCAGATAGATACTTTACCACTGAACCACCAGGGAAGCCTGTTCCCATTTTAAAGAGGGCAAAACTGAGGCCTTAGAGAGGTTAAGTGGGCCAGTGAATGCGACAACTGTGGTTTCAACCCAGGATTGCCTGACACTATAAATGACACAGAAAAGTGCAGATAAACTGAGCTATGGCCTAGAGAGACTACTTCTGAAAAAAAGAGGAGAACTGAAGAATTAATCCAACAAATAAGACTTGTAAGTGGGTTGGTATAAAACAGAGGAGCAATGGCATGCTTAACTGGGGAGGAAGCCCCTCTGCATGTTTAGGTATTTAGCAGAGGTGTGTGTGTGTGTGTGTGTGTGTGTGTATTTGTGTATGTGAGTAATTTACACAGTTTTTCCCAGTGATCCTCTTCCGGTCATTAGAAATTGCTGGGTAGAACTGCTTCACTGGCACCACGCTGTTAGCACTCATATTACTGAATGCCCTAGGAAATAATAAAGCTCAATTTATTTAAGGATGCCCTAATTAGAGGGCGTCTCACTCTTTGATACTCATCTCTTAATTTGAATGGTGTAGATCTTCCCAACATGGGTATTGACTCTAGGGTTTGAAAAAAAAAAAATTAGCTAAAAAGCAAACTTTCAGGTGCTAGGCTATTTCTCTCTTGGGTTTGAACTTTAAATGGTATATGCTGTGGGACCATCCCTGCCTTGTCCTGAACATCTAGTTTATGAGCTCCTCAAGGCCCTTCTGGAGAAGGAAGAACAATAGGTTTTCTTGTGTGTGTGTGTGTGGTCAGTCACTCAGTCATGTCCAACTCTTTGTGACCACATGGACTGAAGCCCGCCAGGCTCCTCTGTCCATGGAGATTCTCCAGGCAAGAACACTGGCGTGGGTTGCCATTTCCTCCTCCAGGGGATCTTCCCGACCCAGGGATCAAACCCGTGTCTCGCGCGGCTCCTCATTGGCAGGTGAGTTCTTTACCCCTGAGCCGCCCGGGGAGCCCCAGATTTTCAGGTACTGGTGTTTTAATAATGAAAAGTTTTATAGTTACTCAGTACTTTTGCCTTTTCAATCACAATAATATATGCTGACCTTGATACACTGCTGCTAAGTTGTGAGATTCTAAGTGCCTTCTAAATTATGAGAAATATTTAACAGAGTTATAATGTTTAACAGAGTGACAGATTTTTTTTTTTTTAGCAGGGGTGGTGGAAGAGGTTAAAACTCTATGCGTGTTCCGTCGTATCCAACTTCCGTTTGTTAGGATCAGAACAGTGTTCCCAAACTGCTTAGGGTCACAAAAAGTTTACCATGTTTGCGGAGCAGCTATTATCAGGTTTTATCCAGCCAATGACACTACCTGGGTATATTATATTGAGGTGGATGTTTGAGAGGAACCTCTGAAGAAATCACCTGAAATTAATGTTGGAATAAGAGAGGGTGGCTGAATTTCTTGATGTCGGATTTCTACTGGAAAAAATAAATTCATATACCTTTGAATTATTTTTTTTTTATTGCACCTTATAGAGATTTACCGGGAGATTTTCACCCAAGATCTAAGCATTCCAGATCTTATCAATGAACACTTTTCCCAGCTAGGAAGTTGGGGTTACAACTCAAAAGAAAAATGGCAAATCTGGAGATAATGAATGGCCAGCAGAGGGATTAGCAGTAACTTATCTAAAGAAGAAAATAAGATTTGAGAAATACAAAGGCTGTGAAATATTAGTAGGAACAGCTTAAAAGTACTGTAGCACTAACCCTCAACAGTCTTAGCTGAGAAACGCCACCTTTTCAAACTCTGTGAGCGCCTCTGTTACAGTGAAGCGGCATTTTGATTACGGCAAACAAAAATGGTCCTTGGGAATCAGACTTGATGGAACATTATGTTCTTCCAGGAGTCTTTTTGTAGGTGGTGCTTACTTAACTTCAATTTCAGAACGGCTTTGTGGCACATCTGATTTTAATATACGGTTGTTAAAAATTCATGTGAATGTAATAAAGAATTTTAAAATAAGCTGATAACATTGGAGCCCAACAGATAAACCTTAAAGAAAAAGAACTGATGGTGGGAGAGAAGAGATCCTGTCCTCACATTAAATACCAGTTGTCCTTCTGGGTGCTCCAGAATCTTCATGAACCGACTGCATTCAGCGCTGCCCCTGGGGGCTGGACAACATCATCCATGGCTTTTGGGCTTCAAATTCTTGCTCTGCCCCTGATGAGCTGACCTTAGCCAGCTCACTAGTCTTGCTGGGACTCAAGTTCCTCACCAGTAAAGTAAGAGTAGGGTGAAGACTTGCAGCTCAAAAATCCTGCTGTCTGTTGCGTGATTTATGCGACTAAGCTCGCTTAGTGTGAAATCAAGTGACTCTGGAAATGGAACTGAGCTTTGCTATGGAGAAGGAGGGTTTGCCTTCATTTGCTTCTGGTCTGCCCTCTTCTGCTGAGTAACCCCCAGATACTGACTTCTGGACAGTCAGCCCTCTGTGCCATCCACAAAATGTTACCTAGGATAACCTCACTAGGTTGGCAGCTCCCCACCCTCCACCATCCCCAGTTTTCTATGTAGTATATGAATGTTTCAGAGATTCTCTTCTTTGAGAAAAACTTGAAAAGAGAGAAGAGATCCTGTCCTCACATTAAATACCAGTTGTCCTTCTGGGTGCTCCAGAATCTTCATGAACCAACTGCATTCAGCGCTGCCCCTGGGGGCTGGACAACATCATCCATGGCTTTTGGGCTTCAAATTCTTGCTCTGCCCCTGATGAGCTGACCTTAGCCAGCTCACTAGTCTTGCTGGGACTCAAGTTCCTCACCAGTAAAGTAAGAGTAGGGTGAAGACTTGCAGCTCAAAAATCCTGCTGTCTGTTGCGTGATTTATGCGACTAAGCTCGCTTAGTGTGAAATCAAGTGACTCTGGAAATGGAACTGAGCTTCGCTATGGAGAAGGAGGGTTTGCCTTCATTTGCTTCTGGTCTGCTCTCTTCTGCTGAGTAACCCCCAGATACTGACTTCTGGACAGTCAGCCCTCTGTGCCATCCACAAAATGTTACCTAGGATAACCTCACTAGGTTGGCAGCTCCCCACCCTCCACCATCCCCAGTTTTCTATGTAGTATATGAATGTTTCAGAGATTCTCTTCTTTGAGAAAAACTTGAAAGGAAAAAAAAATTCCACAGAGACAGCAGAAGAGCTCACAGACTAAGGCTTGGAAGAGATTTCAGCCAGCTACAGTGTGTTAACCTCATTTAGATTCGAACAAACGGATTAAAAAAAAAATTAAAAAGACATTTGTAAGACAATTGGCACTTGGCACATTTAGTAGGTACTGAATCTCAAGAAATGATCATTAATTTTTTTAGGTGTTATATACCAGGGTTACAGTTACGTGTTAAAAAGAGTCCTTATCTTTTAGAGACAGATTTTGAAATATTTGCAGAGAGACTAATATGATGTTGGAGGGGCAGTTAATGAGTGGATAATACAGATGAAACAAGCTCAGCGATGAATTGACAATTATAGAAATTGACTGGTGGGTACATGGGAGTTGATTACATGATTTGGTCTACTTTTGTATAAGTCTCATAGCTCCCATCAATTAAAAAAATAAATAAAAGGTTAAAATAATACCACTACTATCTGTACAGCACAGGGAATTTGACTCAATATTCTGTAATAACCTATATGAGAAAAGAATCCAAAGAAGAGGAGAAATGCAGATACATGCAACCAAATCACTTTGCTGTAGACCTGAAATTAACACAATGTTGTAAATCAACTGTACTCCAGTATAAAATTTAAAAAAAGAAAAAGCTTAACAGGGATTCATCCTAAAGGAGACATATTTGCTGAGGTGTTGAAAAGGGCCGCCTGTCACCATTGCATAATCGTTGGGGGTAAATTTGGAAGTTCATCAATCAGAAAGCCTATAGTGAGGAGGCGCTGGCTGGCACGGGGCCCAGCTCTGTGTGGCTGTCATCTAGCCTCCAGGCCAATTTGCCCTCTATAAATATCAGTCTATATGAATGCTTTACTATTTTAACGCATGCTTGCCGCAGCTGCTCAGCATGTTTGTTTACGTAGCTGTGAACCCTTCTGTAAACATCACTATCTCCAAATTGCCCATGTGTCAGGCACATAAAGGGCCCCCTTTAAAAATACATTTGCGCGATGAGATGTGGCCAGTGCCCAGATGTCTGGGTGGCTGGTGTCAGAATTTTCCAGGGTTGGATTCATTTTCAAAAATAGAATCACATGACTGGAAGGTTCTTGAGAGGTGACACATTACCCCTGATCTGGGCAGGGCCAAATCCAAGCCATCCACCAGGAGTGTGGGTCTGTCTTTTGTGAGTGAGTCTTAGGGCCAGGACCCGCAGGCTCTCAAAGGTGGGCAAGACTCAGCTGCTTGCCTTCCAGGAGCTGACCTGCCATTTCTAAAGATGAGCCTGACGCTGAGTGATGTGATGAAGCAGGCTGGGGGCAGCGAGCTCGGGGATGATATATTTACTGTGTGTCACTGGCTGACCTGTGCTGAGCCTGAGCCCCCCGCCGTCTGAAGGACTGGTCCTCTCAGCCTACTGCTCAGTAGCTTGGGTCTCCAGAAGATACCACGTCATGACACTGTGTGCCCACATCGTGCAAGACAGGAGAGGGCATTGCTTCGAGGCTGCAGAGGTGTTGCTGATGGGGCTCGTCCTTGAAATGGGCCTCAGTGAGAGGCCCCCTAACGGAGGTCACGGACAGTAGTTTAAGGTCAACTGAGACAGACTTGAAACAAAGCTGGAGTCAAGCAGAGGCTGTTTTGTGTCAGCTTGGGTTTCCATGGCTCCTAATTTCCCATCTAACCCTCCAGAGAACAATGAGATCTTTGTGAATTTGTTTTCCTGAGAGTGCATTCTGTCCACATTAATTTTTTTCCTGTGGCTTTGGTTCACTGAAGTGTCTTTCCTTCCCCAAAGTGAAAGTGAAGTCGCTCAGCCCTGTCGGCCTCTTTGAGATCCCATGGACTGTAGCCTACTAGACTTCTCCATCCATGGGGTTTTCCAGGCAAGAGTACTGGAGTGGGTTGCCATTTCCTTCTCCAGGGCATCTTCCTGACCCAGGGATCGAACCTGGGTCTCCTGCATTGCAGGCAGATGCTTTACCGTCTGAGCCACCAGGAAGTCCTTCCCAAAGGCCTGTTTCATACCCATAAATCCCAATTGTGCTTTTCATTCACAAAGAAAAAAGTGTTTCCCTGAAGTTTAAGAGATCAGACATGCTGGAAAGACTGAACTGTGCAAATCCTGTCAAGAAAAAAATCAAGAGGTGTCCAGCTTCTAGAAAAACCCAGAACTTTCTAGAGCACTCCTCCTCCATTTTTGAGAAATAAGAAAATTATTGTTATTATTTTTAGAAAGTTGATAGCAGTTGCCTTTCCCCAGGAACAGGGGTGTGTTGATTCTTTTTTGCTGGTTTTCTCTAAAGCAGCTGCAGAAAGGCCACTGGATGCTCAGAGGCAAGTGTCATTATTAATTACCAACAAAGGGACGGTCCTCTGGTTGGAAAGGCTCACTCATTACAAGCTGTCATCAGAAGGACACGGCGTGCCCTGGGGAGGATTCAGACTCAGGGACAGCACAAAGATAAGTTCCTTATTCCGCATTTGTTTATCTTTCGTGATTGGGCTTTATCTGAGGAAACACAGCTCCTGCAATTCGAAGTTCGAATTAACACCAGTAACCAGATGGTACCTCTCCACTGGATTTTGCTTCTGGGGCTCAGAGATGGGAGGAGAACTAAGCTTGCCCATTTCCCTCCCTCCTGTCCTTTGGGAGAGTTTATAGCGAGCAATCAAATATTAAAACTGTATCTCCAGTGGTCAGTTTGTGCTGCCAGAGGCTGTATCTCAATGGCCACCACTAGGGGGACCCAGAGTCCCTGTGCTTGGCCTGGGAGGAAGTTTCTGGTCTGTGGGAACTGATGGAGCTCCCTGTTTGAGTCGGTTTCCCCTCCCCTCGCCCTGATCCAGGCTCTTCCCCGCTCTCCTCCTCCCCCTTCTCCGTTCCTCCCACACAACTATTGCCTCAGCAGTGTGCCCCAAAGTCAGGCTCAGGGTACAGAGAGCCCTGTGCACCTGTATAGCACCTATTTAGCATTTCACAATAATTATTTTGTTTTAGACGTTCCTTTTGTCTCATGCAAAGGAGCACAGTTTATGCAATGCCTTTTACTCACCTTTTTATTGCTTGCAGCATTTAAAAAAATCTACTGCCGAAGGTTTTACCACCTTAAGAGAAATTTGTTAGAGGTAATGACCTTGCCTGTTGGGTCCCGGGAGGCAGAGACATGGAACCAGTGACTTTCACTGGATGGATGACCGAGCTCAAGTCATGGGTAGATGAAGAGTCTGGAGTCTGGCCAGTGGCCACGCATTTCCAGATTGTGTAAACCCACCCTGAGCCTCAAGCTGAAGACCTCAAAGCATAGAAGGGCCGATTGTACAACTAAAGAGCATCCCAAGGCTAAAACTGATAACTCAGAAGACAGTAAAGCAATGTGTGGATTAGTGTTCTACTTTATGCCTATCCTATGGGACACTATTGTTAGCTTAGGTCAGCGGTTATGACTCTATTTCATAGAATGTTACAGATAAATATGGGAGGACCTCTTTTGCGGCTGGGATGTGTAAGACATATGAAAAGATATGAGTGAGATTTCAGTAAAAACAGACCATTTCTCTATTTTTAGAAGAGATTATCTTGGTTAAACTATTCCAACAGTTAGCTGTTCACAGCAGAAGGGCCAATAGGACTGTGGTGAGTGGGTCTCAATTTTTATTCTTTTCTGCTTGAGTTATTTACTGGGTCTATATTATTGCACCTACAGGAGGTGTGGCAGTTAGAGTATAGAGAAAAGACACCAAATTCTCACTTGATGTAAAAGAAAAGCCAGGGCTGTGGGTCTTGCAAATGACTCCTAAAGAAGGGGCAAAATTGCATTTTTATTAAAGCAATTTGTCAGGTTTTCCTCTGAAAGGCTTAACTTCTTCTTCCTGTCTTGGCAATAAATAGCCTCAAGTTATACAAACTAAACAATGCTTCAAAACCATCTAAAATTGCTTTAGAGGGAGATCAGATTTTCATTTAAGTAAATGTTTGAAAATTTTAAATATATTAAGAGGTGTTTTAAAACATTATTAATTTATTTTCCCAAGGGTTTTTTTTTTTTTTTTTTAAGCGAAATGGTTAGACTTCTTGGTGGATATCCTTAAGGTAAGAGGCTACATATATTTCATGAATAAAGAGGTGACATCTAATAATGAGGGAGGTTCGGTTTTCCACATCTTGTCGTGAGTAAGGATTTTAAGTCCAGCTTAAGATGAACATCCATCCCCAGACACCCCAGAGTGGGCACGCCTTACCTGTAGCTTCCACCATTCCTTCCAGGATGACCACAATTTCCAGTTCCTCTTTGGGCAGCTGGGCTTTGGAGATCTCCCAGAAAGGACTCTGCTGGTTAATTTCATGGCTGATGATGAGCGGAGACACCAGAAAGAGACGGTCATCCCCCGTGTAATACCCGACGTTGATGTCCGTCTGGTTCAGAGGGATGAACTCCCCTTCCGAGGTCTGTTTGGATTTAATCAGCTTGGCTCTGATGGAAGCCTCCACGATGTGGGAATTCCTCAGATCCCCCACCCGAAACATCAGGCACAGTTTCCCATCCCGCATGGGATCACAGCGTGCGTGGAAAAAACCAGGGTCTCCGCCCTCTTCTTGGGCTGCGATATTTTAACAAACATGCACCCCACCATGAAAGCATTGACAATGGACCCCAACACCGACTGGATGAGGAGGAGGATGATGCCCTCCGGGCACTTGTCCGTGATGACCCGGTAGCCATAACCGATGGTGGTTTCTGTTTCTATCGAGAATAAAAAAGCAGAAACGAACCCGTTGAGGTTGGTGACGCATGGAGTCCACGACGGGTCCTCTACGTGGTCCATGTCTCCGCGGATGTATGCAATGAGCCACCAGATCATCCCGAAAAAGAGCCACGTCACGGTGTAGACCATGACGAAGATGAGCAGGTTGAATCTCCACTTGAGGTCCACTAAGGTGGTGAAGATGTCGGTCAGGTAGCGGTAGGTCTCCCTCACGTTGCCGTGGTGAACGTTGCACTTTCCGTCTTTCCGCACGTACCTCTGGATTTTCCTTTTGGTCCGGTCCCGGCTGACGTGTCTCGGCAGGTCGTCCCTGGCCTGCTTAGGCAACTTTGGCTGGTGAATGGCCACGGGGCTCTCAACGTCCTGGTCCATGGAGTCACCTTCTAGGACGTTAGCTGGTGGTTTGGAGAAAAGAAAAGAGAAACCGAGTGAACCGCTGGCTCTCTGAGGGTCCTGGAAGCCCCCTTGGTGGCTGGCAGAGCGGGAGACGGCCGAGCAGCAATGGACCGTGTGTGCAGCTCCTATCAGAGCAGATGAAGCCTCTTTTGGGGGCAGCGTCATCTGCCTGTGCCCTGTGATCTAGCCTGGGTAAGGACTTCACCCCACTTCCCACCGGGACAAGGCTCACTGCTGTGAAAGTGTCTCCCTGCCAGCAAGTTCTAAGAGTCGGCTCTGACAGCAGGGTGTCTCCTGGCTCTCTCTGAGATGCCGTGGTATGTGAGAAGCAGCACACTCCGGATAAAGAAATGTTTCGATCCAGACAGCCTTGGTTCTACCACTCAGCGGCTGTGGGCTCCTGGTCGTGCTGTACGGATTGTATTCTCCTAAATCCATATGTTGAAGCCCTGACACCCAGTGTGACTCTATTTGGAGATGGGTCCTCTGAGGACATAATTAAGGTTAAATGAGTGCAAAACGGTGAAGCCCGAATCCAAAAGGGCTTGTGCTCTTTTAAGGAAATGAAGAGACACCGGGGCTGTGTTTGCGGAGAAAGGCCATGTGAGGACACAGAGAGGAGATAGGAAGAAAAGTCTTCCAAACCGATCGAGGGCACCAGAAACCAACCCTGCTGGCACCTTGGTCTTAAACTTCCAGCCCCCGGAACTGTGAGAAAGTGAATTGCTGCTGTTTAAGCCTTCCAGTCTGTAGGGTTCTGTTAGGGCAGCCTGAGTAGACCAGTAGACTATACGAATTCATTGACTGATCCACAGTTTTCACATTTACAAAACGGTCATCGTGATAGCCAATTCATAGGGTTATTATGCCTGCATGGAACAGACATGTAATAAACATCCCTTTGTAATTGATCCTTTGCTACTGTCCTTGATTTTAGGGGCAAGAATTTTGAGTGAACTCTTTAATTCAATCAAATTTCAGAGTTGAAAAATTTCTGGTTTTTATTGGTAAGTATGAGCTGCCGTGATAGCTCAGCTGGTAAAGAATCCGCCTGCGATGCAGGAGACCCTGGTTCGATTCCTGGGTTGGGAAGATCCCCTGGAGAAGGGACAGGCTACCCACTCCAGTATTCTTGGGCTTCCCTCATGGTGCAGCTGGTAAAGAATCTGCTTGCAATGTGGGAGACCTGGGTTCTATCCCTGGGTTGGGAAGATCCCCTGAAAGAGGGCATGGCAACCCACTCCAGTATTCTGGCCTGTGGAATTTCATGGACTGTTACAGTCCATGGGGTGGCAAAGAGTTGAACATGACTGAGTGACTTTCACACGCATGCATTTTACCCTAAGGCGATGTCAAGGTTAAAAGCAGTGTGGGGCATGTCTTTCTCTTTCTATATGTTTACATATTTGATTTGGTTTCTGCCTCAACATTTAACTGTGCAGTTTTGGCTTGTGGTTGTATTCTTTCTGCTGGCCTTCATGATTAATGCATTGGTACGATCATTTGATGACGAAGCATTAGGAAGACTCTCCCGGAATCCGAGTGCAAGGGGACGTTTAGAACCGATGTTGCTATGAAACACATATAAACCACTGTGTGAAATTTCTTGTTCAGCCAATAATTGTAAAGCTTTCTGAAAGTTTTATAAGCAGTTTCTTCCCTCAGGCTTGTGCTCTGTGTCATTTGACTCTGGGGTGCCTTTTCTCCCCTTGGTTAAAGGAGAAAAACAGTCTGTTGAGAACACATTTATCTGAATAAGCAAGCAGCTGGGGATGGGACTCGAGCAGTACCAACTTATCTTATGGATTAACCTTGCTCATGGTTGGATAGTTTCCTTAATAATCAATCCCATGGATCTGTTTTTATTTTTCAGCACAAGGAAGAAGCAGCATCTGGTCTGTGAGTCCAATGTTTGGCGAGATAGCTTTGACATTTAGATGACTGCCCTCAGTAACTCTTCATTTGTAGAGGAGGAACCTTGTCTTTTTTCCTCTTAGAACAGAACAGATACCAGGACAAGAGTCAAAGGAAGCAGCTGAGTCTGGGACAGGGTGGATGGGGTTGGAGGATCTGGATGGGAGTCGTGGGCAATGTCCCTGCTCACTGCTAGCACCCCATGCAAGGCGGGGTGTCTGATGCAGGGGTTGTCATGTCTGAGCTCTCATTGCTAATTTTGCCCCGAGACAGAGTCTCTAAGTCTGACTTCATGTGGGCTGAACTCAGTTCAAAATCAGCCAGGCTGGGCACTCTTGTCTGGAGACCTGGAGTGTGGTCTGACCTTGGCCCCAGGTGGGGAGCTCTCTGCCTATACACAGTCACCCTGGGGTCTTGTTTCCCTGAGTGTCGAGGTGGAAGAGGGCGGCTTTGTCAGATTAGCTGACTCTTAGCAGATTTCTGGGCTTCCCTAGTGGCTCTGATGGTAAAGAAGCCACCTGTCAATGCAGAAGACGTGGGTTTATCCTTGGGTTGGGAAGATCCCCTGGAGAAGGAAATGGCAGAGCTCACTCCAGTATCCTTGCCTGGGAAATCCTACAGACAAGAGGAGCCTGGTGGGCTATAGCCGTGGGGTCACGAAAGAGTCGGGCATGACTTAGCAACTCAGCAACAACAGCAACAGTTTTCTGTGATCTTTCCACACATTCACATGTCGTGGAGGGAACCTACACTCATCTCAGCCCCCAGTCTGAAGCTGTTTTCTCCATCTTCTGGCTCATTTGTAACCTTCCTGTTTGAATGGTCAGTGAGTTTCTGGACCTACACGAACAGAGGTAACTGCTCTGGGTAGTCCTGGGAACCTGCCAGTTGATCCTACAAACCCGCTTTCCCCCTTTTCTTGGCTCAGGACTGGATCACATTTCCCAGCTTCCTTTGCATGGAGGGGCAGCCATGCTCCCGGTCCTGGATGTGCCCTGCTGGGCCAAGGTCTTAAATAATGGGTATGCCACCTCCTCTGGCCTTGCCCTTTGTAGGATGGATGATGGAATCATGAGATGGAGGGGCCTGGGTCCCCAGCTGGTGGCAGAAAGCTGCCACCTAACCAGAAACAAAAATAATTGTGTTTAAACAGGTACTAATTTTGACTCTAGCCCTCTCTCTAATGCTGTGGGCATCAGTACTGACGTGGATAAGCAGATAGAAGAGTTCTCGGAGGGCTGATGTGGGAAAAAGCCGGGAGAGAGGAAGAGAGTAAAGATGGGGTGTTTGGGTTTGATGTTGTTGAAAAGAAACAGGGGTCTCCCCACATGGAGTCCCCTCTGCTAAGCTCTGTATCAGCCAAGGCAGACTGAATACCTATCCTAACCCCAGGTTCAGTCCCTCCAGAAATGTAACCTTTTACTAGTCATTCTGGAATTTCCCGGCCACAGATGAGGTAATCTCTCACAGAGATCCCTACTTTCCCCGTAAAGCAGGTGATCTTGCCTGACATAATCCTTTATTGTTTGCGACTTCCTGTCCCATCCCCTTTCAGTTCAGTTCAGCACGCAGTCATGTCCGACTCTTTGCGACCCCATGAATCGCAGTACGCCAGGCCTCCCTGTCCATCACCAACTCCCGGAGTTCACTCAGACTCATGTCCATTGAGTCCATGATGCCATCCAGCCATCTCATCCTCGGTCGTCCCTTTCTCCTCCTGCCCCCCAAATCATCCACTTTGTACAGCACCCCTGGTGTCTGTCTGCTAAATAGGATGCTGCCTAGTTCGTGCATTTTTTTTTATATTAATATATTTTTCAACTTTTATTTCAGATTGGAGTATAGCTAATTAACAATATTATGATAACTTCAGGTGTACAGCAAAGTGATTCAGCTGTACATATACATGTATCTATTCTTTTTCAAATTCTTTTCCCATTTAGGTTGTTACATAGTATTGAGCAGAGTTCCCTGTGCTCTAGAGGAGGTCCTTGTTGGTTATTCACTTTATTTTTTTTTTAATTGATTTTTATTTTTTAGTTTGTTTTGCTTTACAATACTGTATTCGTTTTGCTATACATTGACGTGAGTCAGCCACGAGTGTACATGAACTCCCAACCCCCGACACCCACCTCCCCCCTCCTGCCCCACACCTTCTCTCTGGATTATCCCCGTGCATCAGTCCCAAGCATCCTGCATCCTGCATCAAACATAGACTGGCGATTCGTTTCACTTATGATATCATACATGTTATATTGCCACTCTGCCAACTCATTCCACCCTCTCCCTCTTCCACTGAGTCCAAAAGGCCGTTCTATACATCTGTGTCTCTTTTGCTGTCTTGCGTACAGGTTTATCATTACCATCATTCTAAATTCCATATATATGTGTAAGTATACTGTATTGGTGTTTTTCTTTCTGGGTTACTTCACTCTGTATAATCAGCTCCAGCTTCATCCACCAGTGCATTGTTGAATAAAGCCAATCTGATCTTCAAAGGTACTCAGTTGAGTTTTATTTTTTAACAGTATCTAGCGAGAAATAAAATATTGCCTGCCATGTCAGTAAACAAAGAATGTCACGGTCACAGCAATTGCAGCCCTCCAACCGTGAGCCCTGAGGGAACTCAGGAAGGAAATAAAGAATACTTGTCATCCAGCAGCCATCAGACTGTGACCACTCCCCACAGGGAGCCCTGTGGAAACTCAGGATGTGAAAACACAGGCTGCTGGCCCCAGACAGCTGAGGAGCATGTCAAAGGAATGATTTCAGTAAGCTCAGACGCTTGCATTTTCCCATTTGTAGAAAAGCACTCAATTCCTTAGCTTGAGATATCTAGTTTTCTTTTATTAACTGTCATCTTTTTTTCCCTATTAATGCCCTCTGTTGCAAAACTTTTACGTATTCTAGCTCTCCCTCCTCACTTCCTTGGAGCAGTTCTCTCAGGGTTACTTGAAATATTGCCTCCTGGGCTTGACGTTCTCAGTCAGTCTGCTGAATAAAACACAACTCTCAACCTTAAGGTTGTGCTGGTTTTTGTTTTTTCAGTTGACACTGTAATGAACTAGCATGTGGTTAATCAAATGTCTGTGCCGTGTGTCAGGGAAAAAAGTTTCAATGCGTATGCTACTTAAGTGCCTTTTAAAAATGAACAAAAATGGGAGCAAAGAAAGCTAAAGGTCCCAGGGAGTGGGATGGAATGGTGGCCTTGAAGTAGGGAAGAACAAATCTGACTCCATGTTCCACTGGTTTCTTTTACTTTAACCTTTGGATTCAATTGCTTTTGCTACAAGCTAAGAATGTTGCCTATAGCCTGAAATACACAGGGTAGCCCATTCTCAAAGCTCTGACCTTTAAAAGTGTAATGCTCATTGCTACAGATCAAAAGTTGTAGAATTGAGAATAACGTTTGTCTTGTTGGAGGTTTCTAGGATCATCATGACTGGACCTATACAAACAGTGGCAACAACAAAGGGTTCCGACACCAAGACGTTTGCAGCAACCAACCACGCTCCCTCCACTTTCAGTCTAAAAGAAATCTGAACTCTGACTTGGGTAAGATGGTGCTTTGGGACACTAGTCCATCATCTTCTCAGTCTGCTGATTTTCAAATAAAGCCACTATTCCTCCCCCTCAGCTCATCTCCTGACTTATTGGCCTGTAGTGGGCGAGTCGTATGAGCCTGGACTATGTGACAGCCTCAGCCAGCTGAGGCAATGTGTGCAGGTGAGATCCATCCCAGGGAAGATGGGATGGGAACAGGTGGGGAACAGGAACACCGCTGAGAAACCAGAAAAAGCCACTAAAATGTGACAGTATCTGGAGCGTAGAGGAGACTGAATCTGGAGTGTCAAGTAAGGAGTGATGCCAGGAGGAGTCCGAGTCAGGTGGGGAGCGGCCCAGCCTCAGGCCCTGTCCAGAGCAAATGCAGGCCGCCCTGCGCTGGGGAGGTGTGTTCAGTCACTTTAGTCGTGTCTCACTCTTCGAGACCCTATGGACTAGCCCGCCAGGCTCCTCAGTCTATGGAATTCTCCAGGCAAGAATACTGGAGCGGGTTGCCCTGCCTGGGGAGGGGAGAGGGCCATGGCAGGTCTGAGCTGTGAGCATTGCTTCAGCACCTGTGGGCACGAATGCAAATACACACGGGGGTGGGTTGTGGTGGGGGGAGGGGAATACAGAAAGGAATGTTAATGATCGCTCTTAACATTTCTTTCTTTCTTGGAATCCCAGGTGTGAATTTGAGGGGGTGATGTGAATTGCATTGGCAAGAGCATTTGAGCTGCTCAGCGGGGAGAGCTGCAGCTGTGGCTGGTAGAACAGACCATCCTTCCTGTTCCCGCACAGCGCAAAGGACCTCTCACCCACCTCTCAGCCCGACCACTGCCCTGCAGGCATTTGCTCTGGGCCCCAGTCAAGCTCATGCGCATCAGACTGCCAGTCAGAACCACTTTCCCCGTCCTTCCGCATCCGGCACATGGCTTGCCCAGAGATAACGTAGTGCAACTCTCTGCAAACTGTGAAGTGCTGTACAGCATGCAAAAGGATGACCCGAGCGGGGCCCGGGAACTTGATGGTTTCCTTGACCCGAGTTGCTTTTCTGTCTTTTGTTTCAGAGTAAATGTGGGTCTGTGGAAAAAGCCAACCCCTTCTCCCTGTTCTTTTTCTCTCTCCTTATTAGAAAAATGGGCGTCCCCGGTGGTGCTTGTAGTAAAGAATCTGCCTGCAATGCAGGAAACGCCAAAGATGGGGGTTGGGTCCCTGTGTTGGGAAGATCCCCTGAAGTAGGAAATGGCCACCCACTCCAGTATTCTTGCCTGGAGAATCCCATGGACAGAGGAGCCTGGTAGGCTACAGTCCATAGGGTCACAGAGTCAGATAAGACTGAGTGACTTAGCTCAGAAAAACATTAGAAAGATGATTAATTAACGTTAAACTAGCTAAGGTGCAAAATAATCCGATGGTGAACTTTAACCTCAAAGAAACAACACATGACTGAGTTACAAGCTGGAAAGAACCTGGTGAAAGAACCACTAGAATCACCTCGAGTTTTGGGGGCTTCACTTGTGGATCGAGGCTGCCGTGATGCTCCAGGTCAGTAGAAATGTTCTTCTGATGAGCAATTCTACTTGGTAAATTATACACGAATTCAATGGGGGAAACTTGTGGTGTGTAAGAGAGTGTTCAAGGAGCCCTTTGAGAATTTCTAGTATCATGGGGAAAACCCCACAGAAAAACAGGTTGGATCTCAAAGGCACAGACCAAATCAAAGACTGGAAGGAAATGCACACAGATATTAATAGGGAACTTCTGAGATGGGGGCTGAGGGGGCTTCTAATTTTCCTTTTAAATATTCTATGGACTTCCCTGGTGGTCCAGTGGTAAAGAATCCTCCTTCCAGTGCAGGGGACGCAGGTTTCATCCTTGGTTGGGGAATTAAGATCCCATTGAAGGAGGAAACAGACAGAACAGGCTCTGCCTTGAAAGCTGGACTCCATCTTTGGCCAGACTGTGGACTTTGAGCTATATGCCCAGTATCTATGGAAACGACATACCAACTGGAAAACCAGACTCCCCCCCGCCCCACCCCCAACTGGAAGGAATAGCCCCAGGGCTATACCCTAATTATCTGTGTAACCGAATAGACTCACACATTTATTATGCTTATTGGGGTATGACCACAGGCCTATCGATAATTGTCCACTGTTAACTACCTAGGCTTAAGGCATATGAATCACAGGTTAACTTTGCATCTTTCTTTTCCTTTGTTCAGACTAGTTTCAGGGAATTTAGGGACGTACACTTAGGATATGTAAGGTTTTCACAAAAACTGGTCGGGCTTCATGGCTAAGGGGAGACTCTGCCTTGGGCCCACCAGTGTAAGAAGCTGCACTCCACCATCTGCATTGTCCTTCTGAGTGAGTTTGTTTCCCGGCTATAACACATGCCCTGGGGCAATTAAGTGAACACAGCACAACTACTGAGCCTGCGCCTCAACTAGAGAGCCGGAGCTCTGCAGACTACAGAGGGAACCCCCTCACGCCACGACCCGAGGGAGGCCTGCGCACCACAGCAAAGACCCTGAATGCCGCAACAAAGACCTAGGCAGCGAAGAAATAAATATAAAAGAGTTTTGACTTTTTCCAAATTTTCTAGGATGACTTTATATTACTTTTACCATCAGAAGGGGAAGAAAAAAGGTATTTTTCAAACAAAATGTTGAGACGCTCCTGGCGTGTGACTGATGGAATTCAGCACCAAGGAGCTAAGGAATGACCAAGTGCTTGATCTGAAGGTGTCCCATCCCAAGTGTCTGGTGACGTAGAAATGAGGACATTTGCTTCACTAAGGAAATCGTGAGTGAATCCCATGGGATGCTTGTGCTGGGAGGAGCAGCGGGTACAGGGAATGTGTGTGGGTCTGAGACTGTTAGGGCAAGCATGCTGACTGAAACTGCCCACCCCAGCCAGGCGCCATTGTGACCTTTTGCATGAGTTGTTTTAGGACAGGGGGTCCTGGTAAGGAGCACGGAACTAATAAGCTGCCACCACCAACCGGAAGAGTTCAGGAAAGGTCAAAAGGTGACACCACGTGTCCAACCACCTCCCAGAATCCTTCTCGCTGGCGTCCATCTTGGCTGAACAAGGCATGCACCACCAGGAAGGACTCTGAGTCAGATGATTGGCCAAAGGCAACCCGGAAACTAATCCCATCACCATAAAACCCGAGATTGCGAGCCATATGGCAGAGCTGTTCTCCTGGGTCCCCTTAACCCACTGATCTCCGCCCAGGTGCCCCTTCCCAAGAAAATCTTGCTTTTTCAGCACATGTATCTCCTTGGACAATTCATTTCTGAGTGTTAAACAAGAGCTCACTTTTGAGCCATGGAAGGGGTCCCCCTTCCTGCAACAAGACCACTGGAGGGGTGGGTATGAAGCATAGATTGGAGGCAAAGGTCTGTGAATATTTTCTGTAAAGGGTCAATGGTAAATACTTTATATTTTGCAAACAACATAGATCTTTGTTGCATACTCTTTCCCCCTACCCCACCCCCCCGGCAATCCAGTGGTTAAGATTGCACCTTCCAATGCAGGGAGCGCAGGTTTGATCCCTGGTTGGGGAGCTAGAGTCCCACACACCTTGATGCCAAAAAATCAAAACATAAATCAGAAGCAATATTGTAACAAATTCAATAAAGACTTTAAGAATAGTCCACATTAAAAAAAAGTTTAAAAAATGGTTTACATTGTTTTAAAAATATAAAATTATATTTAGCTCATGGGCAGTGCAGAGGGAGGCTGCAGGCTGGAATTGACTCACTGGGTTATGGTTGCCTGACCTCTGGGTTAACAGGATGCTGGTAAGAAAGAAAGATGGCTCGCTGCTGGATTGAGGGAGCAGCCATGAGGGGGAAGATGGGGCAATGGATCTGGGCTGAATAAGAAGCAAAACTCAAATAATCTGGAGATTAGTGGCCACGGAGGGGAGCAGCCAGGGGGATGGGGGATGGCAGGATGGTTGAGACCTGGACGCAGAGGATGATGTTTCAGGTCAAAGTATCTGCTCGCTTCTGTGGGCTGCCCAGGCTCAGTGGTAAAGAATCCGCCTGCCATGCAGGAGACTTAGGTTCAATTCCTGGGTGGGGAAGATCCCCAGGAGGAGGGCATGGCGACCCACTCCAGTATTCCTGCCTGGAGAATCCCATGGACAGAGGAGCCTGGCGGGCTATAGTCCACGGGGTCACAGAGAGTCAGACACGACTGAGCATGCATGCACGTGCTTGCACCTGTGGGAAATCGGGTGTGTGGGGATGAGGCTTATCAGGGACTGGACCAAGCTCTAGATTTGGAGGTGGTTAGCACATACCCATGGAAGTGTAACTATGGGTACAGTGAACGCCTCTCTCTTCCCTGGGAGACTGTAGCGTGAGTAGAGGATATAGAAGACAAGAGTCTGGAAAACAGCTATAGTATGAAGTCAGAAGGAGAGGAGCAGAGAGGGTCCTGAGGAAGGGACGGATGGGAGACGTGAGGGCAGAGGGCTACCCAGGTGGCAGGCGTGACACACACACTGAGTGGACGGCTGGAAGAAAAGCGACGCGTCCTTTCCCTCTTTCCTGGACTTCCCAGGTGGCTCAGAGGTAGAGCATCCACCTGCCAACGCAAGAGACATGGGTTTGATCCCCTGGGTCAGGATGATCCCCCAGGAGGAGTAAATGGCAACCCATTCAAATATTTTTACCTGGAAAATGCCACGGACAGAGAAGCCTGGTGGGCTACAGTCCATGGGGTCTCAAAAGCTATCTTGGGACACTGATTTTGTGTCAGTATAAAAATTATAAGTGTTTGAAAGATAAAGCAAGAAGAGAAACCACGAAAAATATTTTCACACATAATGTTTGCAATTTACAAAAACAATGAATACCCCCATAGGAAAAAAAATGATCAAAGGAAGTGAATAAGGAATTTATAAGCGAAGAAATACACAGAGCTGAGGAGCATATGTTCAACCATGGCAAAGTAAAAGCACTGCAAATATAATAACATTTTAAAAACTCTAAAGTTAGTATCATTAAAAATAGACCATAAATACAGTATGTGGAGTTTGTGTGCATGGTAGGTCAGTAGAACTATGAATTTGCATATATTATCAGATGTGTAAACTGGCAAAGTCTTCCTGGAGGACAGGGTGAGAGTAGGTCTCAAAATTTAGAAATGATTAGTGTATTAGCCAGTCTGGGTCTAGACATTTATCCTAAGAAAATAATTTTACAACATTTATCTGTCATAGGCATGGACTTTCCTTGTGGCTCAGCTGGTAAAGAATCCACCTGCAATGAGGGAGACCTGGATTTGATCCCTGGGTTGGGAAGATCCCTTGGAGAAGGGAAAGGCTACCCACTCGAGTATTCTGGCCTGGAGAGTTCCATGGACTGTATAGTCCATGGGGTCACAAAGAGTTGGACACGACTGAGTGACTTCCACTTTTCACTTTCAGGCAGGGGATATTGCAGCCTCTTTTATAATAGTTAAAAATCGAGACAATTTAAATATCTATCCACGGAGCACCAGTTAAATAAATATACTGCTGCAGGTATAACCAATGGAATACTATGCAGTCACTGAAAATGATTTTCCAGTGTTTTGGGGTCTTCAACTGTGTGTAGAAGTCACCTTCTTAATGAGGCGCTTACCTCCTCTTTAAAAAGTCACAATCACTGCCACTCACTCCTCACATTGCTCTTCCTTATGCTACTGTTTCCTTTCTCTGTAGCACTTTTCACCTTCAAGGTGGTTATTTATTATGCTAATAATCTTATATTTGTTGTCCCTGTCCGAAAGGAAGTTTCTGAGCAAAGATCTATGTGTGTTTTATTCACCATTAGATCTCAGGCTCTGGAAAACGTGTCTGACACATAGCAAGCGTCTGCATCTATTTATTGGATGAATGAGTATGTGTTTATCAACCTGGCATGTTGTCCATGCCACAGTTTAAGTGAAAAAACATAATAAAATATGCAGTTTTCTTTGCATATATTGTCTTATATTAATGAGTGTAGACGAATGTCATCTAAAATGTTAGTTTAGGTAAATCTCTAAGAGCTGTAAGTTTGTGGGTGTTTTTGCTTTCTTTCAAGTTTTCTACATTGAAACTTTCCCTTAATGACTCTATAATCTGAAAAATCTGTAGGAAATATAAGGCTATTTCTGTTTTAAATAATCAAAACAATTGCTGCAGACAGTTCTGAGCCATGTCCATTGTTCTTGGCAATTGGGATTTACTAGCTTTTGCACAGAGTCGGACACGACTGAAACAACTTAGCAGCAGAAGCAGCAGTTTTGAATGGTGTTGCTCTCAAATGCACACATGCTTGAACCTCAGACTGCGACTTTGTTTGTAAGTAGAGTCTAATTTCAGCCCACTCCAGTATTCTTACCTGGGAAATCCCATGGACAGAGGAGCCTGGTGGGCTATAGTCTTTTGGGTAACAAAAGAGTCAGATATAACTCAGTGACTAAGCAACAGGATGGCAAATAGATGGGGAAACAGTGTCAGACTTTATTTTCTTGGGCTCCAAAATCACTGCAGATGGTGACTGCAGCCATGAAATTAAAAGACGTTTACTCCTTGGAAGAAAAGTTATGACCAACCTAGATAGCATATTCAAAAGCTGAGACATTACTTTGCCGACTAAGGTCCGTCTAGTCAAGGCTATGGTTTTTCCTGTGGTCATGTATGGATGTGAGAGTTGGACTGTGAAGAAGGCTGAGCGCCGAAGAATTGATGCTTTTGAACTGTGGTGTTGGAGAAGACTCTTGAGAGTCCCTTGGATTGCAAGGAGATCCAACCAGTCCATTCTGAAGGAGATCAGCCCTGGGATTTCTTTGGAAGGATGGCCACCTTATGCGAAGAGTTGACTCACTGGAAAAGACTCTGATGCTGGGAGGGATTGGGGGCAGAGGAGAATGGGATGACAGAGGATGAGATAACTGGATGGCATCACTGACTCAACGGACGTGAGTCTGAGTGAACTCTGGGAGTTGGTGACAGACAGGGAGGCCTGGAGTGCTGTGATTCATGGGGTCGCAGAGTCAGACACAACTGAGTGACTGAACAGAACTGAACTGAACTGAACTGAAGCAACAAGAGTCCAGTTTGGAGCTGCAATTCACATAAGGATTAAGATGGAATCATTCTGGAGTAGAGTGTGCTCTAAAGCCAATTAGAATATCCTTATAGGAGACAGAAAAGGACAGGCAGAGAAGCTGTGTGGTGGGAAAACTGGGGAGTGGAGTGATGCGACCACAAGCCAAGGAACATCTGGCGCCCCTGGAAGCCGATGGGTGAGGTGGGATTCTCCCCTAGAGTGTCTGGAGGGAGGGCGGCCCTGCTGACACCTTAATTTCAAACTCTGGCCTCTAGAAATGAAAGAGGAGACTTTCCTGTTGTTTCAAGGCACCTACTCTGTTGTGCTGGCTGCTGGAAACTCATGCAGTCAGTGACTTTGAACCGGGGGAGTTTGGGCATGTTTATATCCTGAGAAGAAGCTGAAGGGGAGAGGTTGACTCTACAAGGATGCTGTGGAGGAGTGAGGTGTCTGATGGACTGTAAATCAAGACAAAGTACTGTTGAGACAAAGGTGGAGGGCGCGGGGTGGTGCATGCGAGCTCCGTTGTATTTGTGACCCCATGGACTGTAGCCCACCAGGCTCCTCTGTCCATGGGATTTCCCAGGCAAGAATATTGGCATGGGTTGCCATTTCCCTTTCCTTCCTGGCCCAGGGATCAAACCCAAGTCTCCTGCCTTGCAGGCGGATTCTTGACCTGCTGAGCCATGGGCATGTCTGTTTCCTCCCGAGAGGCAGGTGTGGAAAGGAAAGGAAGAGAGAAGGATGGGGAGGGAATCTTGGCGCATCTCTCTCAGGCTTCACGTCCTGGAGGAGCTTCAGATGGGCTCATTTTCCAGTGTGAATTTAAAAAACAGTCTTCACGTCAGTAGACTTGTTGAATTGCATGTACATCTCACGATGGAAATAACTGACCTCTGCATAATCAGAGATCAGCCTAAGCTTTCCTCATCGTCACTGCTCAAGAAAGCCACATGTAAACAGAAGCTTGTACCCTCCTGTTCATAGCAGCACTGTTCACAACAGCCAGAAGGTGGAAGCAACCCAAGAATCCATCAGCAGATGAATGGATAAGCCTTAAAAAGAAAGGGAATTCGGACACATGGGACAACATGGGTGAACCTTGAGGATATTATGGTTTAAGCGAGACAAAGTCACAGAAGCAAATGTTTGAGTTCACTTATAGGAGCTTTCTAAAATAGTCAAGTCCTTAGAGACAGAAAGAACCGATGGCTGGGGGAGAAGGGAATGGGGAGTTAGGGTTTAATAGGTATGGAGCTTCAGTTTGGGAAGAGGAAGAATTCTGTAGTTGAACGACAGTATGGCTGCATAACAATATGAATGTACTTAATGCCACAAAAATAGAATGACTGAAATGGTAAATTTTATGTTATATATACTTTACCACAATAAAGAAGTAAATTGTGTAAGCAAAAAGACAAGCATATCTATTTCCTAAATGGGAAGAGTTGCTCAGTTGTGTCCTACTCTTTGTGACCCCGTGGACTGTAGCCCCCCAGGCTCCTCTCTCTGTGGAATTCTCCAGGCAAGCACATTGGAGTGGGTTGCCATTCTCTTCTCCAGAAGGTTTACAAACAGCAATAAATAATTGCAGGTAATGATGCTTCAGGTATAGGACAGGGTGGGGTTTTCCTGTTAGAGTCATTCTTGCATTTTTCCATTTGTGCTCCCATTGATGACTGGAAGACATCTGAGAAACAATCAGAGCTGTAGTTACAGGTGGTGCTTAAAGTTCAAAATCAACAGTTGGCTTTGGTCCTCTTGCCATGATGCTTGTCTTTCTGTCCTTATGTGACGATTCTTCCTCACTTGTCACTGACATCTGATGTGCCATGAGGAGGTGAAGTCATGTTTACTTGTCTTGTATCTTGAGCTGTTGTAACAATGGGAGACTAGTATAATGATCAGAAATCCAGACCACTGTAAAGTTTAAGTCACAGGTGTGTGGCAGAACAGCTACTGTGTTCCACTGGGAAGATGTAATGAAAACTAAAGGGCAGAGGGCGCCTTTAAAAATCCTAATTCAGGGACTCCACACGTGAACCTAAATTTAGAACATCTAGTACCCTCTGCAAGGTCAGAGGACTGGCCCTGGCTGCTTTGCACGTGAGTATGACTTTGGACGAGAAGGGAAATGACAGTTCACTTTGGACGGGACAAAGAGACCAATATTCAATACCGTGATTTCTTTTCTCGTTGGATTTCAAGAATCAGAACCTTGGATAGTTAGAACTGTTACTGAAAGTAGGGGGTCCAACTGCTCACAGCTGAAAAGCTAATGAAGAAGCCAGGTTGATGGAAAGGAAAGTTTGCTTGATTTTGGATTCTGGCCACCAGGTCATTGGGGGCAGGGAAGGCAGATGTCTCTCTAAAGGCAGACTCTCCCCCCCAACCCCCCGGAAAAGTAGGAAGCAAGAGCTTTTATAGACAGATAGACATGCAGAAATGGCATGGTCATCTCTGACAGACGTCTTGAAGCTGGTCCTTGGTTGTCTGATGATGTCATCTTGATTGTTTTATGTACAGTTCAGTCGTGTCCGCCTCTTTGAGACCCCATGGACTGTAGTCCCCCAGGCTCCTCTGTCCGTGGAATTCTCCAGGCAGGAATCCTGGAGTGGGTAGTCACACTTTTCTGCAGGGGATCTTCCCAAGCCAGGGATTGAACCTGGGTCTCCTGCATCTCAGGCAGATTCTTTACAGTCTGAGCCACCAGGGAAGGCCCAGTCTTTAGTTCCAGGGTCTGTCTGTTTCCATTTCCTTGAGGCCAACCCTCAGAATAATGGCAGCTTATGATGTGGCTACAGTCTGGTTACCATGTAGTTAACGTCTTTCATCTGGTGGGGGTTTCAGTATCTATATGACAGCTCACAGGATATGGCTCAGAATATTACTTATAGTCCTTGATAAGGAACTAAAAGTCCTTGACTATGCTTGATGGCTATGATTATTTGATCGTCCTTGACTATTTTCCTTTGTTTCTGTATGTTCTCATTACTTTAATTAAACATTTTTTTGGCTAAAGTTTTTCCCTAGAAAAAGGTAGGCTGAAGACATGGGGGCTGGGGCGGGGGAAAGGACTGCAGGGTCCTGCTTTGTTTCAGGACCCTTAAGAACCTCTCAGGACCACTGCACACAGCCGTGTAGCTTGCACACTGCATAGGGTGCCAAGAGGAGGGGAGCAAGAGCTGAGATCCAGTCTGTGCTTTGCCTGCCTTGTCAAACTGTGGGGATCATTTATTTAATCCTCCTCCTTTCTAAATTCAATTTTTTAAATTGAAGTATAGTTGATGTACAAGATTAATTAGTTACAGGTGCATGCTACAGTGATTCATAGTTTTTTTAAGATTACACTCTATTTATAGTTGTTATAAAATTTTGGCTATATTCCTCTTGTTGTACAATATATGCTGGTAACTAATTTTATACCTAATAGTTTGTACCTCTTAATCCTCTACCCCTGTGCTGCCCTTCCCTCCTCGCCTCTCCCCACTGGTTTGCTCTCTATATCTGTGATTCTGCTTCATTTTGGTAGTGTTCCCTAGTTGGTTGCATTTTTATTTTAATTATTGGAATATAGGTGCTTCATGCTGCTGTGTCAGTATGAATCAAAGTGAATTGACTAATATTCAAAGTATGAAGCAGAGTGAGTCAGCCATGTGTGTGTTAGTCACTCAGTCATGTCCAACTCTCTGTGACTCCATGGACTGTACATACACACATATCCCCTCTTTTTTTGAATTTCCTTCCCATTCAGGTCATCACAGAGTAGAGTTCCCTATGCTGTACGTTAGTCTTATTAGCTATCTCTTTAAACATGCATGCTATTCGGTGAGCAAGAGACTTAGAATGTTCTAGCATGTCAGAGACAGGGGTCGGCTGTGGTTGGCCTAAGCAGCAAAGTGAAAGTGAAATCGCTCAGTTGTGTCCTATTCTTTGCAGCCCCACAGACTGCAGCACGCCAGGCCTCTCTGTCCGTTACCAACTCCCAGAGTTTACTCAAACTCATGTCCATTGAGTCGGTGATGCCCTCCAACCATCTCATCCACTGTCATCCCCTTCTCCTTCCGCCTTCAATCTTTCCCAGCATCAGGGATTTTTCTAATGAGTTGGCTCTTTGCATCAGGTGACCAAAGTATCGGAGCTTTAGCTTTAGCATCAGTCCTTCCAATGAAAATTCAGGGTTGATTTCCTTTAGGATTTTATTAGCTATAGTAAAGCAACAATACTCCAATAAAAATTAAAAAGGAATAAAAAGAAGGAGAAAGATCCTGGTAGTTCACTCTGAGCAGTGACCAGTTAAATGGAAGCTTCAGGAAAACTGGTCCCTGCAGTGAAATCCTTGTTGGGAGACTCCAACTGTTACCTGTGGGAGTGACTTGGAGACCAGGATTCGGGGCATTTGCTCTAATAAGGTATATTTAATTTTACAAGAAAACAGTTATTCCCCTGTATCATTTCCCCCTCATCTTCACCTTCACTGCACCGTCTATAGGGATCGTGTCATTTAACTTTGCACTCGAAGTTTGTTAGCATTTTGATCAGATTAACCCTGATGTTCCCCCTTCCTATGGAGGCTTGTATCCTCTGAATGGATTGCAGTGATTACACTAATTTCTGCAACAGTGAAACGGCATCGCTTTTATCGAGATGCAGTTTAAATTCCTGGTGAAGCTCTGGCTGGAGTGCAAAAGGCCTACATTTTGTGTTTCATTAAATCTGTGTTGTCCTGGAGAAATCTGCTGTTGGCATTTCAGAGTCTTTTGAAGAGAAGCCTGCTCCCTTCAGTCATTGCCTTAGTCCTCAGGAAGGGGCAGGTCCTTAGCCAGGGCTTTGTGGAGGGAAAATGCACTGGATTTGGGGCCTCAAGTCCTCAGATAACCACTTGGTCCCCTATCTTGGTCCACAGGCCTTACTTCCCCACCTTCCTTCCCAAGGACTGCTGGCAGACAACCTACCCCACCAGCTTTGATCCTGAAAAATAATTTCCATCTACAGTTGTTTTTTAGGATGAAATAAGAAATTTCTTTTAAAAGGAAGCTCAAAAAGAATGAAATAATGCCATTTGTAAAAACATGGATGGAACTAGAGATTACCATACTAATGAAATAAGCCAAAGATAAATATCATATAATATTGCTTATATGTGGAATATAAAATTGATGCAAATGAACCTGTTTACAAAACAGAGACAGACTCACAGATGTGGAAAACAAATTTATGGTTTTAAAGAGGAAAGCGGAGGATAAACAAAGATCTGAGGATTAACAGATACACAGCACTGTATATAAAATAAACAAGGACCAGCTGTATAGCACAGGGAACTATATTCAACATCCCGTGATAAACATACTGGAAAAAATATAAAAATCAGTGTATGTATATGTGTGCTCAGTAGCTCAGTTATGTCCGACTATTTGAGGCCTCATGGACTATATATGCGTATGTATATATACATATATGAATCACTTTGAAACTACTTCAGAAGCTAACACACCACTGTAAATCAACAATACTTCAGAGTTCCCACTTGGAAGAGTGTAGTGGAAAGTACCACCCCCTTCCAGTCTATGGAGAAGGGAACCTTCAAAAGTTCCCCAAAGGGGACCTTCGTACAAGAATTGTACAGAGCAGAAAGCAGGACATGGGGAATCTTCAGAGCCCCCAGACATGCCCTCCAAGTCCATGAGACACTGTAAATTGGGTTAAGAGCCCTCTTTTGCTGGTAAAGCAGCTCCACTGGGGGAGGGGAGAAGAGAAGCCTTGATTGGAGAGTCTGCCAATTCCTATGTTGTGAAAACTCCCAAGGAGATCCAACCAGTCCATCCTAAAGGAAATCAGTCCTGAATATTCATTGGAAGGACTGATGCTGAAGCTGAAACTCCACCTGGTCACCTGATGCGAAGAGCTGACTCATTGAAAAAGACCCTGAGGCTGGGGAAGATTGAAGGCAGGAGAAGGGGATGACAGAGGATAAGATGGTTGGATGGCATCACTGACTCAATTTACACAAGTTTGAGTAAACGCTGGGAGATGGTGAAGAACAGGGAAGCTGTGTGTTGCAGTCCATGGATTTGCAAAGAGTGGGACATGACTTAGCGACTGAACAACAAATAATGTTTTATATATATTATAAATTATACATGTTTTATTATAATATGTTATATTCTGTTATATATGAAAATGAAAAGCGAAAGTGAAAGTCACTCAGTGATGTCTGACTCTTTGCGACTCCATGGACTATAGAGTCCATGAATTCTCCAGGCCAGAATACTGGAGTGGGTAGCTGTCCATTCCCTTCTTCAGAGGATCTTCCCAAATCAGGGATGGAACCCAGGTCTCCTGCACTGCAGGTGGATTGTTTACCAGCTGAGCCACGAGGGAAGCCAAGAATACTGGAGTGGGAATATAAGAATATATTATGTATGTAATTTGTAGTTGCTTGAATGTGCTTCCCCCCCGCCCCCCAAATTCCCCAAGCTCATTTCAGCTCAGGACAACCTGTGTACATCTCAGGTCTGGGGACCATGTATCTGCAAAGCAGGTTTGCTGGTTCCTGGGGTGCAGTGGGGTCTGGAGACGGTCGGGTCCACACGTGGCCCTCTTTACTGTTTGCTCAGGGCTGGCCCCTCCGGCTCTCTGCTTGGCTGACTCGGCTGGTGCTGCAGGCTTCCCTGACCCTCAGGATCCCTATTGTTCTCGGAGTTTCTCCTCCCACGCTCCTCCTCCCTCCCCTTGGCTTGGGAAAGAAAGCTGTGACTCAGTCCCTCAGTGAGGAGCCAAGATGAGAGTGACATATTATCCCAATAAAAGGAAGACTCCCTAACACAAATGGGAGGTTACCTGCGCCTCTGTTGCTAGACTCAGAGGGTAGATGGAAGTCAAGGTTCTAAAATAGAATCACTTAACCAGAAACGGGTGCCGCCTGGGGCTGGGAATCTCCTACAGATGCATCGCGCTGCTTTTTCTATTTTCACCCAGTGAGTCTTGCCCTATGGGTTTGAAAGTGCAGTCTTTCCATGTTCAAGCATGGTCTTACCCCTTAGAGGAGCAGGGAGCCTCAGGCCTCAGCACCCAGGCTTTGGGATTTTCGTGTATTTCTCTCCCTCCAGCCCTTTCCCCAGAAGCTTGCCCCTCTGGGGGAAGTTGGTGCCAGGCCCGGGCAGTATCCAGACCAGTGTGTGTGCGTGTCCGTCAATGTCGCGTCCGTCTCTCTGCAACCCCATGGACTGTAGCCTCCCAGGCTCCTCTCTCCATGGAATCTTCGAGGCAAGACTCTTGAACAAGTGGCTGTTTACTCCTCCAGGGGATCTTTCCCACCCTGGGATTGACCTCAAGTCATCTGCATTGACAGGCAGATACTTCACCGCTGAGCCATCCGAGAAGGCCCATCCAGACCTGACCCCATTCCAAAAGGTCAGGGCAAGTCCCGAACCCTCCCCCAGAGACACAGTGTGGGGCCACAGGGAGAAGAGGTGCTTAAAGGGACAAAGTCCTTGTTTGGTGCAGACCCACAGCTGCAGACAGATGAGAAAAAGACATCTGCTCTGAAGGGCCCGCAGTAGGTGGGGGTTGAGGCTGAAGCCTTATCCCTAGAGCAGCAGGTGCTGCTATTATTGGAGCCAGATGGGATTCGTAGGGGACAGTTTGCCATAGTCAAATGTCTGTCCCTGAAAAGTGCTTGCTGTTCTGTGCTGTGATGTATCATGTTCCAGCATCCCGTGGACCGCCCGTGGCTGAGTTTCCGGTGAGGAGAGGGTACGCTAACATGGAGCCCATCTGTGGATGTGCCATTTGGGACGCCCTTGGGGTCTGGACACCATGAAGGAAGGAGGGTTCTGGCTCCTGGCTTTCCCTGGCTTCCCCAGTAGCTTAGGCCTTGGGTGAGCTTGCCATAGAGTCTAGGGTGAAATGCACTTCCAGAGGAGCTGAAATTTGCATTCCTGATATCTTAAGTGCAGGCTCAGCACCCCGTTTTTACCATTTTGCTCCCACAACTTCAACTGGGAGCCACACCCTGTGCTAAGGCCCTGGGGATGTAAGGATGAACAAAACCTAACCCCCTGCCTGAGGACACCACGCTCTTTTGTAGCTAGACACTGGGCTGAGGTCAGGGAGGGAGTGAGGGGAGACAGTTTTTGGGAATTAAACAGGATGTTCTACCTTGAAAATTTTATTTATTTTTAACTGGAAGATAATTGCTTTAATATCGTGTTGGTTTCTGCCATACATCAACATGGATCAGCAATAGGTAGGCGTATGTCCCCTCCCTCTTGAACCTCCCTCCCACCTCCCACCCATCCCACTCCTCTAGGCTGTCAGAGAGAGCCAGGTTTGACCTCCCTGTGACATACAGCAGATTCCCACCGCTCTCTGTCCTACTCACGGGAATGTAGGCGTCTCAATGCTACTCTCTCAATTCACCCCACCCTCTCCTCCCACTGTGTCCACATGTTGGTTCTCCATGTCTGCGTCTCTATTCCTGCTCTGCAAATAGGATCATCAGTGCCATCTTTCTAGATTCCGTTACGTATGCATTAATGTATGATATTTGTTTTTCTCTTTCTTACTTACTTCACTCTGTATAATAGGCTCTAGGTTCACTCACCTCATCAGAACTGACTCAAATGTGTTCCTTTTTATGGCTGAGTAATATTCCATTGTGTATATGTACCACAAGGAGAAGATGTTCTTTTAAAGGTTGTGTTGGAATGGGGGAGGGTGTCAACATAATAGGCAAGGGGTTTTCTTTTGGGTGGTGGATGAGAAGGTTTGGGAACTTGATAGAGATGCTGGTTGCAATGACTTTGTCAATGGACTAAATGCTTTTGAAAGCTGCTTCAAAAAAATTAGGTTTTTGGATCCCTGGGTGTCCAGTGGTTAAAACTCTCTTACACTGCAGGGGGCCTGGGTTTGATCCCTTGTTGGGGAACTAATATCTCACATGTAGAGTGGTGCAGCAAAAAAAAAAAAAGAGAAGATTAGCTTTCATGTTATGTGGATTTTACCTAAAAAAAGTCACATTGCATGGTAAAAATCCATGAAGGTCATGACTCCCCATCTGCTAAAAGCTGAGAATCACACAGGCAGTTGGGAGATGGAGCCCGTTGGCAGACCTGCCCAGGGCCACTGGCCTCATGGAGAGGTGGACAGAGGTGAGGACTGTCTGCCCAGCTCCCTGTTTACATACAATTCGTGTCTCCAGTGCTCACCTCTGTACTGAAGCCAGCCTAGGACCTCTGACTGCTCCTTCATAACCAGTGACTATAATGAACGCCCGTGAACCTCAGCCAGCGTTAGCCTTTCACAGTCCCTGGATGGAGGTGCCATCTTAATTGGGTCCTTATGCAAATTAGACATGAGTTGCCACCACGGGCAGTTGCAGTTGACTGGCTGACAGCAAGCGTTTCTCCTGAGGTTAGTTTCCCAATGGATCCCTTGGGGAGAGCTGTCTTTTTCCTTTCGTGATGTTAGCATTCCTGGGTTGGCACTGATGTCATGAGGTGCACAGCAGTTTCCTTAGAAAGCACGACTTGCTCCTTCCTTGAGGCCTCCACTCCATTCGGGCCCAATGCCAAGTGAAGACCTATTTCATCTTTCCTCGCTTTGCATGAGTTTTCTGGAAGAGAAGGGCTCCTTTGGGGTTAGAGCGGCCATAAGTGGACTGGATCGGTACCTACTGTTCATTTACTCCTGGAGGACGACTCCCCACTTGAGCCTGCAGTACTGTGTGGATTTTCATCAGCCACTGGAAATATTTGCATTTCCCTCCTTCTTCCAGCTCCGACTGCGTGTGTCTCTTGCAAAATCAAGTGCCTTTGTAAAGCAAAGCAGAAGGCATGTCAAGAAGACGATTTCTCTGCAGTTCTTGGCCAGTTTGTTTTCTGGTGTCGTTTTGCTAAAAGGAAGACACAGTTTTCCCAAGCAGCATCCTTGCATTTTGGAACAACTTCGGGCAGCGCTGATCATAACAGGTCTTGAACTGAGTCTCCTGTCCCGGGAGGGAAAGAGGTCTGGAAAGCGGACTATCACCTCCCTCTGGTCCTCTCACAGCTAGTGAGGGTGGGGCCTGAGTGGGTTCTGGGGAAGAGGTCGGAACACCAGCTGAGGCTCTCTGTCCATTAAGCCACAGCTCTGGGCTGTTTTCTGTATGTGTTAGTCACTCAGTCATGCCTGACTCTTGGTGACCCCATGGACTGTAGCCTGCCAGGCTCCTCTGTCCATGGGATTTCCCAGGCAATAATACTGGAGTAGTCTCTTCTCAAGAGGATCTTCCTAACTCAGGGATGGAACCCAGGTCTCCTGCATTGCAGGCAGATTCTTTACCACCTGAGCCACGAGGAAGCCCTGCCACCAGCTGCAAATGACTGCACAGTAAAGCTGGTGAAGCCCTTCATGGCTCCAACTGTGGACGGGGGGCGGGGGGAGGGGGAGCGGTCTGCCCCTAGGCTTTCAAGTCTGCGTTTGGATGGGTTTGGAAGGCTCTGTGGCTGAGATGTGCTTCTCAAGGAAGTTGCCTTTGGTTGAAAGGGAGGAAATGTTCTCACTAACGTGACTCTGCACCTGGTCAGCTCTCAGGGAAGCTGGGTGGAGGGAGGGGTTTGGGACAGTGGCTTCGGAGTTTTCCTGACGCTGTGCGTGCTCAATGTCCACACCATACTCTTTTTATTTTCTTTATTTATTTTGGCTGTGCTGGGTGGCATGTGGGATCTTAGCTTCTGGACCAGGGGTTGAACCCATGTCCCCTCAGAGGCAGTGTGGAGACTTAACCGCTAGACCTCCAGGGAAGTCCATCAGGCTCTTTTTAAAGAGTAAGCTCTTTCTGATTCTCTACTGCCGCAGAAGCTGGCATGGGCCATGGTTTCAGGCAGCCCTTGGGGGCAACTATGATGCCCCATTTGGCATTGTGTATCTCCTAAGGCTGACTTATTAACAGCCCATAGACTGCAAATGGTCTCGCGCTTCCCTGCCCCTGTGGTCTGTCTGCTGCAATGCTGTTTGGGTTTGGGTTTCATGCTCTTGGGATATGGTCCTTTTAAAATTACATTTTCTCCTGCTTCTGTGCTCCTCCCCTGGGGCCCATCAGCAGTACTGTGCTCTCAGTTCAGCCTCCCACTGAATCATTCTTGCTTTTTGGTTCTCCAGCCAAGGTTTATTTGATTTCTTTAAAGTCACTTGATTGAATTCTCCACGCAAATACCTACACTGAAGTAATTACATCTGCTCTTCTTAAAAGGAGAAATAGAAATCTGTGTTCCTCTCTTGACTTTGCCTTGCCTATGGAAGTCAGCAGTTGCAAATGGTGTGTCCTTGAAAAGTCATGTTTTATCCAGCTTTGCAAACTTCTGGCTTTTATCATAAATCAGAGATGCTGGTGCTCCTAACTATAAATCTAATATTCCTCTTTATCTCCTTTCCCCCGAGTCCTAAGAAATGCTTTTCAACTGAATGCTCAGGTGCACCAGGAGAGATTTTGCTTGTGTGTTTGCTTTAGCGGCTCTTGTGTTGGTTTAGAGAATGCTGTTAATTACTTGCTGCTACTGCTGCTGCTAAGTCTCCTTAGTTGTGTCTGACTCTGTGTGATCCCACAGACGGCAGCCCACCAGGCTCCTCCGTCCCTGGGATTCTCCAGGCAAGAACACTGGAGTGGGTTGCCATTTCCTTCTCCAATGCATGAAAGTGAAAAGTGAAAGTGAAGTCGCTCAGTCGTGTCCGACTCTTAACAACCCCACAGACTGCAGCCTACCAGGCTCCTGTGTCCATGGGATTTTCCAGGCAAGAGTACTGGAGTGGGTTGCCATTGCCTTCTCCAGTTAATTACATAATCAGGCTCAGTGGGTTACGTGTCAGCTCAATCTCCTTCTGTACCAGCCCTAAAAACGAATAGCTTCCTTTTCTAGATTTTTCTTTTCAAATTTTCAAACATTGAAATATAGATGATTTACAAAGTTGCATTAGTTTCAGGTGTATAGCAAAGTGAGCTCAGATGATAAAGAGTCTGTTGGCAATGCAGGAGACCTGGGTTCAATCTCTGGGTCAGGAAGATCCCCTGGAGAAGGAGATGGCAACCCACTCCAGTATCCTTGTGTGGAAAATCCTCGCGGCCAGAGGAGCCTGGTGGGCTACAGTCCACGGGGTTGCAAAGAGTCGGACACAGCTGAACGGCCAACACTGCACGGATCAGCTGGTAAAGAGTCCGCCTGCAGTTTGAAAGATCTGGGTTTAATCCCTGGGTTGGGAAGATTCCCTGGAGAAGGGAAAGGCTACCCACTTCAGTGTTCTGGCTTGGAGAATTCCATGGACTGTATAGTCCATGGGGTTGCAAAGAGTTGGACATGACTAAATGACGTTCACACTATATATATATATATTTTTTTTTTCTAGAATATATTCTTTTATCTATATATTCTTTTAGATATATATGTTCTTTTATATCTATAAGTATACATATATTCTTTTTAAGATCCTTTTCCATTATATGTATTTTTAAAGATTTTTTTTGACATGGATCACTTTTAAAGTCTTTATTGAATTTATCACAATCTTGCTTCTGATGTTTTTGATTTTTTGGCTGTGAGGCACATGGGAACTTAGCTTCCTAACCAAGGATCAAACCTGCACTCCCCACATTGGAAGTTGAAGTCTCAATTCCCAGACCACCAGGGAAGTCCCTCCATTATGTGTTATTGCAAAATATGGAGTATGGTTCCTTGTGCTAAACTCCATAATTAGTTGTGTGTATATGTTCATCCCAAACTCCTAATTTATCCCTTTCCCCTTTGGTAGCCGTGTTTGTTTTCTAGGTCTGTGGGTCTGTTTCTGTTTTATAAATAAATTCGTTTGTATCTGTTTTTATAGATTCCACATATAAGCAAGGCCATCTACTTGTCTTTGACTTACTTGTGTGCTCACTCAGCTGTGTCTGACTCTGTGGACTTACTTAATATGATAACTTCTAAAAACTTCCTGCTACATGCAAAACAAAGAGATCCTTTTTAGTCCACCAGCTCCACTTGGATAGACTGATGGGCTCATTTCATCTGGGAAGAATGACTGACTTTTTCTGGAGAGAACACTGCGGTGGTGGTTCCCAGAGGGCGGGCCAGGAAGTTCCTTGGTCTCTTGGGGTCTCACGGATCTGCACTCACACGGCAGCTACCTGCCACGTGTCCCTGCTGGGCATTTGAAATGGGTCTGAGCCGAATTGAGATGTGATGTAGGTGCAAGCTAAGCAGGGGAATTTGAAGCTGTCAGGTGAAAAGTAACAATGCAGTGATGTAAACTGTATCATCAGTGGTTCTGCTATTGACAGAATGATAATAGTCTACTATTATACTGGGTTAAATACAATATATCACTATTTCATGCATTTAATTAATTTCACGTGAGTGGCTGGCAATATGTTTCACTGGACAGGGTTGTCACGGGAACTTACACCACTTAGCAACACATACTCCTTCTAGCCTGTTGTGAATGTAATTGATTCCAAGGAGCAGCCAAACTGCTGGCCTAAGTGAGAAAAGGTGCCTCCCAGTGGCTCAGTGGTAAAGAATCTACCTGCCAATGCAGTGAGCTGGGAAGTTCCCCTGGAGAAGGAAATGGCTACCCACTCCAGTATTCTTGCCTGGGGAATCCCATGGACAGAGAAGCCTGGCGGACTACAGTCCACAGGATTGCAAGAGTCAGACACGACTTTTTGCTCTTTCTTTCATACCAGCACAGTCCCATTCAGTGGGCCTCTCTCCCAGAGTTCTACCTTGCTTAGTCCTTTGGCACTTTGGGTGGGGAGGGCTTCAGTCATTCCCAGCCCTGTTGCCTCCCCATCCATGACTGTTTCCCCCTAGCTTTCTGCACATCGCCATGGGATCTGCCTTCCGAGCCTCCACACCCCCTCCGCCATGTGTGTCTTCTGTGTCCTGTAGACCCTGACACATACATCTCCCACGTGTCCCTTCCCTTCCCCTGACTCCACGGATGGCAGTGGCATCTGTTCAGACCTGCAAGCCAGGAGCCAGGGCATCCTTGCTCCTGTCTGCTTCACCCCATGGCCACTAAGATGGCCAACTCCCAGGGCTTCTTCTTCCTCAAAGCTTTTCCTCGGCCTCACTTTATGACCTCCCTGTACCAGGACTGCTTGGGTTGTGGAATAAATGGAAGACCAACAACACGAGAAAAGCAGAGACTATTAGGGCTTGTTGCTGCAGCAGGAGAGTCAGCCATGCGACTTGCATTTTGGCAGCGATTCAAAGGCAGGCAGAGGAGTGGGAAAGCTTCATAATGGAGACAGAGGAGGCTGCAGGTGGGCCCTGATTGGAGGCTGAAGACGAAGCTCTTGGAGAAGCTGTAGGTGGCCAGCTGGTCAGGGAGGCGCCCCACGGTATTGCTCAGGGCTATGTAGTTAGCTTATTTAATTGGTGCTAAGTTGGAAGAGAGCCAAAGTTAGGAAAGCTGTCCGCTATTACTCAAGGCCTGGCCATTCTGAGCTGATCGTTATGGGAGTCAATATTTAGCTTCCTGGGTTTTACTAGAGATGAAAGTCTGGGTTTCTACCCCTCTGACTTAACAGCAGGCTAGCTTCCTGGGTTGTTTATTGTACATAAGGGATTGGTTTCCCGGGAAAATTGCTGCTGGATGTGGGTCAATGTTCTATTTTTATATATGATCTGGCTATTGCCTATTTATATATTCAGTCTCTCAGGTCACTGGCAGTTTAAAAAAACATTTTTGTTTTGGCCACAGAGTTCGGCACGTGGGATCTGAATTCCCTGACCTGGGGTCGAACCTGAGCCCCCTGCACTGGGAGCATAGACCACCGGACAGACTCGGAAGACCTCACTGTCAATTTTTAATAAGCAACAACAAAACTTTTTTTCTTTCTGTTTTTGATCATAAAGATCACATAGCCTCACGAAGAAAGTTTTGAGGAGGCGAGGAAAGAATAAAGAAGCAAAGCTAAGCAGTCAGTCACCTTGGGTCCTGCCGCCAGAGGGAACCACCGTCAACGTTCTAGTGGACGTCTTTCTCTATGTCACAACACAGATTCACACCCAAGCGGTCAGCCCATGCGTGCTCTTGTGTAGCCCTCTCATCAGTTTGCATCTGGATTCCTGCAGGGGTCTCTAAGTTTAGGTCACAGCTCCAGTCTTTCCTACTCCACTTCCTTTTTACTTAAAAAATTGGAGTGTAGTTGATTTACAATGTCGTGTTAGTTTCCGGTGTAACGCAGATAAAGACTCCATTTCCTTTTTCACAGAGCTTCCAATTGGGCTCTTTCTAGCTCAGATCCCACCACATTCCTAGCCTGCTTT
Source organism: Aepyceros melampus (assembly GCA_006408695.1). NCBI lineage: Eukaryota > Metazoa > Chordata > Mammalia > Artiodactyla > Bovidae > Aepyceros > Aepyceros melampus. The sequence goes on from SJXQ01007466.1 coordinate 185,169, forward strand.
GTGTCGTTCAGTGGTCCAATCGATGCTGTGACCTTGGCTTTCCCTCTGCCTGAACCTAAAAATCCCAGGGTTCTCTAAGGCATGGTGGGCTTTCACACACGTGTCTTTTCACTTCCTTCATCTTCCATGCTCTTCCTCACCTCCACAGCTCACCCCAGTCCTCAGGATTCAGCTCAAACTTCCCCTCCCCAGGGAGCTCCCAAGATGGTTGGTTGGCATCCTCACCACCCAGTGCCTGCAGAGGACAGCACTCAGCCTGTCATGTGACAGAGGCTGCCTTCTCCTGGCAGACCCTGAACTCTCAGGGGTGAGCAGCAACGGATCACCTACTTTCTCTGCACCCCTGACCCCCGTGCCTCTGATGATGTGGGAAACACAGTGGAGGCTCTGTAGACACTGTCTGAATGAGTAAGTTGGTGGATGGATGAAATTATATGAATGTGTGTGTGTGTGTTTCCACACACATATAGATCTGTAGATGAACTCACTGCACATCAGGGTTGATTTTGGGAATCAGTAGAAAATGCCACTGGACTGGAGGAAGCACAAGCTGGAATCAAGATTGCTGGGAGAAATAGCAGTAACCTCAGATACGCAGATGACATTACCCTTATGGCAGAAAGCGAAGAAGAACTAAAAAGCCTCTTGATGAAAGTGAAAGATGAGAGTGAAAAAGTTGGCTTAAAGCTCAACATTCAGAAAACTAAGATCATAGCATCCGGTCCCATCACTTCATGGCAAATAGATGAGGAAACAGTGGAAACAGTGTCAGACTTTATTTTTTTGGGCTCCAAAATCACTGCAGATGGTGATTGCAGCCGTTAAATTAAAAGACGCTTACTCCTTGGAAAGAAAGTTATGACCAACCCAGACAGCATATTCAAAAGCAGAGACATTACTTTGCCAACAAAGGTCCGTCTAGTCAAGGCTAGGGTTTTTCCAGTAGTCATGTTTGGGTGTGAGAGTTGGACTATAAAGAAAGCTGACTGCAGAAAAACCGATGCTTTTGAACTGTGGTGTTGGAGAAGACTCTTGAGAGTCCCTTGGACTGCAAGGAGATCCAACCAGTCCTAGGATGGATCCAACCAGCCCTAGGATGGATCCAATCAGATCCATCCTAAAGGAGATCAGTCCTGGGTGTTCACTGGAAGGTCTGATGTTGAAGTGAAACTCCAACACTTTGGCCACCTGATGCGAAGAGCTGACTCATTGGAAAAAACCCTGATGCTCGGAAAGATTGAGGGCAGGAGGAGATGACAGATGATGAGATAGTTGGATGGTGTCACTGACTCAATGGACATGAGTTTGGCTAAACTCTGGGAGTTGGTGATGGACAGGGAGGCCTGGCATGCTGCAGTCCATGGGGTCAAAAAGAGTTGGACACAAATGAGTGACTGAACTGAACTGAGAAAGTGCCAACACCTGCTTTCTATGGGGAGGCCACTTAAACCACTTAAAAAAAAATCTCGATTATTGCCATTAAATGTGGTCAGTACCACTTCTATATTTGTTGCCTCCATTTTTATTTCTCCTGTCTATAATTCTATAAAGATCTCATGGGAAGTGAAATGTTATAGTCATAAAAACGCTTTGAAGTTTTTGCAGGAAAATTCCCTTTTCCCCAAATCAGTAAGGGAGCTGCACTACCATATAAACAGTGGATAGCATGGATTCCGTTTTCCCAGACGACAAGACTTCAGGAGAGATGATGGGGGAAGCAATGCAGATGATCTACGATTTGCTGGAAACACAGAATTCGAGACACGCAGATCAGGTGTGAGACTCATCTAGGGTTTCCTAGTCACCCGCCGGTGTCCTCTTGGGAAGGCGCGGGGGAAACAAAAGTGGCAGAACCCCCTTGCAAAACCTTCCCCAGAAGCCCATCGTGCAGTTACAGAAGTAATTCAAGTGAGAAAAGTGAAGATTGAATGGTTGTTGGACTAAAGGCCAGAAAAAAAAAAAACCCCAACAAAAACCCTCAAGCATCATGGGATGGGTAATGTATCTCTTAAGCAATGTTTTCCCGAATAGGTTTCTGAGATATCCAAGACTAGAGACCCAGCGTTTTGGGGGTGAGTGTCATGAGGACTGCAACAGGCCGGTGGGGCTAGGGTTTTGCTGAGTTTCGGTTATCACACATTAAGATCCAGGCTTATTTGACGTATCCTTCTGTGGCATGTAGTGGGCAGACCATGCCCTGTGATGTCCGCATCCTAGTCCCTGGAACCTGTGAATATTTATGCGTGCATGCTTGGTTGTTCAGGAGTGTCCGACTCTTTGAGACCCTTTGGACTTCAGCCTGCCAGGCTCCTCTGTCCATGGGACTTTTCAGTCAAGAATACTGGAGCAGGTTGCCATTTCCAGGGGATCGTCCTGGATACTCACTCCAACACTTTGGCCACTTGATGCGAAGCGCTGACTCATTTGAAAAGACCTTGATGCTGGGAAAGATTGAGGGCAAGAGGAGAAGGGGACCGCAGAGGATGAGATAGTTGGATGGCATCACCGACTCGATGGACATGGGTTTGGGTACACTCTGGGAATTGGTGATGGACAGGCAGGCCTGGTGTGCTGTGATTCATGTGGTCGCAAAGAGTTGGACATGACTGAGCGGCTGAACTGAACTGAATTTGGTCCAGGACTTCCCTGGTGGCTCAGTGGTAAAGAATCTGCCTACAGTGTAGGAGACCTGGGTTTGATACCTGGGTCGGGAGGATCCGTGGGAGAAGGGAATGGCAACCCACTCCAGTATTCTTGCCTGGAAAATCCCATGGACAGAGGAGCCTGGAGGGCTACAGTCCATGGGGCTGCAAAGAGTTGGACACGACTGAGAGATTAATGTGTACACACACAGTATATAGAAATGTAGTGAAGGTGGACTAATGGTCTGGGACCAGGAGGAAAGCAGGGAGTTCTTAGGTGGAAAAGGAGAGGCTTAGAAACATTCTAGATGTGGAAAAGAGCTTAAACAAAGCATGGGATTGCAAGAAAGTCACTTCCTTCTTTCTACCCAGAAGTCTAGCGATCTGGCATGGTTCTAAGCGTGACCTCTGAGATGAGAGGGGGAGGAGAGGGATATTTATCAAGTTTACTCTGTGTGTGCAATTCTATCTTCCCCTAAATGCTGTGAGCAGATATCATCTGTACAGTATTACCATTGGTAAGGTACAGGAAGAGGAGGTTCTGAAAAATTTCGTAGCTTAGCCAGGCGTCTGACTTCCTGTATTACATCAAAGCCCTCCTCCTTGGAATTCCCTGGTGGTCCAGTAGGAAAGAATCCACTTGACAATGCAGAGGTCTATGAGTTCGATCCCTGGCCCAGGAACAGCCCACAGACCGCCAAACCCATGTGTCACAACACTCTAGAGCCTGCACTTCAAAGCAGGAGAAGCACTGCAACCAGAGGCCCATGCGCCGCTGGAAAGGAGCCGCCACTCACTGCAGCCAGAGAGAGAGCGATCCCAGCAACGAAGGCCCAGTGCAGCCCAAAACCAGTTTATTAAAGACAAACCCCACATCCTTCATCATACTCACTCTACTCTGAGTAACTGCCCTCTGATTAAACCGTGGAGGAACAAGGGAGAGCACAGGGCTTCCTTTGACCATAAACTTGGTACTTAAAATGAGACCTTGCACCTAATAGGAACTCAATGTTTCTTGAATGAATGCCTCATTTCCTCCTCTAAAGACTAAATGTTTGGAATGGTAGTCTGCAGCTTTTTCATTTTGCTCCCTAAATTGTACTTCATTCTCTGATTGCTCTGTGGCTTTGTGGTTTTTTTTTTTTTTTTTTTAAATGTCCTAGCACAATATCCAAACAGATCCTAAGTTAAGATTTTAAGCTTTTCAATGACAGGATTTTTTGACTATTGAGTTTGGTGGCAAAGCCCGACATTCTTCTATATTTTTGATGTTGAAGCCCTGCCTAGATAAAGCTAAAATCTCTCCCGCTGCTTGTATTGATGTGAAATCGTTGAATGATGGAACATGTGTGCAGACACTGTGTAAGTCTTGGTGGAAGGCTCCAGAATATAGGATGTGTTCCCAGATGCAAAGAGGCATAATGAGATGAAGAGACACACCATGAGCGTTCAGCAGACATAAGGCCATTGTTGGAAAAACAAGCTGAGAAACTGGCTGTCTTTTCTCTCTCTCCGAAGGGGCAGGTATTTTCTCCTTTTGGAGAGGCCAGAGGAATTTGTGCCTTGCCTTTGAGTTCTTTAAAGTTCTTTGTTTTGCAAAGTAGGAAGCAAAGAGCTGGGTTGTTCTCAGGGATGAAGCATTGAGATTTAATCAGAAAAAGCTGGCAGAGGCAGGGCTGATGTTCAGTCGCTCAGTTGTGTCCAACTCTTTGCGACCCCGTGGATGCAGCACACTAGGCTTCCCTGTCCTTCACTACCTTCTGAAGTTTGCTCAAACTCATGTCCATCCAGTTGATGATGCCTTCCAATCATCTCATCCTCTGTCGTCCCTTTCTCCTGCCTTCAATCTTTCCCAGCATCAGGCTCTTTTTCAATGTGTCAGTACTTCGCATCAGGTGGCCAAAGTACTGGAGCTTCAGCTTCAGCATCAGTCCTTCCAATGAGTATTCAGGACTGATTTCCTTTATGATTGACTGGTTTGATCTCCTTGCAGTCCAAGGGACTCTCAAGAGTCTTCTCCAGCACCACAGTTTAAAAGCATCAATTTTTCAGTGCTTAGCCTTATTTATGGTCCAACTCTCACATCCATACATGACTACTGGAAAAACCACAGCCTTAACTATATGGACCTTTGTTGGTGAAGTGATGTCTCTGCTTTTCAATACTCTGTCTAGGTTTGTCATAGCTTTTCTTTCAAGGAGCAAACATCTTTTAATTTCATGGCTGCAGTCACCATCTGCAGTGATTTTGGAGCCCAGGAAAATAAAATCTATTACTGTTTCCACTTTTCCCCCATCTATTTGCCATGAAGTGATGGAACCAGATGCCAGGATCTTAGTTTTTTGAATGTTGAGCTTTAAATCAGGTTTTTCACGCTCCTCTTTCATCTTCATCAGGAAGCTCTTTAGTTCCTCTTTGCTTTCTGCTGTTAGAATGATATCATCTGCATACCTGAGGTTGTTGTTATTTCTCTGAGCGATCTTGATTCCAGCTTGTGATTCATCTGGCATTTTGTATGGTGTACTCTGGATACAAGTTAAATAAGCAGGGTGACAATAGACAGCCTTGACACACTCCTTTCCCAATTTTGAACCAGTCCATTGTTTCATGTTGGTTCTAACAGTTGCTTCTTGATGGGCAAGTAGATTTCTCAGGGGGCAGGTAGTTGGTTTTGCAGTTGAGGGGGTGCTTGAGCACATGATGCAAGGAAGTCGCAGGATGTTGATGGAGTGTGTGGCAGGCAGGATCACATCCCCCCCGAGATGCCCATGTCTTAATCTCTGGAGCCTGTGAATTTGCTAAGTTGCATGGCAAGGGGGTATTAAGGCTGCAGATGGTATTATGGCTGTTAATCAGATGACTTTGAATTAGAGAGATTATCCTAGATTATCCACGTGGTCCAGCGTAATTACAAGGGCCCTTGTGAGTGGTGGAGGGAGACAGAAGGGGAAGAACTCGAGAGATGGCAGCAGAAGAAGGACCTGGCCCCATGGGGCTGGTGTTGCAGATGGAGGAAGGGAATCCGGAGTCACATTGGCAGCCTCCAGCAGATGGAAACATCAAACAAGTGGATTTTCCCCTAGAACTTAACAAAAGTGACACAGTCCTGCTGAAAACTTGATTTTAGCCCAGAAAGACCTATGTCAGACTTCCCTCAGAATTGGCAGATAATAAATTTGTGTTCTTTGAGCCACAGCTTTTGTGGCAGCGACATTTGGAAACTGACACAGGCTGACATGGAAATGCCTGGAGGATAAGCTGCGGCGCTGAGCCTGTGGGAGGCAGAGGTCTTGGGGGCTTCAGTGGACCTAGAGGCATGAATTCATGCTCATAAGGTCTTGTTCCTTTGAATGGATCATGTGGATGGGTAGATGACCCCACAGGACCGGAAACCCTCCCCAGAACCTCTCGAGCTATTTGTTCAACCCCAGGAAGAGCTGTTGTCCATCAAGAAAGACAGAGACGGGGCGGCTTCCCCATCCTTGGTGGCATGAGCTCAGAACCAGGAAAATCTGGGATTGTAATGATTGTGCACCTGAGGGTTGTGAGTAGGTTCACAATTGACTTGTGAGTGGAGACTTTTCTGAAAGAATATGTTAATTGTTGCAGGATTGTCCTTGTCGGAGCAAGCTCTAAAAGAGATGGGTTTTCAGCTGTGTTTTGGCCAGGATGGGAGTGGTGGCTGGGGAGGAGGGAACAGGACCCGAAGGCATCAAGGATTGGAGGAAAGAAGCCCGTTAGAGATGGACGTCGGGAGTCCATCTCTAGAATCTCAACAGTTTCAGGTTTTCTCAGAGTTTTTTCTTTAATTGGAGAATAATTGCTTTACAATGTTGTGTTAGTTTCTGCTGCACAACAATGAATCAGTCATGTGTATACATATGTTCCCTTCCTCTGAGCCTCCAGCTTCATCCCCCCCTTCAAGGTCATCACGGAGCGCTGTGCTGCGCTCCCTGTGCTGGACAGCAGCTTCCCGCTCACTGTCACTTGGTAGTGTGTAAATGTCAAACTAATGTCCCGATTCATCTCGGCCTCCCCTTCCCACTGTGTATCCACACATCCATTCTCTACGTCTGCATCTCTGTTGCTGCCCTGGAAGTGGATTCACCTTTACCATTTTTCTAGATTCCCCATATATTAATTAATATGCAATATTTGTTTTCCTTTTTCTGACTTTCTTCACTCTGTGTGTCAGACTCTAAGTCCATCAACATCTCTAGAGAGAACCCAGTTCTGTTTCTTTTATGGCTGAGAATGTTCCACTGTGTGTCCACCACATCTTCTTTATCCATTCATCTGTTGCTGGACATTTAAATTGTTTCCAAAACACACATGTACCCTGATGTTCATTACTATTCATTAATACAATAGCCAGAATGTGGAAACAGCTTAAACATCAGAGCTTGGGTTTATCTTGGGGGAAAATATGACAAAATGAGTGCATTGGTGATAGAGAATGGAAGAATTCATAAACAATCAAGAGGGTCAAGCCTCAGCAGAAATATTAAAAAAATCCAGTCTCTCTCTGTAATAGATGGAGTCTTTTGCTTCTCCCACTGTTTGTCCGTTATGTTCCAACACTCTAGGTTGAGGTTTGACAGCTGCTCCAGGATCTTGCAATTTAATTTGTTTTAGGTTCACTTTACTCAAATTCACCTTGACTTTGTAGTACAAAGGACAAACTCGTGGGTCTGAGTATCTCCGCTGGGGTCTCACTGACCTGAAAATTGGGAGCCCCATGAAACTGCAACGACAGGAAAAAGGTCCAGGGCCAAATCTGTGGAAAAGACCTAGGCATTAAAGATTCTAAGGTGATCTTCGTCTTGCGATGTTTTGCTAGGTAAAGAGCAATTAACCTGGAGTAGGCAAAGGATATTTAACCCACAGGTTGTATGTATCTCTCACCTCTACGCACCTACAGGTACACTTGTTGATGGGAGGCATTCTTTTAGAAATGTACAGATTGGGGTTTTCCCTGTGGTCCAGTGGTTAAGAATCTGCCTTGCAATGCTGAGGACACGAGTTCGACCCCTGGTCAGGGAACTGAGATCCCACATGCTGTGAACCCTGCAACTAGAGGGCCCACACACCACAACGAAAAATCCTGCAAAGTGCAATGAAGATTCTGTGTGCTGCAACTAAGACCCAAGTTAGCCAAATAAATAAATATTGAAAACAGAAACATATAGATTAATTTCTATAATTCCTAGTTCTTGAGTGGCAATACAGGTAGTCTTGGTGATAGGTAGGAAGTGGGTGGGGTGGGTTGATGTCTACATACCACAGCAGATATGTAGACATCAAAGGGCTGGTCAGAGGGAGAGGTGGGTGGCAGAAGGTTTGGGCATCACTTCAAGGAACTTGGGTTTGAGCCAGGAGCAACTTTGCTCAGGAAAGAGTTGAGCAGAGGATGACTATGTGTGTGTGCAGCTGGGCAGACACCAGTACAACCTGAAGAAATATCCTCAGCTGAGAGATAACGTGGCATCATGCTAGGGACCCCTCAGGAGCCGCTTCATAAATACACTTGGGCTTGATGTATCACTGGGCTGTACAAGATGGAATTTTCATGGCACCCATGCCTGGAACCCAGCTGCAACTTTCTGTGTTGTAGAGACAGAGTGGTTTGCCAGGGCTGTCTTGGGTGCCTTCCAAGAGGATTTAGACTCCAGTGTAAGAGAGGCTTTGTGCTTAAGCTCGTCATATTGCAAGAGACGAGGAAGTTGTGTTTGTGGGTTGTGATCCTAGAAATGTCTACTCTATTAGCTTAGGGATAGACTCTAAGGGATGCCGGAGGTTGAAAAATGGTCTTAAGCAAGTCCTCTTGCTTGCTGCGAGGACATAACCCATGGAGGCAGCATGGGGTGTAGGGCAAACCAATCTTTGGGGAGTAAATGACAACGTCAAAGGGCAATGGTCCCTCACATTGCCGTCCTTGTTGTTGTTCAGTCACTAAGCGATGATGGTTTGGAGTCTTCTCACATTGATGATTGTCAGTAGGACATTATCTCATGAAAGGAGGGGGCTGAGCTACAAAGTCACAGAGCTGAACTGTTATCTGTGGGATAAAGTATTTGGATCGATGTGTTTTAAAAAAGCTTGCTGTTTTACTGGCGACAGAGCACAGAGGCCTACGTCCGTGCAGTGGTTTTATTCGAAACTACAGTTGATAAGAACCAGGAGCTTGCCTGAAGCTGCCATCTTGCTGCATTCTCACAAAAGCCCTTGTTATGCGTTTAGGATTAATAACTTTTATTTTTGCCGGAGCAAAAAATAAAATTGTTTTATTTTGGACATAACCACCAATTCAGTAATAAATAACCACCTTTCCCCTACCATTTGCAATATGATAAATTTCTAAATTCCTTTTTTTTTTTTTTTAGTGTTTTTACATTACACAATGGAAATGAGTGCACTGTACTTTAAGTCTTCCTTATATTTCAAAGTTGGAGTGAAAGAAGTCAGGTGAAATAATGTTACATGCTGATTTTTTTTTGAAGATTAGTCCTGACCATGCTTTAGATACTTATGATAAAATTTAGAAGTTATGTTAAATATCACTTCTAAATTTCTAAATTTAAAAATTTTGCTCTTAGTTAATTAAAAAAAAACACCCTTTTTATTTAATAGGCTTTCCTGGTAGTTCAGAAGGTAAAGAATCTGTCTCCAATGTGGGAAATCCAGGTTTAATCCCTGGGTAGGAAGATCCCCTGGAGAAGGGAACAGCTACCCACTCCAGTATTCTTGCTGGGAGAATTCTATGGACAGAGGAGCCTGGCAGGCTATAGTCCATGGGGTCTCAAAGAGTAGGACGTGACTTAGCAACTAACACATTTTATTTTATATCAGAGAATAGCTGATTAACAGTGTCATGATAGTTTCAGGTAGAGGGACTCAGCCATACATATACATGTATCTGTTCTGCCCCAAACTGCCATCCCATCCAGGCTGTCACCTAATACTGAACAGAGCTTAAGGTTAGTAGAATTAATGAAACCAAGAAGGAAGCCTTGGAAATAAGAGAACCCTGCTTGTATTTGTGTTTCATGGTGCCCTTTGGAAGAAGCCACTAAATAAAGGAGGAGACGACATTTCTGAGCACCCTGAAGGAACTGTCTTTTGTGGAGCGGGCACTTAAGCAAGTCCAAGAAACAGTGGAGAGAGCCGGATGCGCAGACAGGATGCAATGGCCTTTGCCTTCAGTCTCACGAGCATTTGCGAAAGGTCCAGTCTCTCACTGGAATTCTCCACGCCTGAAATAATTCATGGAGCAGCTGTAGCATGAGTCCTGGCCTGCTGGGTGTTTTCTTGGGAGGCCGTGTAGGGTCTGCCGGCTGAAGAGGCAGAGAGCTCAGGCTTGCCTGGCCCTGCTCCCGGGAGGATGCTGGGCCCAGGGCAGGGGCACCGGAAGTGGGACACGTTGCTGTGATGATCACCGCTTGTATCCACGCTTACACATTGGACCCCGCCGGGAGGTCAAGTGCAAGGTCAGACACTCCTGGTTTGGAGTGAGTTTGTACTTGCCATGTGTAGCGAGAAGCGTGAGAAACTTCTTTGCTTAGCAGACCCGGTGGACTGAGGGGCTGTAGGGAAGGAGTCTAGTTGTCCAGAGGTGTTTCAACTCCAAGGATGGGCTCTTCTTTAAATGCAGTGTTTATGATGCCACAGAAGGCTCCCGATGGTAAGCAACTCGGCTTCTGTGTGCCGAGTTTAAAAGTATGTGGTGGCATCTTCTAAAATGCTTCCTCCCGAAGGGAAGAACAATGTGGAGAAATGATGAGCATTTCACCATCCCTTGTACTACTGTGAACTCTTCTACTGTTAGGAGGTCTTTGAAAACAGGAACAATTTTTTTTTTTTTATTTCTGTATCCGCAGGCTCTAGTGCAATGCTTGAGAGATGGTCATTTCTCAGTGCATTCTTAGTAAATGAATGAGGGAAGGAAAGAGAGAGGGAAGCAAGACTTTTCCATTGTGTGAACAGAAGGCATCAAATTCAAAAGAGTGAATTAGCACAGCTGAAGAATGGGTAGTAATGGAAGTCTATCCACCGTGTACAGTAATCCTGTTCCTTTGCAAATTCAATTGAGCGTTCAATGGCTATTGAAAATGATGTTGATAAAAGAAGAGCCCTCCAGAATCTCAAGTTGGAACTGAAGAAGCATTCACCGCAAGGCGTGCCGCTCAGAGTCCTCATGAGACCTCGGACTCCGGAGTCTGCTACATCTGTGGCCCTGTTGGGGGGGTTCTCCTCCACGGGCTGCTCTGATTCATTCCAAGAGGGCCTGTTCCCCTGCTCACAGCTGCCCAGACCAGGGATGGACACCTGATTGCAAAGGCAGCTGCTCTAGACTGCGACCAGTCAATGGATGACCTGACACGGAGCTTCGCCCAGTAGGAGATGAGGGTCACCCAGTCTTTCTCTTCCTGGAAGGCTGGCTGTGAGCCAGCTAGAGAAGTCAGTGTTGTCGTTCAGTCATGTCTGACCCTCTGTGACCTCATGGACTATAGCCCGCCAGGCTCCTCTGTCCATGAGATTTTTCAGGTAAGAACACTGGAGTGGGTTGCCATTTCCTTCTCCAGGGGATCTTCTCAAACTCAGGGATCAAACCTGTGCCTCCTTCATTGACAGGTGGATTTTTTTTTACTACTGAGACACCAGGGAAGCCCTATTTAACACCCTACCAACATGGTAGAAAAGAAAATTCATACAATCATATCAACTGAAATAGGAAAAGAGCAGGAGAGCATGACCTAATTCAACACCCTTTTCTCAACATCTAACAGCAGGCACTCAAGCATACTAGTGAGTGAATAAATTCTTTCTATCTCTCATATCAACAGTCCTATATAACTGGTGATTAAAACTCAGAGAGAGAGAAGTCATGCTGCTGAGTCACTTCAGTCGTGTCCGACTCTGTGTGACCCCACAGACAGCAGCCCACCAGGCTCCCCCGCCCCTGGGATTCTCCAGGCAAGAACACTGGAGTGGGTTGCCTGGAGTGGGTGGCAACAAAAGCTGAGAGGGTTGTAGAGAGAAGGAAGTGAGAGGAAGGGGTCAGGGAGGAGAAGGGAGGGGAGAGCAAAGCCAGGAGCCGGTGGAGGCCGGGGCGGGGCGGAGCGGAAGTAGAGAAACTGGGTCCCACCACGGCCGATGTGCAGCTAGCTATTATCTCACCAGAGATGCCAGAATGCAGCGATGCTAATATCAGTAAATCCTGGAAACCCACGAGGCTTCAGTCCCCAGAAGCCTGGCTAAGTGGCCCCAGATATATTTAAACAAGCCCGCTGAACCCGAACACCCCAACAAGTTTCCGCAGGAAGCGCTTCGTTCCCTTCAACGGGCCAGCTTGGTCCAGGAGATGTGGCACTAAATCGTGATTTTAGGGTCCCACGTGCTGTGAGGACCTGAGGGGCCCTTGGGAAACTGGCGGGCTCTGCCGCTGCCTGGAAGGGAATCTGACTCTTGAGCTGAAAATGCAAGAAAACCTCAAGGCACTGTATAGTAAATTTCTGAAGCGAGAGAAGGAAATACATGTTTCCAGGAGTCGGAATTGGGTCAGCAAGGAGCAGGGGGAAGACCTGGAGAAGACAAGTCCTGAGCTGAGTGATAGCTGCGGGGCTGGCTCCGTGCAAAGGCACACAAGTGAGCAGCAAATGCCTGCATTGTGTGCAGCTGGGTTGGGGGAGGGGGGCAGCCCCCACCTCTGCACGCCCAGTGTTGGTGGTGGGGAGAGGTTCCTGCTGCCTCAACGTGGAAGTGCAAACTCTGAACCTCCCAAACAACCAGAGTGAACAGTTGGGGCTTCAGAAGGCCTTTCCTGGCTTGAATGACAGCTGTGATCTTGGCTGTCCCCTCAGTTCAGTTCAGTTCAGTCGCTCAGTCGTGTCCGACTCTTTGCTACCCCATCAATCGCAGCATGCCAGGCCTCCTTGTCCATCACCAACTCCCGGAATTCACTCAGACTCACGTCCATTGAGTCCGTGATGCCATCCAGCCATCTCGTCCTCTGTCGTCCCCTTTTCCTCCTGCCCCCAATCCCTCCCAGCATCAGAGTCTTTTCCAATGAGTCAACTCTTCGCATGAGGTGGCCAAAGTACTGGAGTTTCAGCTTTAGCATCATTCCTTCCAAAGAAATCCCAGGGTTGATCTCCTTCAGAATGGACTGGTTGGATCTCCTTGCAGTCCAGGGGACTCTCAAGAGTCTTCTCCAACACCACAGTTCAAAAGCATCAGTTCTTCGGCGCTCAGCCTTCTTCACAGTCCAACTCTCTCATTCATACATGATCACTGGAAAAACCATATGCTTGACTAGATGGACCTTTGTTGGCAAAGTAATGTCTCTGCTTTTCAATATGCTGTCTAGGTTGGTCATAACTTTTCTTCCAAGGAGTTCCCAGTAATTAGCACAGCGAGGGCACACATGCGCTTCTTCCTGGGAACCGTGGGTCTCTGATGGGAGAGGGACCATGTCAAGGGGAGCGGCAGCCGGGGGTCAGCTGCAAAGGGTGGCAGGGTTCTGCCCACGGCGAGGATGCCTCCCAGTTTCCTAAACCAAATAGACACAGAAGGCTGCATCTGGAAAGATGGATGGCTGTCTGCCTGGTTCTCAGGTTGGAACTCAGAGTTCTCTGCCCGGCTCAGCTCCTGGTGCCGAAAGGGGACTCTGGACAGGAAGCTGGGGAAGATCTATCCATATAATGTTAAGGCAGAATTCATTCCAGAGAGCCGTCTATTCTCCTTTCTCTGGCTGCTGCTGCTAAGTTGCTTAAGTCACGTCCGACTCTTGTGACCCCAAAGCAGCCCACCAGCCTCCCCCGTCCCTGGGATTCTCTAGGCAAGAATACTGGAGTGGGTTGCCATTTCCTTCTCCAATGCATGAAAGCAAACAGTGAAAGTGAAGTTTCTCAGTCGTGTCTGACTCTTAGACCCCATGGACTGAAGCCTGCCAGGCTCCTCTGTTCATGGGATTTTCCAGGCAAAAGAGTGCTAGAGTGGGGTGCCATTGCTTTCTCCGCTACTTCTCATCATTTGACACGTCTCTTACAGTAGAACAAGGGAACACTCACGGTGATGTTTCACAGGCGAGCCCCGAAGAATCCTGGGCACCCTCGGATTGATTGTAAAGCAGGGGTCTAGTCTGAGTCCTCGCTCTCCTTGGCTTCTGAGCATCTGATGTCCCTGCCTTCACTCCTAGGGGTGCCTTGATTTTATTGCATTGGGAATAGGGCTGGACCCCAGAGCGTGTACTAAATGGCTTTGGAGCTGAGGGTCGCTCCCTCGTGGGGGTCTGAGGTCAGGCGTGGCATGCCTGTAAATAGCTGTCAGGAATGTTTGAAAACATCTGGAGCTGGGATAAGACAGAAGACACAGTGAGCAGCAGAGAATTAAACACGGATGCCATCTGCAAGCCCAGCCTGTAAGTTCTGCATGTTAAATAGATGTTACTAGAGGAAGGAAACCCCTGGGGCAAGGAAGGCCCAGGCAAAGCAGTTACTGGAGGTGCTGATGTATTCCTGGTGATTTTTTTTTTAAAGGATAGTGAGGTGTTGACTTAAAAAATATTCACAACCTAGAAGCTGAGAGTTTGTTTTATCGGGTGGGAACTTTTAGGACGTTAAGCCCAGGAGGCAGCATCTCAAGTGTCCCTGAGAGAATTGGTCTGAGTGGGCCGAGAGAGGAAACCAGGTTGTATAGGAGTTCTGTAGCAAAGGGCGGGTAGTCTGAACATCCGAAGATTTCTGTTAATTAAGGGAAAACCAGGTATCATAGGGCTTCCCAGGTGGCGCTGCTGGTAAAGAATCTGCCTCTAATGCAGGAGGCAAGAGACAAAAGTTCGATCCCTGGGTTGGGAAGATCCCCTGGGGGAAGAAATGGAAACCCACTCCAGTATTCTTGCCTGGAGAATCCCATGGACAGAGGAGCTTGGTGGGCTACAGTCTGTGGGGTCACATAGAGTCAGACACAACGGTAGTGACTTAGCAGGCAGGCATGCAGACATCTCAAAGTGAAAAAGTGAGTGTTGCTTGCTCAGTCGTGTCCACCCCTTTGTGACCCCAGGGACTGTAGCCCACCAGGCTCCTCTGTCCCCGGGATTCTCCAGGCAAGAATACCAGCTTGGGTTGCCATGTTCTTCTCCAGGGAATCTTCCTGATCCAGGGATTGAACCCAGGTCTCCCGCATTGCAGGCGGATTCTTTACCATCTGAGCCACTAGGGAAGTAAAGTGAAACTGAAAGCTGCTCATTCATGCCTGACTCTTTGTGATCCCATGGACTATACAGTTCATGGAATTCTCCAGGCCAGAATCCTGGAGTAGGTAGCCATTCCCTTCTCCGGGGGCTCTTCCCAACCCAGGGATTGAACCCAGGTCTCCTGCATTGCTGGTGGATTCTTTACCAGCTAAGCCGCCAGAGAAGAATCAAATTAAGGTTAATTTAGTGCTTTTCAATGTATAGGAAGATGCGAAAGTTTGGGCTCACTGATTCCTTTGCTATGCATCTCACCTATCTGGGGCCAGAATCCTATGTTTTCACTGCTGAGTTTCCTCAGGACACAGGGTAAGGAGGGGCTGCGGTCTGATGACTGCTAGATGGCAGGTATTCTTTTCAGCCCTGAGTTCCCTCAGGGCTCACTGTCGAAGGACTGCAATTGCTGATGCACGTGACATCCTTTGTTTACTGATATGGCAGGAAATATTCCATTTCTCAGAAGCTTCTCTGCAAAGAGGGCTTCTGGGATCCCAAGACAAAGCATTCTAATTCTTCACTGCTGCTGGCTGGAGCAAAATGAAACTGGCTTTTCAAGAGAACACAAGTCTGTGAAGAAGTAGAGCTTTTTTTTTTAAAATCAGGAATCTCCTAGTGCCATAGTTTGTGAGCAGAACACAGAGCTGGTTACAATAGCGCAAAGCCCCTGGTTTGGACTGATGTGTCTTTCTGGTACTTGGCAGTTTATAAACCCCCAATAAATGTCACTTTGTTGAATAAAAATAAATGAAAGTTTGAAATGAAAAGAAGCATACTATGTGTTTATCTTCTGTGGTTCTGATTTATTTGTTTTGAAACTGTGCTGTAGCAGAAGGGACTGGACTTATGACCATCACAAGCCTCAGTTTATGCATCCATATAATGGGTGCATGAGGTTCCATTGATGGTGCACAAGGGAAGGCTGAGCATACCAGGAACTGCAGGAGGGAGTGTGGTGCTGTGGGGTGAGGTATACCGGCAGGGTTTGCCTCACCCCTCTCAACTGAAGGAGGAAACAGAACAGGTTCCATCTTGAAAGCAGGACTCCATCTTGGGCCGGACTGTGGACTTTGAGCTATATACCCAGTATCTATGGAAACAACACACCAACTGGAAAACCAGACCTCGCTCCCCCTCCCCCCTCCATGGAAGAGCCCCAGGGCTCATACTTAGACTCTCTGTCTCCTAAAAGAACGCCCTAATTATCTGTGCAACCGAATAGAATCATAAATTCTGTTTATTGGGGTGTGACTACAGGCCTATTGATAATTGTCCACTGTTAACTACCTAGGCTTAAAGCCTATGAATCACAGGTTAACATTGATTGTATCTTTCTTTTCCTTTGTTCAGGCTGGTTTCAGGGAATTTGGGGAGGTGGGTTTGAGCAGGTACACTTAGGGTATATAAGGTTTTCACAAAAACCGGTCGGGCTCCTGGGCTAAGAGGAGACTCTGCCTTGGGCCCGCCGGTGCAGTAAACTGCACTTCAAGACCTGCGTCGTCCTTCTGAGTGAGTTTGTTTCTCGGAACGCGCGGCTACAACACAGCTACTAGTTGGCACTTGCCTTGGCCGCTTGCCGCCTACCTCTATAAGGGTTAAATCGTCTTTGCTGCAGCTGCTGATTTTTAATATCCAGAGCAGAAAGGAGGCGCTCCGTGCTCTGGAAAAACTGGCAGAACAGGTCTTCAGATAGTTAAATATTTTCAGGAGCCGATTTTGTAAGCCCAATTCGTGCATCTCCTCACGTCTAGAAAAGCACTAACTTCCTTCATGGTGACATCTGCTCCTCGTGACTAGCAGAAACCTTCTGCAAAAATACACGCTTGATTGCATAAACTCCCCTTCACCAAAATCACAGACATACCAACATCCCCCCTACCTTTTTGGGGCAATTTCTCAGAGTTGTCTGAAATGCTGCCTCCCGGGCTATAGTCCTAATTTTCCCCGAATACAGCTTAACTTGCAGCTGCCACATTGTGCCTTTTTTTTTTTTTTTAAATGTCAGTACTGCTAATTGTGGTTCCTTTCTTGCCATGTGCGATGGTGAAGGGAAGAGCTGGATTTCTTCCTTTGGAGTTGGGAGCAGGGGGTTTCCTTTCTGGGCGCTGTCCCTGGGTGTGTAGCCACCGTGTCAGCGCGGGGGGTTACACGGCTGTGGGCCACAGGCTGGCATGTGTGAGCACACGTGAGCAACACGGCATTAGAATGGAGCAGATGAGGTATCTTAGGGCTTTGAAGGTTCCTGAAGAACTGATGCTTCTCAACAGGTAGCGAAGTGACAAGGTAACCAGTTCTAAGATGTGTTCAACACTCAGATGTACAGGCTACCAGTCTCCCTGAGAAGCAAGTCTAAATTCTCAAAGACCCACACGAGACCTGCCTGGAAACCTCATAAACCTGTCAATGGCTTAGTTGGTTGAACGTCAAGCTAAATAGAATTTTTGAATGTCATGGAAAGAACAGAGATTACAGTAAAGGAGGAATAATATCGGAAGAACTTGGCTGACTTTTATAGTCCTTTCTTCCTTATTTCTGAGATACCCATGTTCAGTGGTATCCTGAAAATAAAAAAAGTACACAAACACACCAAGCAAAAGCCCTCAAAAAAGGCAAGAAAAAGCAGTGCCCGAGAGAGAAGGCTCTTTTCTGAGACTTTTTTCTTTGCTATGGAAGTCCTGCAAATCTTCAAATACTGCCTGGGAGCTTTTCATCTGTAGTTGAAAGTCTTTTATTTATTTATTTATTTTTAAGCAAACCAAAAGAGAAAGCAGGAAGAAGCTATGCTTTCTTAAAAATAAACACACTGTCTTTATTTTTTAAAAATGTTTGTTGCTTTAGAGGTTTTTTTAAAAAATTATTTTTAGTAATTATTGGTCATTTGTATTTCTTTTTAAATTAATTCTTATTGGGGTATAGTTACTTCTCAGTGTTGTCTTAGTTTCTGCGTACAGCAAAGTGAGTCAGGGATATGCATGCATGTACATATATCCCTTCCCTTTTGGACTTTCTTCCCCATTTTAATCACCACAGAGAATTAAATAAAATTTCCGGTGCTATACAGTACATTCTTTTTAGTTATCTAATCCCTAAATCATGTCCAGCTCTTTGTGACCCCAGGGACTGTAAATCCGCCCGGCTCCTCTGTCCAAGGAATTTCCTAGGAAGGAATACTGGAATGGGTTGCCATTTCCTTCCCCAGGGGATCTTTCCAACCCAGGGATCGAACCTGTGTCTCCTACATCGGCAGGTGGATTCTTTAGCACTGAGCCACTGGGGAAGTCCTGTCTATTTTCTGCTTAGTCTCTATAGTGTATACCTGTCACTCCTAATCTATGAATTCCTCCCGCCTCCCACACTGGCTTTAGAGGTGCAAATCTGTGTGCCCTGGTTACCAGCAGCAGTTAAATAAAAGAAGGGCCTGAGCTGCCTACAGTTTAGAAGGTGAGCTGTTCACTGTGAGAGCTACAGAGGTCTCTTCTCCCCACCTTGGACTGGAAAGGCGGCCCAGCCCCCTGGCGGCCCTGGTCATAGCATGAGTGACATGTCGGGGTGTTACCAAGGGGCCTGACCTCGCAGTAAGAGGGGCAGAGATGAGGACGTGGTGCCAGCCTTGGAGCTGAGCGGACGCTGCCTGTCCCCGCCAGCCCTTCCACATGGTGCCTGTTGGCCGATGGGGGAGTTATCAATGCCGGCCTGGAAACTGCCCTGGGTGAATGCATCCTGCCTGCAGTGGACTTCATGGAAGTCTTAACTCAGGGGCTCTAAGTGGTCACGGAGATGGAATGTAAGTGGTCAGTGGGGTTAGTTTCATTGAGAGGCTTCTGGATCAGAGCGCTTTCCGGTTTTCTGGTTGGATGAGTGGTGCCCCACTCTCCAGGTTGAAAACCAAGCCAGTGGCCCAGCCCTGGATTTAGTGCGATGGGCTTGTCAAGCTCCTAGCTCTGGACTCAGGGCCTGCTGGCCTCCTTTATGACTTGGGCAGGATGTCGTTAGAAATGAGCAAACGTAGAAAAACTGACTCAGAGGAAATGAACACTATGACACATAATTTTCTGTCCATGTCAGAAATGAAAGGTTGGTGTGATGATTTGAGAGAATAATGCTGAAACAATGCTATAGATTGTGTGTGGGGGGTGTGTGTGTGTTAAGTTTACAATCACCATATGTAAAATAGATAGCCCGTGGAAGTTTGGTGTATGATGCAGGGAACCCAAAGCTCTTTGCTCTGTGACAACCAGGACGGATGGGCTGGGTAGGGAGGTGGGAGGGAGGTCAGTCCAGGTTCGATGTATGAGACAGGGCACTCAGGGCTGGTGCACTGGGACGACCCTGAGGGATGGGATGGGGAGGGAGGTGGGAGGGGGGTTCAGGATGGGGGACACATGGCTGATCCTTGCCAATGTCTGGCAAAACCCACCACAATATTGTAAAGTAATTAGCCTCCAATTAAAATAAATAAATTAATTTAGAAAAAAAAGAGCGAGGGGACACATGTATGCCTGTGGCCGATTCACGTTGATGTATGGCAAAGGCCATTACAATATTGTAAAGCAATTATTCTCCAATTAAAATGGGAAAAAACTATGAATGAACAATAGAAAAAAAAAAAGAAATGAAAGGCTGGAGCTTGTTTTGTAATAACACAGGGAGTATGAGGCCATCCCTGGAAAGACATGGGAGCCGCAAACTCCACTGTCTAGAACATAGCCCAGAAGCAGAGCTGGCTGGGGGCCTCCGAGAAGACAGCTGCTGCACAAGGGGATGGAGGCTTGGTCTGTGGCCAGGGCTCCAGCCCGCAGAGCTGCCCTGGCATCTTTGTCCATCCTCTGCTTGGGAGCGTGGGCAGCCCGCTGGCACCTACCGTTTCTGCCCTGTGCTGTGGCCATCACCAGTGTAAAGCACCAAAGGGAGGGTCTGATCAATTGCGTGCATGTGTGCTAAATTGCTTCAGTCGAGTCAGGCTCCTTGCGACTCCATAGATGGTAGCCCACCAGGCTCCTCTGTCCATGGGATTCTGCAGGCAAGAATCCTGGAGTGGGTTGCCATGCCCAAGCCCCCTGGCCCATTACAGGTGCTCAATAGTCTGATAATCTCCCTTATTGTCAATACAATCATTCCTGGTTACAGAAAAGTGACAAATGGCCTTGACTGGTATGACGTTACTCATCTAGCACCTGGCAGGCTTGAGCCCAGGTCATCTGACCTGACATCCAATTCCATCACAAGCTGTGTCCCTTAGAAAATGACTCCTGATTAAAACAACAACAGCAAGAAGGCGTCAGAGTCTCAGCTTCTGGGACGACACTGGGTGTTTTTTTTTTTAATTAATTAATTTATTTATTTTCTTTAATTAATTTTTATTTTTTAGTTTGTTTTGCTTTACAATACACATCGATATGAATCAGCCACGAGTGTACATGAACTCCCAATCCCGACCTCCACCTTCCCCCTCCCGCCCCACACCTTCTCTCTGGATTATCCCTGTGTATCAGTCCCAAGCATCCTGCATCCTGCATCAAACCTGGACTGGCGATTCGTTTCACTTATGATATCACACATGTTACACTGCCACTCTGCCAACCCATCCCACCCTCTCCCTCTCCCACAGAGTCCAAAAGGCTGTTCTCTCCCACCCCTGCTGTTGCTCGCAGGCTGTGAATGACTGCCTGGCGTGGTGCTGGGAAGTTGCAGTTTTGGGTCCTGTGTAGGTGAGTGGAGGGCATAGGGGAGGGAAAGCAAGGAACCCTGGCTTGGTTTGGGGCAATGCTTCACATGGCCTAGGTAGAGGGGGTTTTGGGGAGGTTGCTGGGCTTCCTTTGTGGCTCAGCTGATAAAGAATCTGCCTGCAGATTCTATCCCTGGGTTGGGAAGATCCCCTGGGTTGGGAAGATCCCCTGGAGAAGGGGAGGCCTGAAATGAGAGAGATGTCTGTGATGGGGATAGTTAAGGGATGGGCATTGCAGGTAGATGGAACCATTAGCTCAAGGGCCCAATGGAGAGAGAAGGACCTGGGGGGTTGAGACCATCCATGAGGCCAGTGAGCAAGAAGTTGGGGGGCGTGGGGAGACAGCATCTTCACCCATCTTCCAGGTGGCACTTTTCCCTTGGACTTTATTTCTGAGTTTTCAAAGGCCCTGCCACTGGGCTTCCCCAGCGACAGAAGAACCTCCTCCCAAGGCAGGGTTCTATCCCTGGGTTGGGAAGATCCCCTGGAGAAGGGGAAGGCTACCCACTCCAGGATTCTGGCCTGGGGAATTCCATGGAGTGCATAGTCCATGGCGTCAAAAAGAGCTGGACATGACAGAATGACTTTTCAGTTTCACCTTTGTCTTTTCTCTTAATGCCCCCAGGACACAACATCCTTGACACAGTAAGAACGTGAGTGTCTGGAGCAGGGGGGCACTCTGAAGCACAGAGGTGGCTGTTGTCAGAAATCTTGCAAGGTGGATTCAGCAAGACTTCTGGAGGTCTTCTAACTTTCCTGTGGTGGTGGTGGTGGTTTAGTCGCTGTCGTGTCCAGCTCTGGAGACCCCATGGACTGCAGCCCACCAGGCTCCTCAGTCCATTGGTTTCTCCAGGCAAGAATACTGGAGTGGGTTACCATGCCCTCCTCCAGGGGAATCTCCCAGCCCAGGGATTGAACCCAGGTCTCCTGCATTGCAGGCAGATTCTTTCCCAACTGAGCTATAAGGGAAGCCCCTTAACTTTCCTGTCTTAGACTCAAAACGTGTCAGAGGTCATAACGGTTGCATTGATGAAAGGTTTGTGTAGGTGATAGCTGCTGTTTGGGCAGAAGTTACTGTGTGCCGGGTGCTGTAAATATTATTTTCTTTTTCCACTCTTAAAAACATATGCAGTGGCAGGTGGATAAACCAATACTACAGAGAGAAGGGGGCTTCCCAGGTGGCACTAGAGGCGAAGAGCTTCCCTGCCAAAGCAGGAGATACAAGAGACGCGGGTTCGATCTCTGGATCAGGATGATCCCCCGGAGGAGGGCCTGGCACCCCCCTCCAGTATTCCTGCCTGGAGAATCCCATGGACAGAGGAGCCTGGTGGGCTGCAGTCCATATGGTTGCAAAGAGTTAGACTTGACTGAAGCGACAGCACGAATGCAGGTGGTGAGAAGCGGGTGGAGAAAAGCCTTGACTTGCAGTGTTTGCTAATTTCTGTGGTGTAAATGCTCCCACCACGGCTGATTTCAGGCTTCTCAGCAGTTTCAGAACCGGTTCACAAAATCCCTGAATATTTACCAGGCAGATCTATGAGCCAGAGGAGTGGCTCCAGCACCTTTGAAGTAATAAGAGATTTTAACGAAGGAGGTGGTGATGATTGGAGATTTTATAGGTGAGAATATGGAGCTGAGAGGTCTCCTGGCCCCCAGTCGTGGGTCGGCAAGAACTGAACCCCTGTCTGAGCCTTCTTCCTCAGTGTCCCCTGGCCTCCATCTGAGCCTCAACCCTCAGCCCAGAGGTGACCTGTCCACACTCACAGCTGGGGAGCAGCCTGTCTCTCAGCTCAGGTTTCTGCCTCTCTGGGTCAGGCGGGGCCAGCAGCCTTGGAGAGCCGACTCGGTTCAGCCACATCCCACGGCCCTTGGCTCGCTCTGCCCACTTTAAACTGGCGCCTCGGTCTCGTTCTCTACAGCCTTGCCCGCTCCTGGTGCCCTCGCCCTTCTTTCTGCTCTTGAACCAGCCTCTCTGAAACAAGCACAGAGACCGCAGTAAGTGGTCTGCTAAGTGCTCAGCCGTGTCTATTTGCGACCCCATGAACCGTAGCCCGCCAGGCTCCTCGGTCCGTGGGATTCTCCAGGCAAGAAGACTGGAGTGGGTTGCTGTGCCCTCCTCCAGGGGATCTTCACCACCCAGGGATCGAACCTGGGTCTCTTATGTCTCCTGCCTTGGGAGGAGGTTCTTCTGTCGCTGGGGAAGCCCAGTGGCAGGGCCTTTGAAAACTCAGAAATAAAGTCCAAGGGAAAAGTGCCACCTGGAAGATGGGTGAAGATGCTGTCTCCCCACGCCCCCCAACTTCTTGCTCACTGGCCTCATGGATGGTCTCAACCCCCCAGGTCCTTCTCTCTCCATTGGGCCCTTGAGCTAATGGTTCCATCTACCTGCAATGCCCATCCCTTAACTATCCCCATCACAGACATCTCTCTCTTTTTTGTTTAACATCCAACAGGTATTGTGTTTTTACAGCTTGAACGTTTGGGGCACTCCTGTGTCGAGTAGGTCTATTGGCACCATTTTTGGAGAGCATTTGCTCATTTCAGGCCTCTGTGTCACATTTGATAATTCTTACAAAATTTCAAAACTTTTCATTATTATTATATTTGTCACAAATGACCTGTGGTCAGTGATCTCTGATGTTACTATTGCAAAAAGATCATGACTCACTGAAGGAGCAGATGATGGTTAGCATGTTTTTAGCAATAAAGTGTTTCATTGATTAAAGTGTGTAATTGCATTTTTGGAAGACTACTGCACACTTAGTACATGACAGTCTAGTGTGAACATAACTTATATGCACGGGGCAACCAGAACATGTGTGAGACTTACTTTACTGTAATATTTGCTTCATTGCAGTGGTCTGGAACCAAACGGGGCTTCCCGGGTGGCACGAGTGGTAAAGAATCCACCTGCCAGTGTAGGAGATGCAGAAGATGGGTTTAGATCCCTGGGCTGGGAAGATCCCCTGGAGTATGAAGTGGCAACCCACTCCAGTGATCTTATCTGGAAAACTTCATGGACAGAGGAGCCTGGAGTCAGCAGTCCATGGGGGTCACAAAGAGCAGCCACACCTGAGCAATAGAGCCTTGGAACCAAACCCATAATATTTCTGAGGTCTGCCTGTACTGGCTGCCTCCTGTCCTTCAGAAGTGTTCCCATATCACCCCATCTAAGAAGCTTTGCTTACCTTCTCCATATAACACCCTATTTCTTTCCTTCCTGGCATTCTATCATCCGTAATTCTTTGACAGTCCTCCCTTCAAAAGATGGACCCAGATTGCCCTCCTTCTGAACGTGGGTGACTCTCTTTGGAGGAGCAGAGTGTGGCAGGAGTGATGGTGACAGAACGTCTCAGGCTGCCTGGCTCTACACCCGACTGTCATTTCGGGGGGACCAGACGCCACGGCGCAGGGACGCTGCAGCAACCCTACAGGGCGGCCCGTGTCAGGCGGAACTGAAGCCTCCCGCCAACAGCCAGCGCCAGCTTGCCGGGTAAGTGGCCGAGCCTCCGCAGAAAGCAGGCTCACCAGCCAGCCAAGCCCTGGGAAGACAGCAGCCCAGACGATAGCAGACGGAGCCCAGAGGCGCCCTGAACCTGACCTGCCCAGCCAAGCCAGCCCCCAAATGCCTGGCCCCCAGAAGACACCAGGGATAGTGTTTCCTGCGAGTCGAAGTCACTAGATTTTGGAGTGTTTGTAAAGAAGCAAATTAATATGAACACTAAAGTGCTATTGAAAGTGAAAGTCGCTCAGTGGAGAAACAATGGAAACACTGAAAGACTATTTTTTCTGGGCTCCAAAATCACTGCAGATGGTGACGGCAGCCATGAAATTAAAAGACTCTTACTCCTTGGAAGAAAAGCTATGGCAACCTAGACAGCATATTAAAAAGCAGAGACATTACTTTGCCAACAAAGGTCCGTCTATTCAAAGCTATAGTTTTTCCAGTGGTCATGTATGGATATGAAAGTTGGACTGTGAAGAAAGCTGAGCACCGAAGAACTGATGCTTTTGAACAGTGGTGTTGGAGAAGACTCTTGAGAGTCCCCTGGACTGCAGGAGATCCAACCAGTCCATCCTAAAGGAGATCAGTCCTGAATATTCATTGGACAGATTGATGCTGAAGCTGAAACTCCAATACTTTGACCACCTGATGCGAAGAACTGACTCATTGGAAAAGAGCCTGATGCTCGGAAAGATTGAGGGCAGGAGGAGAAGGGGGTGACAGAGGATGAGATGGTTGGATGGCATCATTGACTCGAAGGACATGAGTTTGAGTAAACTCCGGGAGTTGGTGATGGACAGGGAGGCCTGGCATGTTGCAGTCCATGGGGTTGCAGAGTCAGACACGGCTGAGTGACTGAACTGAAAGTGCTATTATTATCCTCATTTTATGAATGAGCCCACTGAGACTTAGAGAGGCTAAACGACTCAACTAAGGCCACACAGAGTCAGAATTTGAACAGAGGTGGTCAGATTCCACATCTCCTGACCACTGCAGCATATTATCTCCCCCAAGAATGTTCTCAAACCTTTTTTACTTGTGGACAGTGTATCTCAAATAAGGGACGGATTGGGTGGTAGGGAGGCATTGGACCCCGCCTCTGCAGTCAGATGCAAATTCTCCTGCAGACAGGAGAGAGCTCTTTGACTTAGTTGGTTGTCCCACACCACCCCAGAGTCAGACATCCTGACTCACGGCCACCAGCCCCCCAGCTGTCACGTGCTGGGGCCCCTGCTCCTGTGTCTGCTTTGAATGTCAGATGAGCTCTTCCCACTCAAGAACCTATCTTGCCCTGTCATCCCTACCTGCCACCTTTCGGTGTCCAAGAACACCCCTCCCCGCCTTTCACCAGAGCCTGCCTGGCCCTCCTGTCATCCAGAATAGGAGGCCCAGGATGAAGAGGGATCGCTCTTTTGTTACTTTCCTCATCTGTGCTGGGAATGGAACATCGCATCCCTTCAACGCACATTTCTGGAGTTGGGGGGGATGGTGTTAGCCTGGCTTGACTAGGGGATGGCCAGAGGGCCTTGGCTGAGAGCCTGGGCCCAGGGGGACATGGCGGGTTCAGAGAAAGCAGGGAGGTGAAGAAGGAGCTGGAGGAAGACACGGCCTGGGGATCTGGGTTCCAGGCCCATGAAGCTGCGTTAGGGAGGTTTGCTGTGGTCCTGGTGGCTCAGTGGTACAGAATCTGCCTGCAGTGCAGGAGACACGAGTTCGATCCCTGGGTCAGAAAGATCCTCTGGAGAAAGAAATGGCCACCCACTCAGTATTCTTGCCCATGGACAGAGGAGCCTGGTGGGCTACAGCTCATGGGATTGCAAAGCCGGGCACGACTTAGTGACTCAGTCACCACCACTGCCACTCCTCAGAGTACGAGCAAGCTTGGGATACGTGCATGCACATGTGAGTACATGTGTGTGGTGTGTTTGCGTGAGCGTGTACATTTACACATGCACAAATGCTCACTGCTAAACTTTTTACACTTTTGACCCCAGAGTCTGATAAAGTCCAGAGAGGAGAGGAGCGAGGTCCCCCCTGCCATAGGTCACAGAGAGATCAGTGCAGTTCAGTCGCTCAGTCGTGTCCGACTCTTTGCAGCCCCGTGGACTGCAGCACAACAGGCCTCCCTGTCCATCACTAATTCCCAAACTCATGTCCATCGAGTCGGTGAGGCCATCCAACCGTCTCATCCTCTGTCATCCCCTTCTCCTCCTGCCTTCAATCTTTCCCAGCATTAGGGTCTTTTCAAATGATTTAGTGCTTTGCATCAGGTGGCCAAAGTATTGGAGTTTCAGCCTCAGCATCAGTCCTTCCAATGAATATTCAGGACTGACTTCCTTTAGGATGGACTGGTTGGATTTCCTTGCAGTCCAAGGACTCTCGAGTCTCCAAAACCGCAGTTCAAAAGCATCAAATAGACGAGAAGCTGAGATGGGCTGGGGTCAGTCTGGAACCTTGTAGCTTTCTAGGGGCAGGGATATTTGCTTGTTGTTTGTAGTTTTTTCTCAAAAGTGTGGGCCATTCGACCTGCAGTCTGCAATAATGAATGTAGGCATCTTCACCTTAGGGCATCACGTACCCTCTTCCTTTATAGTTAGAGGACCTGAGGTTCATCTTCGCTCTCTGCTCTGTGCCCGCGCCACCCCCCTCCCCACCCCCGAGCAGGACCGTGGCCCTGGGCATATAATGATGTCCAGAAGAGCCATGAAACACAAGCCAGCAGCCATCCTGAGCCAGAAGTGCCCAGAGCACATTGACGGGTTGAGCTCTTTCAGGGAGACTTCCCTTTGGTCTAGCAAGGATCTGCCCACAGCTGATATAGAGCAGGCACCCAGCTCTACCTAGCAGACGTCACCATCCACAGCAAGAAGCCCTACAATCCTCCTCCCCACCCGCGTCCCAGAGCCTCGCCCAGAGATCCCCACCCCGAGAGGAGCTAAGTATCAGATGGGAGCTGAAGTGAGAGGGAAAAGCCCACCCAGCCTGGCTTCCCTGCTGCCCCAGCGGCCCTGCTCAGCTGCACTTTGCAACCCCATGTGTCTGGCTCACTGATGCCACTTCCAGTGGCTTCCTGGGTAGAGGCAGACACTTGGTCTCTGGAAGGCAACTCAGCAAAGGAACAGGTCATGAGGCTTCCTGCCCAAGTTACTCAAAATTTAAGGATGAGCGGGCCACAGGGGCTCCAGTCGTGGGGTGATGGACAGGCTGTGTCTGAGTCCTGGGAGGGAAATGGGCCCCTCCTCCAGGGGCTGGCCACATGCAATGCCTGTTCCTTGGCTGGACACAGAGCCTGCTCCTCGCCTGAGTGTCTCACATGGGAGGCCACAAGGTCCCCAGAGAGACCCGCACTTGGGTACCATCCACGGCCACAGCTGTGTGCATCTGCTGACCTCAGAGGTCTCGCCACCAAGATGCGGGTGGTCCCTGCTATGGCCTGGGGTGGAAAAAGCCACGCCCCCTTGGATCCTTGGGGACCCATCCAGCTGCATTTTTGGATTAGAGCTGCTAGTCTGTGGCCCTGCTTGCACGTTAGAATCTCAGGGAAGAGTCTAAGAAATCCTGGAGTCGAAGCCCCACTGTAAGGCAATTAGAATCCCAGTCTTTGGGGGTAAGGGACTTAGGATATTTGCTTGTTGTTTGTAGTTTTTCTCAAAAGTGTGGGCCATTTGACCTGCAGTCTGCAATAATGAATGTAGGCATCTTCACCTTAGGGCATCACGCACCCTCTTCCTTTATGGTTAGGAGGACCTGAGGTTCATCTTCGCTCTCTGCTCTGTGCCTGCGCCACCCCCCTCCCCACCCCCGAGCAGGACCATGGCCCTGGGCATATAATGATGTCCAGAAGAGCCATGAAACACAGGCCAGCAGCCATCCTGAGCCAGGAGTGCCCAGAGCACACTGACTGGTTGAGCTCTTTCAGGGAGACTTCCCTTTTGTCTAGCAAGGATCTGCCCACAGCTGGTATAGAGCAGGCATCCAGCTCTACCTAGCAGACGTCACCATCCACAGCAAGAAGCCCTACAATCCTCCTCCCCACCCGCGTCCCAGAGCCTTGCCCAGAGATCCCCACCCCGAGAGGAGCTAAGTATCAGATGGGAGCTGAAGTGAGAGGGAAAAGCCCACCCAGCCTGGCTTCCCTGCTGCCCCAGCGGCCCTGCTCAGCTGCACTTTGCACCCCCACGTGTCTGGCTCACTGATGCCACTTCCAGTGGCTTCCTGGGTAGAGGCAGACACTTGGTCTCTGGAAGGCAACTCAGCAAAGGAACAGGTCATGAGGCTTCCTGCCCAAGTTACTCAAAATTTAAGGATGAGCCGGCCACAGGGGCTCCAGTTGTGGGGTGATGGATAGGCTGTGTCTGAGTCCTGGGAGGGAAATGGGCCCCTCCTCCAGGGGCTGGCCAAGCCCACCCAGCCTGGCTTCCCTGCTGCCCCAGTGGCCCTGCTCAGCTGCACTTTGCACCCCCACGTGTCTGGCTCACTGATGCCACTTCCAGTGGCTTCCTGGGTAGAGGCAGACACTTGGTCTCTGGAAGGCAACTCAGCAAAGGAACAGGTCATGAGGCTTCCTGCCCAAGTTACTCAAAATTTAAGGATGAGCCGGCCACAGGGGCTCCAGTTGTGGGGTGATGGATAGGCTGTGTCTGAGTCCTGGGAGGGAAATGGGCCCCTCCTCCAGGGGCTGGCCACATGCAACTGCCTGTTCCTTGGCTGGACACAGAGCCTGCTCCTCGCCTGAGTGTCTCACATGGGAGGCCACAAGGTCCCCAGCGAGACCTGCACTTGGATACCATCCACGGCCACAGCTGTGTGCATCTGCTGACCTCAGATGTCTTGCCCCCAAGATGCGGGTGGTCCCTGGTATGGCCTGGGGCAGAGAAAGCCATGCCTCCTTGGGTCCTCGGGGACCCATCCAGCTGCATTTTTGGATTAGAGCTGCTCGTCTGTGGCCCTGCTTGCACGTTAGGATCTTGGGGAAGAGTCTAAGAAATCCTGGAGTCGAAGCCCCACTGTAAGGCAATTAGAATCCCAGTCTTTGGGGGTAAGGGACTTCCCAGGTGGAACTAGTGGTAAAGAACCCGCCTGCCAATGCAGGAGACTTAAGAGATGCGGGCTCGATCCCTGGGTCGGGAAGATCCCCTGGAGAAGGGAAAGGCAACCCACTCTAGCATCTCTGCTTAGAGAATTCCATGGATAGAGGAGCCTGGCGAGCTACAGTCCATAGGGTCACACAGAGCTGGACATAACCGAAGCGACTTAGCATGCACGCACTCTGGGGCAGGGCCTGTCTGCAGAACCCCTCAGCTGTTTCTGACAGGCAGCCAGGGGTGAGAAGCAGTGGCCAAGAAGAGTGATGCTCCCATCTCATTTCCGCAGGGCGCTCTTCCCGCCCCCAGAATCTGTGCCGAGGAATAAGCAGGCAGATGAGGACAAGCACTGCTCCAGGTGATGCACTCCTGTGGTTCCCCGGCTCTTGAGAAGCCCGGAGTCCTCGAAAGCCCCTGGCGGGCAGCATCCTGTAGTGCGTGGGACTCACGACATGAATTTCCCAAAGTTCCTGGGAGAACAGGAGGCCTCCCACCCCTGGCTGTGTGCCGGTCCTGAGGGTCAGAGCCTGCAGCCCCTACCCTGCCCACTGTAGGGATCCTGAACCCTAGGACCTGAAAACAGGATGACCACCACAACTACCAGACCCCCAGGACTGACAAGGACTGGTGAAGAGTCCTCTGTGAGTGGCGTCAGCTGGCTGAGATTCCAGGGTCAGATAAACAGGGGATCAGCAGTGTTACGAGGGCTGGACTGCTGCCCCCTGTCTGTTCTGTCCCCATGGACCCCTCCAAGACTTGAGCCGGACCTACAGGAGGTCCCCAGGCCCCCTCATCCTCTGCACAATGCCACTAGCTATGGCCCCTGTGCTGGGTGAAGAGAGGCTAGGGTTCTCCCCATGTGCTTTCTGGAACCTTCTCCTTATCACTCTCTGCATTGCTTGTGATGGTGTTTAGAGAGATATTTGAGTGACAGTTGGTTCAACACCCAAAGGCCATGTTGACTAGAAGGGGAACCAAGTCCTTGATCAGCAAAATAGATGATTATGACATCGGTTATGTTTAAAATGAAGTTGCATCAAGCCACTGTAGAAAGCAGACTTCTCAAAAACCTAAAAAGAGTATTATCCTGTGATCCCCAATCACTGTGGATGGTGACAGCAACCATGACATTAAAAGATGCTTAGTCCTTGGAAGAAAAGAGAGGACAAACCTAGACAGCATATTAAAAAGCAGAGACATCACTTTGCCGACAAAGGTCACCATAGTCAAAGTCAAAGCTTTGGTTTTTCCAGTAGTCATGTAAGGGTGTTAGAGTTGGACCACAAAGAAGGCTGAGCACCAAAATATTGAGGCTTTTGAACTATGGCACTGGAGAAGGCTCTTGAGAGTCTCTTGGACTCTCAGTCAAGATCAAAGCAGTCAGTCCTAAAGGAAATCAATCCTGAATATTTATTGGAAGGACTGATGTTTCAGCTGAAGCTCCAGTACTTTGGTCACCTGATGGGAATAGCCATCATTGGAAACAACCCTGATGCTGGGAAAGATTGAGGGCAGTGGGAGAAAGGGATGACAGAAGATGAGATGCTTGGATGGCATCACCAACTCAATGGACATGAGTTTGAGCCAACTCTGGGAGATGGTGAAGGACAGAGAAGCCTGGTGTGTTGCAGTCCACGAGACTGCAAGGAGTAAGACACAACTTAGAGCCTGAACAACGAAAACAGTGACCCAGCAATTACACTCTTGGGTGTATATACAAGAAAACTCCAAAACACTAATTCAAAAAGATACGTGCCTCCTCTGTTCATAGCAGCGCTATTCACAATAACCGAAACGTGGAGACAACCTAAATGCCTGTGGACAGGTGAATGGACAAAGACGTGGTGCATATGACAGTATATAAAATGGAACACTGCTGCCGCTGCTGCTAAGCTGCTTCAGTCGTGTCCAACTCTGTGCGACCCCATCGACGGCCTGCTACCAGGCTCCCCCGTCCCTGGGATTCTCCAGGCAAGAACACTGGAGTGGGTTGCCATTTTCTTCTCCAATAAAATGGAATACTACTCAACCATAAAAAGAATGAAAAGTTGCCATTTTCAACAACATAGATGAACTTGGAGCGTATTACATTTAGTGGAATGCGTCACACAGAGAAAGACAAATACTGTGTGATATCATTGATATCTGAAATCTAAAAAATACAAGACACTGGTAAAGTTACCGAAAAGAAGCAGACCCATAGGTACAGAGAACAAACTAGTGGTTACTGGTTGGGAGAGGAAGAGAAGAAGGAGAATATGGGTGTGGGGGATTAAGAGGTATAAATCATTACACACAAAATAAACTACAGGATATATTGGACCACAGAGGGAGATAGCCAATATTTTATGATAACTATAACTATAAACCTTTAGAAATTGTGACTTGCTATATTGCACACTGGTAACTTATATACTATTGTACATCAACTATACTTCAATAAAAATGGAGTTGTGTCACTGGGCAACGCATTTATGGAAACTGACAGTCAACACTATCCCTTTATAAAGACTGTGGTGAGGGAGACTGAGGTCCTGGTGTTACCGTAAAGGGTGCCTCATCATGGGAATGAGTGCAGAGCAGTTTGAATTGAAGGGACTTTCTCCTTCCGAAGCAGCAGGCTGAGAAAATGGAACCATGTGAGCCATTAGCCGAGCATCTGGGAAGCGTAACAGATGAAGAGGAGGCAAAGGAAGAGGGAGACTTTATCCCTTTACCTTTCCAGATACTGTTCTGTGTGTCAACACAGATTCACACCCAAGTGGTCAGCCTGCGCGTGCTATTTTGTAGCCCTCTCATCAGTTTGCATCTGGAGTCCTGCAGGTGTCTCTAAGTTTAGGTCACAGCTTCAGTCTTTCCTACTCCACTTCCTTTTTACTTAGAAAATGGAAGTATAATTGATTTACAATGTCTTGTTAGTTTCAGGTGTAAAACAGATAGTCTCCACTTCCTTTTTCACAGAGCTTCCAGTTGGGCTCCTTCTAGTTCAGATCCCATCATGTTCCCAAATGAGTTTCCAGGTCATCTGCTGGAAGGTTGTGTTTTTAAGGGTGAGCGTGTGCTTGGTCATCTCATGATCTGCTGCTGCTGCTGCTAAGTCGCTTCAGTCGTGTCTGACTCTGTGCGACCCCATAGTGCTTTGAAAGTGCTTTCAGAACGTGCCTCAACTAAGGGGAGAGCTGGGGAGAAGCAAACGGTGCAAACAAACCAGAAGCTCTGCTCCAAGGTACAGACTTAGTTCAGCTCAGTTCAGTGCCTCAGTCGTGTCTGACTCTCTGTGACCCCGTGGACCAAAGCATGCCAGGCCTCCTTGTCCATCACCTACTCCTGGAGTCCACCTAAACCCATGTCCATCGAGTCGGTGGTGGCATCCTACCGTCTCATCCTCTGTCATCCCCTTCTCCTCCTGCCCTCAATCTTTCCCAGCCTCAGGGTCTTTTCAATGAGTCAGCTCTTCGCATCAGGTGGACTTAGACACACCACAAATATTTTACTCAAAACTGCACCTTTTCTTGGGTGGAAGCGGTAGTGTGCTGGAGCTTGCTTGATTGGCTAGGACAGCAGATTGTCAAATTTTAGGTGTATGAGCTGGTTGTCAAAGATGGCCATTGTTAAAAATTAAATTATGCAAATTTACAATAAAATTAATTATCTTCAAGGCAAATGATGTCAATACTCAAAACTCATTACTTTCCTACTCACTTCTTGAAGTTATTTACATGGTGTATCTAAAACATGGAAATTCTACAGAACAGCATTGCTGAAGTCACTTTGATAGCTGGAAATTAGCCACGGTGGGAGTATTTCTACCATGGAAACTGTCAACACAACTGATGAAAGCTTGGGTCATTGTTCTGTTGTCTGTCAAGATTGGTGGTTATGAACTAGCAGTGATTTTGTCCCCAGGGGACATTGGTCAATGTTGGAGACACTTTTGATGGTCACGGACGGGGGCACTACTGGCATAGTGGGTGGAGGTCAGGATGCTGTTAAACATTTAATACACACAGGACAAGCCCCAGGAAAAAGAAAGCTCAGACTCTCTGGTCTGAAATGTCAGTAGTGAAGCTGAAAAATTCTGCTCTGGATTCAAGGAAGAAATGAGAAATTGTTAATAATGCAGATTCAACTTAAGAGTGTCTCATGTCTGTACCTGTTACCTTATGAATACCACCAAAAAACTGAGGAAAGATTCAAACTGTATTTGAAAACTCTTTACTTTGCCGACTAAGGTCCGTCTAGTCAAGGCTATGGTTTTTCCTGTGGTCATGTATGGATGTGAGAGTTGGACTGTAAAGAGGGCTGAGCCCCGAAGAATTGATGCTTTTGAACTGTGGTGTTGGAGAAGACTCTTGAGAGTCCCTTGGACTGAAGGGAGATCCAACCAGTCCATCATAAAGGAGATCAACCCTGGGATTTCTTTGGAAGTAATGATGCTGAAGCTGAAACTCCAGTACTTTGGCCACTTCTCCAATAAAATGGAATACTACTCAACCATAAAAAGAATGAAAAGTTGCCATTTTCAACAACATAGATGAACTTGGAGCGTATTACATTTAGTGGAATGCGTCACACAGAGAAAGACAAATACTGTGTGATATCATTGACATCTGAAATCTAAAAAATACAAGACACTGGTAAAGTTACCGAAAAGAAGCAGACCCATAGTACAGAGAACAAACTAGTGGTTACTGGTTGGGAGAGGAAGAGAAGAAGGAGAATATGGGTGTGGGGGATTAAGAGGTATAAATCATTACACACAAAATAAACTACAGGATATATTGGACCACAGAGGGAGATAGCCAATATTTTATGATAACTATAACTATAAACCTTTAGAAATTGTGACTTGCTATATTGCACACTGGTAACTTATATACTATTGTACATCAACTATACTTCAATAAAAATGGAGTTGTGTCACTGGGCAACGCATTTATGGAAACTGACAGTCAACACTATCCCTTTATAAAGACTGTGGTGAGGGAGACTGAGGTCCTGGTGTTACTGTAAAGGGTGCCTCGTCATGGGAATGAGTGCAGAGCAATTTGAATTGAAGGGACTTTCTCCTTCCGAAGCAGCAGGCTGAGAAAATGGAACCATGTGAGCCATTAGCCGAGCATCTGGGAAGCATAACAGATGAAGAGGGGGCAAAGGAAGAGGGAGACTTTATCCCTTTACCTTTCCAGATACTGTTCTGTGTGTCAACACAGATTCACACCCAAGCGGTCAGCCCGCACGTGCTATTTTGTAGCCCTCTCATCAGTTTGCATCTGGAGTCCTGCAGGTGTCTCTAAGTTTAGGTCACAGCTTCAGTCTTTCCTACTCCACTTCCTTTTTACTTAGAAAATGGAAGTATAATTGATTTACAATGTCTTGTTAGTTTCAGGTGTAAAACAGATAGTCTCCACTTCCTTTTTCACAGAGCTTCCAGTTGGGCTCCTTCTAGTTCAGATCCCATCATGTTCCCAAATGAGTTTCCAGGTCTCTGCTGGAAGGTTGTGTTTTTAAGGGTGAGCGTGTGCTTGGTCATCTCACGATCTGCTGCTGCTGCTAAGTCGCTTCAGTCATGTCTGACTCTGTGCGACCCCATAGTGCTTTGAAAGTCCTTTCAGAACGTGCCTCAATTAAGGGGAGAGCTGGGGAGAAGCAAACGGTGCAAACAAACCAGAAGCTCTGCTCCAAGATACAGACTTAGTTCAGCTCAGTTCAGTGCCTCAGTCGTGTCTGACTCTCTGTGACCCCGTGGACCAAAGCATGCCAGGCCTCCTTGTCCATCACCTACTCCTGGAGTCCACCTAAACCCATGTCCATTGAGTCGGTGGTGCCATCCTACCGTCTCATCCTCTGTCATCCCCTTCTCCTCCTGCCCTCAATCTTTCCCAGCCTCAGGGTCTTTTCAAATGAGTCAGCTATTTGCATCAGGTGGACTTAGACACACCACAAATATTTTACTCAAAACTGCACCTTTTCTTGGGTGGAAGTGGTAGTGTGCTGGAGCTTGCTTGATTGGCTAGGACAGAGTTCAGTGCCTCAGTCGTGTCTGACTCTCTGTGACCCCGTGGACCAAAGCATGCCAGGCCTCCTTGTCCATCACCTACTCCTGGAGTCCACCTAAACCCATGTCCATCGAGTCGGTGGTGGCATCCTACCGTCTCATCCTCTGTCATCCCCTTCTCCTCCTGCCCTCAATCTTTCCCAGCCTCAGGGTCTTTTCAAATGAGTCAGCTCTTCGCATCAGGTGGACTTAGACACACCACAAATATTTTACTCAAAACTGCACCTTTTCTTGGGTGGAAGCGGTAGTGTGCTGGAGCTTGCTTGATTGGCTAGGACAGCAGATTGTCAAATTTTAGGTGTATGAGCTGGTTGTCAAACATGGCCATTGTTAAAAATTAAATTATGCAAATTTACAATAAAATTAATTATCTTCAAGGCAAATGATGTCAATACTCAAAACTCATTACTTTCCTACTCACTTCTTGAAGTTATTTACATGGTGTATCTAAAACATGGAAATTCTACAGAACAGCATTGCTGAAGTCACTTTGATAGCTGGAAATTAGCCACGGTGGGAGTATTTCTACCATGGAAACTGTCAACACAACTGATGAAAGCTTGGGTCATTGTTCTGTTGTCTGTCAAGATTGGTGGTTATGAACTAGCAGTGATTTTGTCCCCAGGGGACATTGGTCAATGTTGGAGACACTTTTGATGGTCACGGACGGGGGCACTACTGGCATAGTGGGTGGAGGTCAGGATGCTGTTAAACATTTAATACACACAGGACAAGCCCCAGGAAAAAGAAAGCTCAGACTCTCTGGTCTGAAATGTCAGTAGTGAAGCTGAAAAATTCTGCTCTGGATTCAAGGAAGAAATGAGAAATTGTTAATAATGCAGATTCAACTTAAGAGTGTCTCATGTCTGTACCTGTTACCTTATGAATACCACCA
Organism: Aepyceros melampus; assembly: GCA_006408695.1. Classification (NCBI taxonomy): domain Eukaryota; kingdom Metazoa; phylum Chordata; class Mammalia; order Artiodactyla; family Bovidae; genus Aepyceros; species Aepyceros melampus. Next base: position 221,325 of record SJXQ01007466.1, read on the forward strand.
AAAAACTGAGGAAGATTCAAACTGTATTTGAAAACTCTTTACTTTGCCGACTAAGGTCCGTCTAGTCAAGGCTATGGTTTTTCCTGTGGTCATGTATGGATGTGAGAGTTGGACTGTAAAGAGGGCTGAGCCCCGAAGAATTGATGCTTTTGAACTGTGGTGTTGGAGAAGACTCTTGAGAGTCCCTTGGACTGAAGGGAGATCCAACCAGTCCATCATAAAGGAGATCAACCCTGGGATTTCTTTGGAAGTAATGATGCTGAAGCTGAAACTCCAGTACTTTGGCCATCTCATGCAAAGAGTTGACTCATTGGAAAAGACTCTGGTGCTGGGAGGGATTGGGGACAGGAGGAGAAGGGGACGACCGAGGATGAGATGGCTGGATGGCGTCACTGACTCCGTGGGTGTGGGTCTGAGTGAACTCCAGGAGTTGGTGATGGACAGGGAGGCCTGGCGTGCTGCGATTCATGGGGTCACAAAGAGTTGGACACAACAGAGCGACTGAACTGAACTGAACTGATTTGGTTCAAGAAGCTGTTCACGTCACTGATGAACGAGTGAATTCTGACTTGCATCGTCCCCTTCCGTGTTTCACTAAATCTAAATGAAAGTCTCAGCCAAGGTTCCTGTTGGAATGACACTCATTTGTCCATGGCAACCATAGGCTGGCTGCAGGAGCAAGAGTTCTGGAAAATTCCACAAAAACGTTCTGTGAGAATCAATGTGGATTTACACTATGTGGAATTACAATAAAATTACTATGTGTGTTATTATTTGTAAATTGTGTGCTGTATGTCCTTTTGATCAGTATAATTTATTATAAAAATGTGTGTGTGTGTACACATTATTTTTCCTAGCCAACTTGTTGTTAAATGTTTACTAGCATACCATTGGTTAGAAGTGGCAAAGTTATCTGATGTTCCAGTGTAACACACTCTTTTCGTGTCCTCAGCAATATGTTCATGAATTTTACATCTTGAGAAAGCACAGTGCTGCTCTGGGCAGCTATTTTCCGGGAGGGATTGGAGTAGGGGGAATACGAATGGCTGATCTGGCTGGTTCCATGGGTGGGTGGAGTAGGAAGCCTCCCTTGCAGTGTGATTTGGGCCACTGGAAGTCTACCTACCACCCTGTACATACCATTCCAGGGACCTGTCTCCTGTGTCGTACGGGCCCTTTTGGAGACAGGTGGTTTGTCTCTAGGCTAGGAAGGGATGGATGCAGAGACAGGGACAGAAGGCATGGGGGTGGGTAACACCATGGGTGCCTTGATTTTTTGGCAGGGCTTTGATCATGCATTTAATCCATTAGGTCCCATGGGAGTTGATCTGGAGAAGGCAGAACTGGCCCAGTGAACTTTGATTACAGGCGTGGGAGGGAGAGCAGAGTGTGAGGAGTCAGGGTGGGGCAGGGCCCGCTCGGGGAAGCTATGGGAAGGCTACCAGGAAGCGAAGAGGCCAGCCCCTGCCTGATTTTCAGCTGCACTGTGTGCTGTGCTCGGTTGTGTCTGACTCTTTGCGACCTCGAGGATGGTAGCCCGCCAGGCTCCTCTGTCGGTGGGGATTCTCCAGGCAAGAACACTGAAGGAAATGAAAGCAGAAGCTCCACAAATGGGATGCAACTCTCCTGAGGCCAACTGTGATATCCGGAGGAACTCCTGGCCCCCAATATGCCCAAGCTTAGTGCTGGGAACTCTGTGTATGGGATCAGAAGTCATCCCAGACCTCAGAGCTCTAATGTGTCAGTTGCTCAGCCACATTGGACTCTTCGTGACTCCGTGGACTCTAGTACATCCAGGGGATTCTCCAGGCAAGAATACTTGAGTGGCTTGCCATGCCCTTCTACAGGGGACCTTCCTGACTCAGGGATCAAGCCCCCGTCTCCTGCATTGCAGGCAGATTCCTTCCTGTCTGAGTCACAGGGGAAGCTTTAAGAATTGCGAGGCACACTTCTTATCCAGGTGGAAAAGAAGGGACCGAGAGGGACCCAGCCTGCCTCAGTTCTTATCCTGGAGAAATTCTAAATGTGTGTAATCCTTCGTGGCCCCGGGTTGGCTCCAAATCCATGAAAGTGTGTGGCCCCTTAGGGTTCCCTTAACTGCCAGGTCTCAGGCAGATGGACAGTCCTGTAACATGTCTATCATGAGCGTCATGTCTCATGGCGTAGTCCCTGACCACTGTCTCAGGGACACACAGGATGGGGCAGAGGCTCAAAAAGAGTAGAACTGGGGGATGTAAGATCTGCAAGGGGTCTGGGAACACTTTTGTTCAAATCTCAGCCTTCACGGAGAAGGAAGCAGCCAGAGATGAGTGGCCTGTCTCAGGGGAGATGCTGGGTCACCCTTGGGGGCTCTCACTGCCAATCCCACCCTCTCACCACTTCCCAGGCAAGATGGGAAGGTTGAGGAGGGGGCAGGAGGGTCAGAAACCCAGGTGAAAGACATGGTGATCGAAAGCTTGGTTTTCCTCTCTCTCCCCAAATCTTGAAGTTGCCTTTAAAAAAATTTCTGAGCTGAGGATTTAAATTTAATGTTCATGTTTCCACTAAAAGAGTGGACTGATTAGATTTCAACTTAAATCGCTTGTTTGTATTTTCTGCACCAAAGCTTGGAAAATGATCTGTACTTAGAAGGAGACACAGAAGTCTGGAGGTCTGGGAAATCATACGTGAGAACTGAAAATTGTTTTTAGAAATGTGGGCTTTCATGCAAATTATATTTCTGAAGGACTTGGGCAAAATTTTTTAAATTGAAATACCGTAGGTGGCTGTGTATAGATTTTTTTATTTTCAAGTGTCTGTATGAGTCATTGTGAGTTGTCTGACTTTTTCTTCTCGGCTGTATGTCAGCCTGTGTGTCCTTCCTGAGTTGGTTGGTTGGTAGAGGAGGTTCTCTCAGGCCACCCCATACAGGTCACTGTGACACACCAGTCAGGGACATCTCCATGAGACATGTTACACAGGGCCATCCATGTGCCATGTGACATGGCAATTAAGGGAAACCCCAATACTTTGGCCACCTCATGTGAAGAGCTGACTCATTGGAAAAGACCCTGATGCTGGGAGGGATTAGGGGCAGGGGAGAAGGGGACGACAGAGGATGAGATGGCTGGATGGCATCACCAACTTGATGGACGTGAGTCTGAGTGAACTCCGGGAGTTGGTGATGGACAGGGAGGCCTGACGTGCTGTGATTCATGGGGTGGCAAAGAGTCAGACACGACTGAGTGACTGAACTGAACCGAACTGAACTGAGGGACCACTTGCTTTTATTTTGGCTTCTGAATGTGCACATTGATGTCAACACGACAGGAAGGCATCTAAGCTGGTTTGAGAGTTACTGCATTTGAATCTTAAGTGGTTCTTTATTCTTACCAAGTTAGCAAACTAAATTAAAAAGTAAGGAAGAAGAAAAATGAAGAGCTGAACAACCAAAGTACAACAGTTGGCTTTGCAAGATGGAAGGTGGTCCTGGAGGTACATAGTGCACAGGGCCACCAGACCTCTGAATCTTCCTGCCTGAAGAACCTGTCCTGGTTCTGTGTGAGTGGAAGAGTTCTAGGTCTTGTGGGCAGATGTGACACAGCAGAACAAAGGATCACGGCCCTTGAATCAATGCCCAGATTTGGGCCTATAGTCCACAGAATCGCAAAAGAGCGGGACAGGACTTAGCAACTAAACGACAACAATTGTAGGCCGAGAACCTCTTTAATAAAGGGGATATCAGATACTTAAGAGGATGGATCCCAGCAGATTATTAAAATTTTATACTATTAATCTCTCTTCCAGTCTTCCCCAGAGGGATCTACAGCCATTTGCCAGGGTTACTAAGCACTGGGGAAAGGAAATAATGAAACATGTTAGAGTTTACTAGACAGTGAGTCTGAAAGGAAACAGATTCTAGGAGATCCAAACCGCTACTTTGGTCCGCCAGTCAGAGCAGGGGCTAATGAATGTCAGGTGATCAATGTCAAGTCCATTACTCAGTGGGCTCACTGGGTCCTTGAACCCATCCTGGGGTTATTTCCCCAGTTCTGGAGTACATAAATCGAATAGTCATCTGAGTTATCTGAGGCAAACCATTCAATATCACAGTAATCTAGTCTATGCCCCAACCCGTAACGCTGAAGAAGCTGAAGTTGAAAGGTTCTATGAAGACCTACAAGACTTTCTAGAACTAACACCCCTCAAAATTGTCCTTTTTTAGGGGACTGGAATGCAAAAGTAGGAAGTCAAGAGATACCTGGAGTAACAGGCAAATTTGGCCTTGGAGTACAGAATGAAGCAGGGCAAAGGCTAATAGATTTTGTAGAGAACAGGTCATAGCAAACACCCTCTCCCAACAACACAAGAGAAGACTCTGCACATGGACATCACCAGATGGTCAACACCAAGATCAGATTGATTATATTCTTTGCAGCCAAAGATGGAGAAGCTCTATACAGCCAGCAAAAATAAGACCGGGAGCTGACTGTGGTTCAGATCATGAATTCCTTATTGCCAAATTCAGACTTGAAGTTGAAGAAAGTAGGGAAAACCACTAGACCATTCAGGTATGACCTAAATCAAATCCCTTATGATTATGCAGTGGTAGTGACAGATAGATTCAAGAGACTAGATCTGATAGACAGAGTGCCTGAAAAACTATGGATGGAGGTTGGTGACATTGTACAGGAGGCAGGGATCAAGACCATACCAAAGGAAAAAAAATGCAAAAAGGCAAAATGATTGTCTGAGGAGACCTTACAAATAGCTGAGAAAAGAAGAGAAGATAAAGGCAAAGGAGGAAAGGAAAGATATACCCATTTGAATGCAGAGTTCCAAACAATAGCAAAGAGAGACAAGAAAGCCTTCCTCAGTGATCAATGTAAAGAAATAGAGGAAAACAATAGAATGGGAAAGACCAGAGATCTCTTCAAGAAAATTAGAGATACCAAGGGAATATTTCATGCAAAGATGGGCACAATAAAGGACAGAAATGGTATGGACTGAACAGAAGCAGAAGATGTTAAGAAGAGGTGGCAAGAATACACAGAAGAATTATACAAAGAAGATCATCATGACCCAGATAACTACGATGGTGTGATCACTCACCTGGAGCCACACATCCTGGAATGTGAAGTCAGTGGGCCTTAGAAAGCATCACTATGAACAAAGCTAGTGGAGGTGATGGAATTCCAATTGAACTCTTTAAAATCCTAAAGATAATGTTGTGAAAGTGCTGCACTCAATATGTCAGCAAATTTAGAAAATTCAGCAGTGGCCACAAGACTGGAAAAGGTCAGTTTTCATTCCAATCCCAAAGAAAGGCAATGCCAAAGAATGTTCAAACTATGGCATAATTGCACTCATCTCACACATTAGCAAAGTAATGCTCAAAATTCTCCAAGCCAGGCTTCAGCAGTATGTGAACTGTTAATTTCCAGATGTTCAAGCTGGATTTAGAAAAGACAAAGGAACCAGAGATCAAACTGTCAACATTTGTTGGATCACTGAAAAAGCAAGAGAGATCCAGAAAAACATCTACTGCTTTACTGACTATGCCAAAGACTGGACTGTGTGGATCACAACAAACTGTGGAAAATTCTGAAAGAGATGGGAATACCAGACCACCCGAGCTGCCTCCTGAGAAATCTGTGTGCAGGTCAGGAAGCAACAGTTAGAACTGGACATGGAACAACAGCCTGGTTCCATTTACATCAAGGCTGTATATTGTCACCCTGCTTATTTAACTTATATGCACAGTACTTCATGCAAAATGCTGGGTTGGATGAAGCACAAGCTGGGATCAAGATTGCTGGGAGAAATATCAATAACTTCAGATATGCAGATGACACCACCCTTATGCCAGAAAGTGAAGAGGAACTAAAGAGCCTCTTGAAAGTGAAAGAGGAGAGTGAAAAAGTTGGCTTAAAACTCAACATTCAGAAATCTAAGATCATGGCATCTGGTCCCATCACTTCACGGCAAATAGATGGGGAAACAGTGGAAACAGTGTCAGACTTTATCTTTTTGGGCTCCAAAATCACTGCAGATGGTGACTGCAGCCATGAAATTGGAAGATGCTTGCTCCTTGGAAGGGAAGTTATGACCAACCTAGACAGCATATTAAAAAGCAGAGACATTACTTTGCCAACAAAGATCCGCTAGTCGAAACTATGGTTTTTCCAGTAGTCATGTATGGATGTGAGAGTTGAACTATAAAGAAAGCTGAGCACTGGAGAATCAATGTTTTTGGAATGTGGTGTTGGAGAAGACTCTTGAGAGCCCTTTGGACTGCAAGGAGATCCAATCAGTCCATCCTAAAGATCAGTCCCGAATATTCATTGGAAGTACTGATGCTGAAGCTGAAACTTCAATAATTTGGCCACGTGATGTGAAGGAGTAACTCATTGGAATAGACCCTGATTCTGAGAAAGGTTGAAGATGGGAGCAGAAGGAGACGACAGAGGATGAGATGGTTGGACGGTATCACCGACTCAATGGACACGAGTTTGAGTAAACTCCAGGAGTTGGTGATGGACAGGGAGGCCTGGTGTGCTGCAGTCCATGGGGTCACAAAGGATTGGACACGACTGAGCGACTGAACTGAACTGAACTAAAATGAATTGGAAGATATAAACACAACAACTGGCAGAATCTCCATATAGGTTCCCTGAGCTATGGAGTGGGGCTTTCACGATGGCTCAGCGGCAAAGAATTCGGCTGCAATGCAGGAGACGCAGGAGACCCAGGAGACATGGGTTCAATCCCTGGATGGAAGATCCCCTGGGCGAGGGCACAGCAGCCCACTCCAGTATTTTTGCTTGGAGAAACCCATGAACAGGGGAGCCTGGCAGGCTACAGCCCATAGGGTCGCAAAGAGTCAGGCATGACTGGAGCAATTGAAGACACATGCATGCACAGTCTCTGGAGTAAGGGCGTGTGGTCTGGATTATATTCGTTGCAGCCAAAGATGGAGAAGCTCTATACAGTCAACAAAAACAAGACCAGGAGCTGACTGTGGCTCAGATCATGAACTCCTTATTGCCAAATTCAGACTTAAATTGAAGAAAGTAGGGAAAATCGCTAGACCATTCAGGTATGACCACCCAGGAGACATGGGTTCAATCCCTGGATGGAAGATCCCCTGGGCGAGGGCACAGCAGCCCACTCCAGTATTTTTGCTTGGAGAAACCCATGAACAGGGGAGCCTGGCAGGCTACAGCCCATAGGGTCGCAAAGAGTCAGGCATGACTGGAGCAATTGAAGACACATGCATGCACAGTCTCTGGAGTAAGGGCATGTGGTCTGGATTATATTCGTTGCAGCCAAAGATGGAGAAGCTCTATACAGTCAACAAAAACAAGACCAGGAGCTGACTGTGGCTCAGATCATGAACTCCTTATTGCCAAATTCAGACTTAAATTGAAGAAAGTAGGGAAAATCGCTAGACCATTCAGGTATGACCTAAATCAAATCCCTTATGATTATACAGTGGAAGTGAGAAATAGATTTAAGGGACTAGATCTGATAGATAGAGTGCCTGAAGAACTAAAGGGCGTATGGTAGGAAAGGTCAAATGGAGCCCTAGAACTGCCTTTAGCCACAACAATGGTAAATCAAATGTAAAGTCTCACAATGGTGCCAGCACTGAGGACTGATGCTGAAGCTGAAGCTCCAGTGTTCTGGTCACCTGAGCAAACCGACGACTCACTGGAAAAGTCCCTGATGCTGGGAAAGATGGAGGGCAGAGAGAAGAGGGTGTCAGAGGGTGAGACGGCTGGATGGCATCCCTGAAGCAGTGGACATGAACTTGGGCAAACTTTGGGAAATGGTGAGAGACCGGGAGGGCTGATGTGCTGCAATCCATGGGGTTGCAGAGTTGGACGCAACTGGGCCACTGAAGAACAACAACAGCAGTAGTGATGGTTTCCACCACCTCCCCACCCACCTTGCCTGTTTGTGCAGGAGACAGATGTATTTCAGAGAATGACAATGGATTTACCCCTCAGTCAGATGACAAGTTCAACTGCAGCTGTTGTTCCAGATGTGGTTGAGTTGCTTGAGCAAGTGAGCACATCCCCTGGCACCTAGTGTGCAGCTATTGGTTTGGAAAGTATTTTCTTCTCTATGCCTGTTAATAGGGATCCCCAGAGAGAGTTTGATTTCAGCTAACAAGGCCAGCAATATATCTTCCTCATCTAGCCTTAACTCTTCAGTCTAATGTTGTAATACAATCTTGATCACTTTCCCCTCCTATAATACGTCACACTGGTTCATTAAACTGGTGTATGCATGCGTGCTCAGTGGTGTCTGGCTCTTTTCTACCCTGTACGCTGTAGCCCACCAGGCTCCCTGGGATTTTCCAGGCAAGAATCGTGGAGTGGGTTGCCATTCCCTATTCCAGGGGATCTTCCTGACCGAGGGATCGAACCTGCATCTTCTGCACTGGCAGGCAGATTCTTTTACCACTGCCCCACCTGGGAAGCCCTTAACCTGGTGACCTTATGCTGACTGGGCCTAGAAGGAGAGAAGCAGCAACTGCTATAGACTTGTTGGTAAGATGTCTGCATACCAGAAGCTGGGAAATAAGTTCCATAAAAAGTTCAGGAGAATTAAACCCTGATGAAACTGTCTACGGTTCAGTGGGGTCGGGCATGTCAAGACATCCTTTCCAAGTTGAAGAATAGATTGTGGCATCTGTCCCTCTTACAACCTAACTGGGCCTAGAAGGAGAGAAGCAGCAACTGCTATAGACTTGTTGGTAAGATGTCTGCATACCAGAAGCTGGGAAATAAGTTCCATAAAAAGTTCAGGAGAATTAAACCCTGATGAAACTGTCTACGGTTCAGTGGGGTCGGGCATGTCAAGACATCCTTTCCAAGTTGAAGAATAGATTGTGGCATCTGTCCCTCTTACAACCTAGAATGAGGCACAGTGGGCCTCTTTGGAGTTTAGAGGCAGCACAGTCATCACTGGGGTGTGCTACTCTGGTCCGTGTGCTGAGTGACCTGAAAAGCTGTTGGTTTATGATGGGGCTCAGAGTAAGAGAAGGCTCTGCAACAGGTCCAGGCTGCCGCACAAGCTGATCTGCCCCTCGGACCCTATGATCCAGTATATCTGATCATGTCTGAGGGGTCAGTGCAGTGAAGCTGTTCGTAGTGCCTACAGTTGAATCACAGAGAGGATCCTTAACATTTCTGTAGCCGAGTTACCGTGTGAACTCGGCTGTCCATCACATATCCGTTATTGTCTGATCCATGAAGCAATCAAGTTGGGTGTGCATGGCAGGATTCCATTGTCAACTGGAGGTGATACATACGAGGTGGGTATATATGGGACTGCTATAAATGTTAATCAGTACACCTGGTGATTCATTTTGTCTGGAAGCAGAATAGCCAGGTGTGTGATTATATCCCGCTTCATGTGCTGTGGCTTCAATAGTGTGGCTGAACAGGCAAAGACTTGGAACGAACATGATCAAAGAACTGGTGACGAGGGGGCCTGGGAAAAGGTATGTGGTTAGACATCCTTGAGTGGACAAAGAAAAGAGCCCTTTGTAAATGCTCACCAAAGGGCGACCTCCGTCAAGGGAGATTTTAATCATCCAATGGACAGGGTGGTCTGTCCTGTGGATACCAGTCAGCATCGTTTGCCACCCACTCCTGTCATTGCCCCGTAGGCTCATGGACAAAGTGGCCGTGGCAGCAGGGGTAGAGGTTAGGCATGAATCAGGAACTCACAAGGCCACTGTGTCTACAGCCAGGAGTGAAGGCCTGACCTATGAGAAGTAACTGGATCCTTGTGAATTCCCCAGCATGGCACACTTCCATGGGGGTAGCCACTCTGTTACCTGCTGACAGATTGATTACACGGGACCACTTCCGTCATGGAAAAGGCAGCGCTTTTTTAAAAAATACATGGATACATGGATTTGCCTTCCCTGTGTGAAATTCTGCCAAGGCTGGGATGTCTTTTAGGATGCAATGTGTGCTCTACATAGTGTCGGATACACGGTACTGTTGCTCCCATAGACTCACAGACCCACTCACTATTGCACCTAGCAAGCATTTTTGCTTACCAGCCTCTCATTTTTAGGCTCTGCTGGTCTAGAAGTCTTGGTCTCTAAGAAGTAGCTCTTCCACCACAAGATACTATGATCGCATTGAACTGAAAGTTATGACTGCCATCAGCCACTCTGGGCATCTCTGAATTAACAGGCAATGAAGGGGGTTAATGTACTAACTGAGGCACTTGATTCTAATTGCCAAGGAGAAATTTGATTGTTACTACACAGGGGGTTAATGAAGAGTATGTCTGGAATACAAGAGATCCTTTAGGTCAGCTCATAGTACTGCCATACTCTGTGTCAGTGGAAAATAACAAAACCTAATACTCAACACAAATTTGCAGGACTGATAATGGTCCAGACTCCTCAAGGATGACGGTTGGGTCACCCACTGGGCAAATATAACGGTCATTCAGACACACCAACATGGCTAAGCTACAGTCCCTAGTTACTCATTCAAACCCCAATCTCCAAGTTGCTATGAAAGTATTTTGTAGATGTGATTAAAGTTCATAACCAATTGATCTGAAGTAAAGAAGATTATCCTAGATAATCTGGTCATGTGAGGAGTTGCAGACATGAGGACTGTGACAGTTATGAATATTTCTTCCTATTTTTAAGGCACATATTTATATTTATGTATTAACCTGCTAATTTTCTTTTCTTATTATCTAACATGTACGCAGTCACTTCAGTCGTGTCTGACTCTTTGTGACCCTTTGGACTGTAGCCCGTAGGCTCCTCTGTGCATGGGATTCTCTAGGCAAGAATGCTGGAGAGGGTTGCAATGCCCTCCTCCAGGGGGTCTTCCTGACCTAGAAATGACGGAATTCTAGGTCTCCATCCAATGGAATGCTCGTCTCCTGCAACTCCTGCATTGCAGGTGGATTCTGTACCGCTGAGCCACTGGGGATGCCCTATTATCTAACACAAAATTCATTAATAATCATTAACGTTCCATCTCAAATTTGAGGTACAGAATGGCAAAGAAGATAGAACATCACTTGAGGGCTTTGCCCTACACATTTCAGACTGGCCTCCACAACTACGTAAACCGATTCCTTACAGTAAGTATCTTAATATATTTTCTCTTACTTGTTCTGCTTCTCTGGTAAACCTTAACAGATACACTTGGTTTAATCCTCTTGTGGCTTTGGCAATGAATATCTGTCCATCAACCTTAGCAATGGGGCTGAAAGCACTGTGGATTCAAGGAGACTTTCCAGATGGGTAATTCTGATTTATAGTAAATATGGTAATGACCACCTCATCTATAATGAATATCTTTTGGTTGAGGTAGACGTGCATAACTCCCACAAAGTATGCTTTCTGGGGAAAAAAAGAGGCAGGGGTTTCTCTGGGCAAGTAAGTTTGAGAAATGATGTTAAAAAGATGGTCTATTTCAGGATTCCTTATATGGTGATACTGGGTCTGAGAAGTCCAAAGGGAACATAAAATAAGGTACCTTCTAATCTTGTTTGAATATGGAATAATTTCTCCCCCTCGGGGTATTGCAACACTAGAATAGCATGAGAGATATTTTAGGAAACACTTATCCATACATTCATGGTCCATAAATAAAATTCTGAGTGAGAAGAATCTTATCTCCTTAGGTTGCCTTTTTCTTTAGCCATGGTAAATTAGACTATAACCCTACTTTTAAAGACATTTTATAGTAAAGACAAAGAACCAAGAATTAAAGAGTGTTCTGAAATAATATTTGAGAGAAGAATTTTCATATCCTAATCTCAAAAGGATACCCAGTGGAAGCAGTATGTCAAGATAATTTATCATTATTTGCGCATATTATTATGCTTATACCCAGCTGGCAAAATGGAAATCTTGTAGTTTGTACATTTCGGATTCCTTGATAGAAACCCACACAGGCACGCACATGCACACAAATACACACATTTCACAGTACACATTCAACCAATTGCAGGTTATAGTAGATGAAAATGGCTTGTTTTTTATTCAGCCACTTAATATTTATTTTAGAATTATCATACTCTTAAATTCCCCTCTCTGATTTTTCCAGCAGTGGAAAAAAAAAAAGAAATTAAAGCAATGCTGCAAAATTAAATATTCTAAATTGGTTTAATTTTAAAAGACTAAATTATAAAGCTCAGGAGACTTGGGTAGAATGTCTCAGATTATGCTGCCACCTTAGTATTTTCCAATTTTTATCGGTATAACATATGTTTCTCTTGCTCTTTACTCTGTCCTTGCCAAAAATTTGGGGGAGTTTCTTTAGCTTTCTCATTTTTATATTTTTTACTTCACATTCTAAAAAAAATTATTCTCCTCTAAATCTGATAAAGTACACTTCAAACAGGATAAAATCTAATTTACATATTTCGGCCGCATGAAGATAGTGCTGCCATTCCTTTGTTACAGTAGTATACGCTGTGTGTGTCCTGGACCCCAGCATCGGCTCAACAGGGATGCTGTGGAATGATTGCATCTTCTCAGGAAAGGTGACAAGCTTCTGGGAAACATCCTTTTCATCCTTAATACATGAGCAAATTTAGTAGCAACTCACACACATACAGATTTATGCTCTTACTCCTCTAGCAAACAAAGGTCACCGCTGTCCGCGACCCCTGCACCTTATCTGCTCAGGGCTAACTCGGCTGTCCTTTGCCCAATGCACAGCTTCATTATCCCAAGTCCTCGGAGTGACCTTGCCCAGCAGTGGTCCAGCTCTTGCATTTCCACCCTCAGGACCCCTGGTTTGTATCACTGCATTACTTTATCCTTGGGTTGTTACACTTGCTTCTTATATTTTGTCCTCTCACAGACGTTGTCCATGCCATCATACACTCCAGCACTTAGAATAAAGCTAAGCTCATGGTTAGTATTTTTAGAAGCTGAAATTCCAATACTTTGGCCACCTGATGTGAAGAACTGACTCAGTGGAAAAGACCCTGATGCTGGGAAAGATTTAAGACAGGAAGAAAGGGGACAACAGAGGATAAGAAGGTTGGATGGCATCACCTACTTGATGGACATGAGTCTGAGTAAACTCTGGGAGTTGGTGATGGACAGGACAGCCTGGCATGCTGCAGTCCATGGGGCTACAAAGAGTCAGACACAACTGAACTGAACTGAACTAAAGTACTATTATTAAGTATTAGAAAGTGAAAAGCGAAAACATTAATCACTTAGTTATGTCTGACTCTTTGCAACCCTGTGGACTGTAGCCCACCAGGCCCCTCTGTCTACAGAATTTTCCAGGCAAGAATACTGGAGTAGGTTGCCATTCCCTTCTCCAGGGGATCTTCCCGACCCAAGGATCGAACTTGGGTCTCCTGCATTGTAGGCAGAATTCTTTACCATCTGAGTATGCTTAGTTAATTAAAGGTGAAGAATTGGTGTCTTGTTTTAGAAGGTGCATCACGTTTTTAATGATTAGCATTAAGCGGAGTGAACAACCACCTATCAGCTGCCACTTCTGTTGTGAACTCATGCGTGCGCGCTCGGTCGCTCAGTTGTGTCCGACTCTTTGAGACCCCAAGGTCTGTAGCCTGCTAGGCTCCTCTATCCACCTGATTGTCCAGGCAAGAATACCAGAGTGGGCTGTCATGCCCTCCTCCAGGGGATCTTCCCGACCCAGGGATGGGATCAGCATCTCATGTCTCCTGCATTGGTAGGCGAGTGAACTTCACAGCACAAATCTTGCCTATTGAAGGAAATAAAGCATCTGGTGCAGACTTCTCAGTCTGACTCTTTTAGCGGTGTTCCTGGTATTGGTTGATAGCAAGAGATGCTTCATAGGTGCTGGGAAAGGACTCTTAACCTTTACAGAAGAAAGAGGAGCAATAGGTCCCATATGTGGAACCAGGAACACCAACCTTGACAGCAACCTTGTGGACCGGAAGCCCATTTTATCAAGAGCCCCAGGCATAGTCGCTCTCTGCAGCTCAGAGACTCAGGAATGATGCCTGTCTCAGAAGGACAGGAAAATGTTCCTAATATTCGACCATCAAGCAGGTAACAGCTGTTTGAAAAGAGGAAAGAAAAACATGACCCAAAGCGTCAAGGCCATCCTGCTTTTTCCAAGCCAGAAAAAGAACTGTGTTTGATCTACGGCAGGGGTTTGTTTGAACAGAAGTTTCCAAGGAATTTGGAGCATAATTTTGTATGCTAGAGCTTGCCTGAGTGAGAATTCCCAAAGGAAGGACCTATTCCCCTCACACATTGCTCTTTGCCATGTCAAAGTCAATGTTTCCATATATATGGGTTTTGAGCCTTTTCTGTTTCTAAGTATGTTACACTAGCCCTCCAAACATAACTATCTCTTCCTAGAGAACTGCCTCTTCCTGGAGAATGTGGGAAAAGAATATATCACACTTCTGGAAGTGTTTCTCTTTTTCTTTTTTTGTGTTTTCCTAATTTTATAGAATGGAGCCAGCAGGCTCTTCTGTCCATGCAATTTTCCAGGCAAGAATACTGGAGTGGGTTGCCATTTTCTTCTCTGGGAGATCTTCCTGAGATCCAGGGATTGAACCCTGGTCTCTTGCATTGCAGGCAGACTCTACCATTTGAGCCACCGGCAAAGCCCTGATTTTATAGAATGAGCTTGTATTATTTTTATGATGGAAAAAAAGTCTGTATATACCTATACCTCTAAAGGCAGCAGCAGGGTTGGTTCTGTTCATAGCTCTTTTCAATTTTTTAAAGATTTTTTTTTTTTGATGTGGACCATTTAAAAAGTTCTTATTGAATTTGTTACAATATTGCTTCTGTTTTATTTTTTAGTTTTTTGGCCACGAGGCAACTGAGATTTTAGCTCCCAGACTAGGGATCGAACCCAAACCCCCTGTGTTGGAAGGTGAAGTCTTAATCATTGGACAGCCAGGGAGGTCCTTGTTCGTTAGTTCTTGCTTTTCAGTTGTCATTAGAGAATTCTGTGCTTGGGACACTATGCTTACTGCATCCATCCCAAACCCTGATGGAACCTTTGGGACCCCCAAACTCTGGCCCTACTCACTGTATTTCTATTCATGTTTTTAAGACTAATTTTCTGTTTGAATTAAGGCAACATCGCCCCACGTCCTATGTCCCCTCCTCAGCAGCACGTGTCTGTGCCTTTGTTCCATGCTTGCCTGCCCCTGGTGGCCTCCTCTCTGCCTCAGTGACCCTACCCGCCTGTCAGAGCTCATTTCTGATTCATGGCACTTTCTTGAATCTCCTGAGTCCATCCAGACACAGCTCTTTTCTCTGAATTGTTACCACCCTTATTATCTCAGCAATAGTATACTCCTAGCGGCATCACCTTGCATTTGAGCAGAACTGTGCTATTTTCAGAGCCTGTTCACACCCATTACTTCATCTGAGGACCCGGATTAGGGGAAGAGTGAGGCACTCACCCTCAGGCTTCTGCAAGTGCTCTGGGTTGGGTAACATCTTTGTTTAAAATGTTGATATTTTGTCCATGGGGTCGCAAAGAGTCGGACATGACTAAGCAACTGAACTGATCTGAACTGAATTTTGTTCATGATGAATTTTTCAGCATTCATTTTAATTTTTAAGTATATTGCACCAGAATAGGATTCGGCTTGATTCCTGAGTTTTTGGTGCTTTTTAAAAGTTTGCACCTGTGGCCAGTGGCTCACTGGCCTCACCCTAGTCCTGACCCTGCTTCCTGCAGTCCATTTACTGAGGGATGCCCAGGATATCACAGGTCCATTTTGCACACAACAGAAGTCCTCTTTCCCACTTGACTCCAAGCTTGTAGGCATCTTTGGCTGATTTTGTCTTGCCCTCCCATGTCAACATGTTGAGGTATCCGCTGGTGGCCTACTTCCAGGTGTAGATGTGATTGGGACCACGTGCGATTGGGAACACTGAGCAGGACCCTATGGGACAAACTTGCCCCCAGGCCCTCTGAGTGCCTTTTGTCTGTAGAAAAACTTTAGTCAAAGAATAAATTTAATCAGAGAAGTGAGAAAATGCAGAAAGGAAAAAAGTCAAGCAAGACAAAATAACAATAGTTCAGCTATTAAACAACGTCAAGGACCTTTAGTTCCTCATTAAGACTGTAGACAATATCATGGCTGGGTCCTTGGAGCTGTTTTGCAGATGCTGAGACCCCCCCCCAGGTGGAAGAAGTTAACTGCATGCTGCCCGCAAGCACAGAGACCCCAGACTGGTTGGAACCAGAAGGTTGATGATGGTGACTCCCAATTACCTCACCACCAAATGAGAAGAATGCTCAAAAGCTGATCACATGGCCCACAACTCCTTTTCTTCACCCTGTCTTTAAAAACCTTTCCCTGAAAGCCTTCAGGGCCTTAGGACTTTAAAGCGCCAGCTCCCCAGACTCTCTGCTTGGCTCCTGAAATATACACTGCACTTTCCTTCACCAAGACCCGGGGTCAGTAGGCTGGCTTTACTGTGAAACGGCGTGTGGACTGGAGTTTGGTTCAGTAACACGCGAGGGGACCGTGAACTTGTAAAAAGCCCAGTCGTTGCCCTTGACCTGTCCATGAGTGTCTCTGCCTGTAGACTTCTCTGCACATCCAGAAAATGAACTTCCTCTGCTTCAGAATCCGAGTGCCCAAGGCTGCTGGATTCTTATCCTACTAGGTTATGGAGACTTCCTGTGTCATTTCACTGCACAGCCGTGTGTGTGTACATGTGTGTGTTTGTGCGTGTGTAAGGGAGTCCCTGACTGCTGGTTATTCCTCTATTGGTCTGAGATCATTCTGCCTGTTTGAAAATTGGAGACAGAGCGCGGGTCTGAATTATTGCCTTGAGAGAACAAAGATAAGGAAAGAATGTGTTTCATTCAGTGCTAAAAAAAATTGAGCTATCATGCCATGAAAAGAGATAGAGGGATCTTAAAAGCTTATTACCAAGTGAAAGAAGCCAATATGATGATTCAACTATATGACATTTTAGAAAAGGCAAGACTATGGAGACAGTGAAAAGGATCACTGGTTCCAAGGGTTATGGGCTTGGAAAGGGGAGAGAGATGAACAGCTTGAGCACAAAGGATTTTCAGGGCAATGAAATGATTCTGTTTGAAACTATAATGATGGATTCCCTGGTGGCTCAGAGGTAAAAAATCTGCCTTCAATTTAGGAGACACAGGAGATGAAGGTTCAACCCCTGGGTTGGGAAGATCCCCTGGAGGAGGAAATGACAACCCATTCCAGTATTCTTGCCTGGGAAACCCCACTGACAGAGGAACCTGGTGGGCTACAGTCTAAAGGGTCACAAAGAGTCGCACACAACTGAGCAACTGAACACAACACAGCACATAATGATGGATTCGTGTCATTACCTTCGTTAAGACCTGCAGAATGTGCAACAAGATAGGGTCCTAACATAAACTGTGGGTTTCAGTTGATAATCAAGTATCAATATCATTTCATCAATATTGTTATAATTGTAACAAATGTATCATATTTAATGCAAGATGTTAATAATTTGGAAACTCTGAGGTGGGGAGGGTGGGTGTGTAAGGAAATTCTCGGTACTGTCTATTCAATTTTTCTGTAGACCTAAAACTTAAAAAAATTAAGTCTATTAATTAAAAGGAAAGCAGAAGAGAAGGAAAGAAGCTGGTTGTCTCATCTTCCAACCAAGGGCCTTGGTTCTAAACAGGGTGTTAGCAGGAAAGCTTGATTGGGATGGGGTGAAGCAGGCTCATTTGAGGGGCGGCACACGTCTGTTCCCGTCAGCCTCGCTCAGAGCAGCCTGCTTTCCGTTTCAAACCCACCACCCATTCTGCATGTAGTCCAGTGGAATTTTCAGTGATGTGGGTCGTGAGGGAAGCGTCTTGACACGGCAGATGTTCCCCGGGGATGTCAAATTTGATCCCCGTTGGAGCTGCCTTGGTTGTGTGACAGTTTTTGCTCACAAGCATCATCCAGACCTTGGCAGAGGCTGGGGTGACGAGGCAGACAGGGCAGTGTTCTCAGAGCCTGGAAGTGTTAGACTGAGATAGGAGGAAAGTGTTGACACCTGGACACAGCAGCCCCGGGAGGTGACTCAGAGCTGGGATTTCTTGCTAATGAAAAAGGGCTAACTGATACTTGCAGAGGGGTCCACATGCATGAACGATGAGGGTAATGAGGAACTAAATGAGACTGACTCCCACCCACCCAACTAGGGTGATGAAGAACAAGATTAGAGTGACACCCACCAATGTTTCCCATGAGCCAGGCCCTGGAGTAAGCGTTTTATAAATAGAAAATTATTTAATCACGACGACAACAGAGATGAGCTCTACCAATCTCCCACTCTATAGATGAGAAAACTGATATTCTTTGTCCAAGGAATTCTCCAAGCAAGAATACTGGAGTAGGCAGCCATTCCCTTCTTTAGGGGATCTTCCTGACCCAGGGATCAAACCCAGGTCTTCTGTATCACAGGCAGATTCTTTACAGTCTGAGCCACTAGGGAAGCCCCACTAACAACAACAGAGGTAGGGTCTACCAATATCCCATTCTACAGATAAGAGCACTGATACTAGATTTGGTTGCATGGATAAGACTGCATAGTCAGTAGAAGCAGAATGAAATTAAAATCCAGTCTTCTAGCTCAAGACAAAGGCCTTTCTCCAAACCATATGGCCTCTGATTAGCCCCCTGCTGCCACCCAGAGCCATGGTTCCCAGCTCTATAAGTTAACATTTCACCCTCGCTGTAAGGACATGCTGGAAGACAAATTTGTCCACAGACTTTCTTTCTTTCTTTCTTTTTTTTTTTTCTTCACAGACTTTCCTATTTGCAGCCACACTCACCCCTCTACCTGTGATGCTTGAGGAAGTTTGGGTTTATAGTGGCCACGTGTAGCAGGGTGAATGTGCATGCATGCTAAGTTGCTTCAATTGTGTCCAGCTCTTTGGGACTCTATGGACTATAGCCCACCAGATTCCTCTGTCCATGGGATTCTCCAGGCAAGATTACTGGAGTGGGTTGCTGTGCTCTTCTCCAGGGGATCTTCCCAACCCAGGGATCCCCACCCGGGGTGGGGGTTAATAGTGTCCCCCAAATTCACGTGCAGTCAGAACCTCAGAAGATGACCTTAGGGAAATACTGTCTTGGGAGATGTAATTAAGTATCTTGAGATGAGAGCATGATGGATTTAGATTGGATCTTAACTTGTCCTTTTGAGAAGAAAAGAGCCCAGAGAAAGAGGGAAGGAGCCATGTGAAGACAGAGGCAGAGACAGGAGTGATGTGGCCACAAGCCAAGGAATGCCAGGAACCACCAGCGACTGGAGGAGGCAGAGAAGGATTCTCCCCTGGGGACGCTGGAGGGAGTGAGACCCTGCTGACAGCATGATTTCAGATGTCTGGCCACCAGAATTGAGAGAGAATCAACGTTTGTTGTTTTCACCCACCACGTTTGTGTGATTTGTTCTGACCACCCTGGGAAACCAATACCCCAGCATTACAGGTATTTGAATTCACACCCGCCCTTCAGGAGAGGTGCCTCATTGCAGCTAGCGTGGGGCCCTTCCCTAGCATCCCGATACTCGGTGAACTTGTAAACTCTTACGCTGTGCTGAGTCACAGTGAATGTCCCCCGGCTGCTCTCTGTCACTTGTTCTGCTGCTCAGAAGTGCAGTGACTGGGTCTGGGTTTCTCCGCACAGGGTGTGTGCCCATCCAGCTCCAGGGACGTGCGAATTGCTAGCAGAGCTGGATGCTACAGTTCCCACACCCCAGATTCCCCATCTGCTTGTTACGACTTGCATCTGAGAGACGCTCTCAGGATTCTCATAAAATATCCTCTTCGGTGGACATAAAATTTTCCTTCAGAAACTCACATGTTTCTTAGCTCTTCTAAGCCTCAGTCATTAAGGAGACATGTTATTCTGAGCCCAGATTGGGATTATTCTAAAGATATATCTCTTAAGAACCTCTAGACTCATAAGTAAGTAAATAAAATCACTCAGTCATGTCTGACTCTTTGTGACCCCATGGACTGCAGCCCACCAGGCTCCTCAGTCCATGGGATTCTCCAGGCAAGAATACTGGAGTGGGTTGCCATTTCCTTCTCCAGGGGATCTTCCCGACCCAGGGATTGACCCCGGGTCTCCCGCATTGGAGGCAGATGCTTTAACCTCTGAGCCACCAGGGAAGCCCCCCTTTAGAGATCAGCTGTTTTGTTAAAACAGAAGGGAGGAAGGAAGCACCTTCTTAGACCACAGAACCCCAGGAACAGCAATTTCCTCCAAGACTGCTGATTGTCTCCAGAGAGGTTAAGGGACTTATGGAGGCTGAGTCAATGGGGACTCATGGTGAGAATCAGTGAATTCCATGTATCATAGTTCCATTGACTTCAAACGCACCCAAGAGTGAGGAGGACCAGGAAAACTTAGGTCACAAGCAAGTTCTAAGCAATAGAGAAAATTCTAGAAACACACTTAAAAGGAGGTTTTAAATACTAGCACTGTTCACAAGAAAACCTCCTCACAGTTTGCAGAGACACACTGTGTGCTCTCATAATGAACAGGTATCCAGTTCTTAACATCTGGGAATAATGCGCCAGAATTGCATTATCTCAGTGCATCGGACTTTTGTCATTGTTACATTTTGTTTATATGTTGTTAATATAGAATAATGTGTACATTTGTTAGCATGCAATATTAACAAATAAAAACAATATCTGTCACTAGTTGCAGAGTTCCAAAGAATAGCAAGAAGAGATAAGAAAGCCTTCTTCAGCAATCAATGCAAAGAAATAGAGGAGAAGAACAGAATGGGAAAGACTAGAGATCTCTTCAAGAAAATTAGAGATACCAAGGGAACATTTCATGCAAGGATGGGCTCGATAAAGGACAGAAATGGTCTGGACCTAACAGAAGCAGAAGATATTAAGAAGAGGTGGCAAGAACACATGGAAGAACTGTACAAAAAAGATCTTCATGACCCAGATAATCATGATGATGTGTTGACTAATCTAGAGCCAGACATCCTGGAATGTGAAGTCAAGTGGGCCTTAGAAAGCATCACGACGAACAAAGCTAGTGGAGGTGATGGAATTCCAGTTGAGCTGTTTCAAATCCTGAAAGATGATGCTGTGAAAGTGCTGCACTCAATTTGCCAGCAAATCTGGAAAACTCAGCAGTGGCCACAGGACTGGAAAAGGTCAGTTTTCATCCCAATTCCAAAGAAAGGCAATGCCAAAGAATGCTCCAACTACCGCACAATTGCACTCATCTCACATGCTAGTAAAGTAATGCTCAAAATTCTCCAAGCCAGACTTCAGCAATATGTGAACCGTGAACTCCCTGATGTTCAAGCTGGTTTTAGAAAAGGCAGAGGAACCAGAGATCAAATTGCCAACATCCGCTGGATCATGGAAAAAGCAAGAGAGTTCCAGAAAAACATCTATTTCTGCTTTATTGACTATGCCAAAGCCTTTGACTGTGTGGATCACAGTAAACTGTGGAAAATTCTGAAAGAGATGGGAATACCAGACCACCTGACCTGCCTCTTGAGAAATCTGTATGCAGTCAGGAAGCAACAGTTAGAACTGGACATGGAACAACAGACTGGTTCCAAATAGGAAAAGGAGTACGTCAAGGCTGTATATTGTCACCCTGCTTATTTAACTTATATGCAGAGTACATCATGAGAAATGCTGGACTGGAAGAAACACAAGCTGGAATCAAGATTGCTGGGAGAAATATCAATAATCTCAGATATGCAGATGACACCACCCTTATGGCAGAAAGTGAGGAGGAGCTAAAAAGCCTCTTGTTGAAAGTGAAAGAGGAGAGTGAAAAAGTTGGCTTAAAGCTCAACATTCAGAAAACGAAGATCATGGCATCTGGCCCCATCACTTCATGGGAAATAGATGGGGAAACAGTAGAAACAGTGTCAGACTTTGTTTTTTTGGGCTCCAAAATCACTGCAGATGGTGACTGCAGCCATGAAATTAAAAGGCGCTTACTCCTTGGAAGAAAAGTTATGACCAACCTAGATAGTATATTCAAAAGCAGAGACATTACTTTGCCGACTAAGGTCCGTCTAGTCAAGGCTATGGTTTTTCCTGTGGTCATGTATGGATGTGAGAGTTGGACTGTGAAGAAGGCTGAGCGCAGAAGAATTGATGCTTTTGAACTGTGGTGTTGGAGAAGACTCTTGAGAGTCCCTTGGACTGCAAGGAGATCCAACCAGTCCATTCTGAAGGAGATCAACCCTGGGATTTCTTTGGAAGGAATGATGCTAAAACTGAAGCTCCAGTACTTTGGGCACCTTATGCGAAGAGTTGACTCATTGGAAAAGACCCTGATGCTGGGAGGGATTGGGGGCAGGAGGAGAAAGGGACGACCAAGGATGAGATGGCTGGATGGCTTCATGGACTCGATGGACGTGAGTCTGAGTGAACTCCGGGAGTTGGTGATGGACAGGGAGGCCTGGCGTACTGCGATTCATGGGGTCGCAAAGAGTCGGACACGACTGCGCGACTGAACTGAACTGAGTTGAGTGCTTACTAGGGAGTAGAAAGGCAATGGATAAAGTGGCTTATATTATGTGTTTGCTCTGGAGGTTATGACAAAATGCCATAGGCTCAGGGGCTTAAACAATATTATCTCTCATTCTTTTGGAGGCTGAGAACTCCAAGATCAAGTTTCTTGCAGACGTGGGTTTTGGTGAAGGTCCTCTTCCTGGTTTGTAGAACACGGCCTTTTCTCCATATCCTCGAGTTCCCTTTTCTTAAAGGGCACTAATCCTATTGCGGGGGCTCCACCCTCAAGATAGCATCTAAAACTAATCATTTCCCAGAGGCCCCCACCTCTCAATACTTTCACATTGGGGGTTAAAGGCTTCAACATATAAAATTTGTGGCAATGCAAACTTTCAGCCTATAGACCATTATTATTTCTTTAACTTCCGAAACAGATCTTTGAGGAAAGTTTGTGCATTTTACAGGTAAAGAAAGTAAGGGTGAGAAAGGTTGAATTTCCCTGCTGAGGGTCACACAGGAAGTGGAGGGGTTGTGACACAGGTCTGGGTGGCTATTGCCCAAGGGTCATTCGGTAGGTAGTATGTATGTGACTCCTCCCTTTCCCTTTTCCATGGGAGGCATTGCTAATGAGCATGGTGCTTTTTTCTTGATGAGCTCTGATGTCCTACCACCCTTTTCAGCCCAGCCCTCCGAGTAATCAGAATTCATCAGCTGGAGTTGGTGTTGCCACAGGAGATGCACAGTCCTTGCCCTCCTTCGGACACAATGCTTTCCATCTTGGTGTGATGCTGGTCCATTGCACTCAAGCCAGAAGTATTATATTAGCTGCCACAGCGGGGAAGAGGTACAGCTAGGGGTCTTTTATGTGGAATGGAATATTGCTCAGCCATAAAAAAGAACACACTTGAGTAAGTTCTAATGAGGTGGATGAACCTAGAGCCTATTATACAGAGTGAAGTAAATCAGAAAGAGAAAAAGAAGTATCACATATATATGGAATCTAGAAAAGTGGTACTGATGAACCTGTATGCAGGGCAGCAACAGAGGCGTGGATTAGAGAAGGGACTTGTGGTCACAGTGGGGAGGAGAGGCTGCGAGGAATTGAGAGAGTAGCACTGAAACATATACATTACCGTAAGCATAATAGATTTCCAGTGGGAATTTGCTGTCTGACTTAGGGAACTCAAACCCAATGCTCTGTGACGTCCCAGAAGGGTGGGATGGAGGGTGGGGGGTGGGAGGGAGTTACAAGAGGGAGGGGACATTTCTGTACCTACAGCTGATTCATGTTGATGTACGGCAGAAACCATCACAGTATTGCAAAGCAATTATCTTCCAATTAAAAAATAAAAATTAAAAAAATTTATTTAATTTTGGCAAGAACAATTAATATGAGATATACTCTCTAAACAAAGTTTTGCGTGAACAATATCATATTCTCACTATAAGGACAGTGCTATACGGAAGATCTCCAGAGCTAATTCATCTTGCTTAACATGGTGTCTTGAAATGTGGCCAGCACTCATGTGGACTAACACCTTCCTCCTCCTTGTGGGGCGTCAGAGTCTGGGCACCTTTGCCTGCCCCACAATTCAGCCAAGCGGGAGGTCAATAGGTATGAATACAGCTGCCCCGACTCTGGCAGCCTCACAGGCCATGTACAGAGCTTGGACCCACTTCTCCACCCTCCTCTCCGCCTGGCTGATGCCCTCTGCTGTCCTAACGTGGAGGAAGGAGACGGGGCTTCAGAGTGAGGTCACATGGCCTTTGACTCTCGCATCTGCTGCTTGCTAGCAGTGTGCCCCGGACACCTCGTCTAATTTCTTTCAGCTGTGATCTCTTCAGTTTATTTTATTTTTGAAATTCTTTTTCTAAAAAAGACTTATTTACTTATTTTGTTTTTTGACAACAGTGGGTCTTTGTTGGTGCTGAGGCTTTCTAGAGTTGCAGTGTGAGTGAAAGTTGTTCAGTCATGTCCAACTCTTTGCAACCCCATGGACTACACAGTCCATGGAGTTCTCCAGGCCAGAATACTGGAGTGGGTAGCCTTTCTCTTCTCCAGGGGATCTTTCCAACCCAGGGATGGAACCCAGGCCTCCCACATTGAGGCGGCTTCTTTACCAGCTGAGCCACCAGGGGAGCCCACAGTTGCAGTGAGCGGGGGCTACTCTCTAGCTGTGATCTGCTGGCTTCTCACTGAGGTGGCTTCTCCTGTTGTGGAGCTTGGGCTCTGGGGCACTCAGGCTTCAGCAGGTGCAGGGCAGGGGCTCCGTAGCTGCAGCTCCCCAGCTCTAGAACACAGGCTGAGTAGTTGTAGTCCAGGGCCTTAGTTGCTCTGCTGCCCGTGGGGTCTTTCTTCTCAGACCAGGGATGGAACCGCTATTCCCAGCACTGCAAGGTGGATCCTCAACCACTGGACCACCCGGGAAGCCCAGTCTCCTAGTTTTACAGTGAGGTCATTATGAGGACTGGACTTGATAATACGAATACAGTGATCTTGGCAGCTGATGGGCACTCAGTAAATGGAAGATACACATTTCAGCCGTGATTGTTGACAGTTACTTTCTCTGTGTCTCTGTTCTAGTGAGGTTTCTCCA
Organism: Aepyceros melampus; assembly: GCA_006408695.1. Taxonomy (NCBI): domain Eukaryota; kingdom Metazoa; phylum Chordata; class Mammalia; order Artiodactyla; family Bovidae; genus Aepyceros; species Aepyceros melampus. The sequence continues at coordinate 246,406 of SJXQ01007466.1, forward strand.
AGTAGAGACTAAGTTCTTTAAAAGCAAAGCCTCCCTGGGAGCATCTCCCAGAGCTTGCTTTGCACATAGTAGGGCTGACTAAACAGTATTCCCTGAATCATGGTCGATGTAACTATTTTTAAATTCTGGCCTCAGTTGACCTGGATTCTGTTCCCTTTTGTCTTCTACCTTGAATCCAGGCCAGCATCTGGGAAAATAGTTTAAAGGACAGCGAGTGAACAGAGGGTTGGAGCGTTCTCCTATCATCTGTGTATGGAACTGTCTACAGCTGTAAACAGACTTGCTTGGAGGCCCTCTTGGGACAAGTTGAGCCTGGGAGGAGGGTGGTTGAAGCCCAGGAGTGTCCTGATGGGCCTGGGGCTCTGCATAGCTGGATGCTCACTGCAGACCTTCTGGAGGTAGACACCGGGGTGCACTTATCCATCCTCTAATGGGGATGCTGTAAACGATGCTGATATTTTCATGTCGGGGAATACTGAGTTTTTATGGAGCATTTCAAGAGGATGGATCTGCTGCTCTACCTTGGGATCCCAAATACATGAACACATTTCTTTGGGAGTTTGCAGTGAATTTTAATGAACACAGTCATGCTGGGAATATAACAGAAAAGGTGGTGCCTGATGCCCAGGGGAATCCAATACTGATTATTTGTGAAAGCAGAAGGGAACTGGGCTACAAAAAAATCAGCCAACACATTTAAAATGGAGTTAGAAAGAGCTGGCAGAAGAACTATGAGGAATATTAATAAAGTGATGAGTTTGAGCCTACTCATGGAAAGGTCAGAGTGTTTTTGTTAAGGTCATGGATCCATCTGTAGTGACTTTAATTAAGAATAATAGGGTTGGAACACCTCTGCTATTATCTGTGAGTCATTACCATCCCAGGTGGAGAGACCCCGTCTTTAAGGACACAGAAAGCTAATGTGAGGAAGGCCTGATTTTCACATTTCTCCAGTACCAAACGTGTGGGGACGGAAGAAGGTGACAAGAAAGATTTGCTGCTCAAGGCACTTGCTCATGCAGTTTTGGGGCCATTCAGTACTTTAGTGATCACTTAAGGAAGCTGCTCATGGAATTCCAGCTTTCCTTCTGCATTAATTTTTAGACAAATAATATTCGTCAAAGAGCTTGTCATTCTTGCTTGGATGAGAGGATAAATATATGAAGATTTAGCCGAGTTTAGGACCCATGACAGAAGCTAGTCATGGAACATGGAGCTTCTTTTCAAAAAAATCTTAGAAAAATTCTTTTATTTACTTGTTGATTTTTGGCTGTGTTGAGTCTTCGTTGCTGCCCGGGTTTTTCTCTAGTTGTGGCGCATGGGCTTCTCGTTGCGTGGCTTCTGTTGTTGTGGGGCTTGGGCTCCAGGGTGCGTAGGCTTCAGCAGTCGTGGCCCGCAGGCTCTATAGCACAGGTATGGTAGTTGCGTTGTACCGGCTCAGCTGCTACGAGGCATGTGGGATCTTCCAGGATCAGGGATTGAATCTGTGTCTCCTACATTGGCAGGTGGATTCTTTACCACTGAGCTGCTGCTGCTAAGTTACTTCAGTCATGTCAACTCTGTAAGACCCCATAGACGGCAGCCCACCAGGCTCCCCTGTCCCTGGGATTCTCCAAGCAACAACACTGGAGTGGGTTGCCATTTCCTTCTCCAATGCATGAAAGTGAAAAGTGAAAGTGAAGTCACTCAGTTGTGTCCGACTCTTAGCGACCCCATGGACTGCAGCCTTCCAGGCTCCTCCATCCATGGGATTTTCCAGGCAAGAGCACTCGAGTAGGGTACCATTGTCTTCTCTGTTACTGAGACACTAGGGAAGCCCTAAAAATCTTTTTTGATATAGGCTAGAATGTTCACTTTAATTTGCCCTGGGAGCGGTATTAATATAATGCAACAAAATATCTTCTTACTAAGAACATCCTTCTTATTCTCACCCCCACATTTGTTCACATGCTTCATACCACATGATCAATGTCCACGTGACCATGACCGATTATAGACATGCCCTCCACATTTCTAGTCTTTATGATGTGACCTTGCCACTTCATCCAACAATGGGTAGAGTCTGCTTGTCTAAACCCTTCACCTTAACTCTGGGCTGATCTTGGGATTTGCTGTGGACAACAGAGGTGAAGGTGCCAGTTCTCTTTGTCTCTTGGAAGCCAGCCCAGGTTGGCCTGCTAATGTTCACTTTAATTTGCCCTGGGAGCGGTATTAATATAATGCAACAAAATATCTTCTTACTAAGAACATCCTTCTTATTCTCACCCCCACATTTGTTCACATGCTTCATACCACATGATCAATGTCCACGTGACCATGACCGATTATAGACATGCCCTCCACATTTCTAGTCTTTATGATGTGACCTTGCCACTTCATCCAACAATGGGTAGAGTCTGCTTGTCTAAACCCTTCACCTTAACTCTGGGCTGATCTTGGGATTTGCTGTGGACAACAGAGGTGAAGGTGCCAGTTCTCTTTGTCTCTTGGAAGCCAGCCCAGGTTGGCCTGCGTCAGGACTGAGAGACCACGTGGAGCAGAGCCAAGCCATCTCGGCCAGCGTCATAGCTGATCTGGATGAGTGTGTCACTCCCATCAAGACTGGGAGGAGAACTGTCTAGAGCAGCCCAACTAAAGCTGCTGACCGCTGAACTTTGGAGAACTTTGTTACACAGCAAAAGTTAGCTAATAACCTCTCTCCAACCTAAGAGAGGTTCTTCTGTTAAGCTATCAAGAACCCCTTAAAAAAAAGTGACCCTCATTGTAGAGTCATCATCAAAAAGATTGATACTTCTTTTGGAAGCTTTACCATTTCATTACTTAAAAAAAAAAAAAAGGGTAAATAGCTACATCAACTCTGTCAGACTGTGACCTTGGTCAGTTAAAGCCTCTTCATTTCCAGTCACTCCCCCTCAGTTCTAAGTATTTCTTTGCAGCTGGGGAAGGACCATGGGACATAAAGTGGAAGTCAGTCCAGGAGTTCTTTCCTAGATTGTGGAATGCCAGTTGAGCTATTTAAAATTCTAAAAGATGATGCTGTGAAAGTGCTGTACTCAGTTTGCCAGCAAATTTGGAAAGCTCAGCAGTGGCCACAGGACTGGAAGAGATCAGTTGTCATTTCATCCCAAAGAAGGGCAATGCCATGCAATTGGGCTCATTCCCCATGTTAGCAAGATAATGCTCAAAATCCTTCAAGTTAGGCTTCAGCAGAATGTGAACTGAGAACTTCCAGATGTACAAACTGAATTTAGAAAAAGCAGAGGAACCAGAGATGAAGTTTCCAACATCTGTTGGGTCATAGAGAAAGTAAGGGAATTCCAGAAAAAAATGTCTACTTCTGCTTCATGGACCACATTAAAGCTTTTGTGTGGATCATGGCAAACTGTGGAAATTTCTTAAAGAGATGGGAATACCAGACCACCTTACCTGCCTCTGGAGAAACCCGTATGCAGGTCAAGAAGCAGCAGTCAGAACTGGACATGGAACAATGGACTGGTTCAAAATTGGGAAAGGAGTACATCAAGGCTGTCTATTGTCCCACTACTTATTTAAATTCTATGCAAAGTACATCATGAGAAATGCTGAGCTGGATGAATCAAGCTTACTGGGAGAAATATCAATAACTTTGGATATGTAGATGATATCACCCTAAAGGCAGAAAGCTCAGAGGAATTAAAGAGCCTCTTGACAAAGGTCAAAGAGGAGAGTGAAAAAGCTGGCTTATAACTCAACATTCAGAAAACTAAGATCATGGCATCCAGTCCCATCACTTCATGGCAAATAGATGGGGAAAAAGCAGAAACAAACACAAATGTTATTTTCTTGGGCTCCACAATTGCTGCAGATGGTGACTGCAGCCATGAAATTAAAATATGCACTTTGGAGGGAAAGCTATGACAAACATAGAGAGTATATTAAAAAGCAGAGACATCACTTTGCTGATAAATGTCCATATAGTCAAACTATGGATTTTCCACTAGTCATGTATGGATGTGAGAGTTGGACCATAAAGAAATCTGAGCACCTAAGAACTGATGATTCTGAACTGTGGTGCTGGAGAAGACTCTTGAATGTCCCTTGTACAGCAAGGAGATCAAACTAGTCAATCCTAAAGGAAATCAACCCTGAACTTTCATTGGAAGAACAGTGTTGAAGCCGAAACTCCAATACTTTGGCCACTTACTGCAAAGAGCTGGCTCATTGGAAAAGATTCTGATGCTGGGAAAGACTGAAGCCAGCATAAAAAGAGGGTGACAGGATGGAATGGTTGGATGGCATCATTGACTCAATGGGCCTGAGTTTGTGAAAACTCTGGGAGATGGTGAAGGGCAGGGAAGCCTGGCATGCTGCAGCCCACTGGGTCCCAAAGAGTCAAACATGATGTAGTGACTGAACAACAGAAATATTTTTTTGTACTCCTTTATTCTTCCTATTACAATTGCAATGCCTAGATTACGTCAGCCATGTTTACCCCTTACTATGGACTGAACTGTATTCCCCTATAATTCATGTTGAACTTTTAAGTCCTAATCTGATTATATTTGAATATAGGGCTTTTTTGAGATTAATTGAGGTTAATGAAGTCATAAGGGTGGGGATCGTAATATGAATGGATTAGTGACTTTTTAAGAACAAGAAGTGAGGTCTCTCTCTCCACCATAAGCACATACTAAGAAAAGGGCACATGAATTCAGAAGAAGGCGACTCTAAACCCAGAGGAGAGCCCGTTCCAGAAACAAGACTGCTAGCACCCTGGTCTCAGGCTTCATGCCTCCAGAACTGTGCAAACGTGCGTGCTGAATCGCTTTAGAAATGTCCGAGTCCTTGTGACCCATGGACTGCAGCCCACCAGGGTCCTCTGTCCATGGGATTTCCCAGGCAAGAATACCGGAGTGGGTTGCCATGTCCTCCTCCAGGGGATCTTCTCGACCCAGGGATCAAAACCGCATCTCTTGTCTCCTACATTGGGAGGCAAATTCTTTACCACTAGGGCCGCCTGGGAAGGCAGGTGTGTTCTCCAGAACTGTGAGAACATACATAATTCCTGTGGTTTAGGCCACTCTTGTCTAGAGACTCTGTCCTGCAGTCTGAGCAGATTAAGATACCCCGTAAGATGACAAGGTTGAGGATGAGAGGTTTACTTGGGAAGATGGGCAGAGAAGAAAGAAAAGCCTAGGTGTTTGGGGGGCAACTTTGGATGATGGAATCAACTCCCACTACCTGTTTCATATTACGTGGGGGAAGCACACTCCTTCCTGTGGTTTAGTCCACAGCTTATCAGCTTCTCTGTTATTACAGCCAGAGGCATTCCCGAGTGAGGCAGGTAGATACAGCCTGCGGTATCTTGGGTCCCTTTGGGCACATATCCATTTATTTATGGTCCAAATGGAAGACCAGTAGTTCTAAACACTTGTACAGCGCTCATGAACCACCACGAATGCAGGCATGTGAGTGACGGAGTGGGAGAAGGGCTGGAGGTCAAACCAGGGTGGGAAGGACCCATCCTGAGGTTCTGGTGACTGTGGAAGGGACTGTAGTCAAGTCTCAAATGCGACCAGTCTAGTCTTTCCATTTCTGACGACTGCGTTTAAAATCTCCCTCTTTTGTGGCTTCTTGGGGCACCGGGCTGTGACTCCTTGAATTGTGATTAGCACGTCTTCTTCAGCTTTGACTGCATCGGGGAGAAGATATCAATTCCTGAGACGTTCCCATCAAAGGGAAATGGGAAAGGAGTAAGGAGGGCATGGAGCCTGCCTGCCGTTTAATGCCCCACAAACATGAAAAACAACGACCAGTGTCAGTTGTTGCCTTCTTTTTTTTGCCAGGCAGCGTCACTGAATATTTTACTTGTGTTCTTTTTCAGTTGTGGCTCAGAGGTTAAAGCGTCTGCCCGCAATGTGGGAGACCCAGGTTCAATCCCTGGGTCGGGACGATCCCCTGGAGGAGGAAATGGCAACCCACTCCAGTATTCTTGCCTAGAGAATCCCATGGACGGAGGAGCCTGATAGGCTACAGTCCACGGGGTCACAAAGAGTCAGACACGACTTCACTTTCAGTTTCACTTTCTCTTCAGTCAGTTCAGTTCAGTCGCTCAGTCATGTCCGACTCTTTGTGACCCCATGAATCGAAGCACAACAGGCCTCCCTGTCCATCACCATCTCCCGGAGTTCACTCAGACTCACGTCCATTGAGTCCGTGATGCCATCCAGCCATCTCATCCTCTGTCATCCCCTTCTCCTCCTGCCCCCAATCCCTCCCAGCATCAGAGTCTTTTCCAAAGAGTCAGCTCTTCGCATGAGGTGGCCAAAGTACTGGAGTTTCAGCTTCAGCATCATTCCTTCCAAAGAAATCCCAGGGCTGATCTCCTTCAGAATGGACTGGTTGGATCTCCTTGCAGTCCAAGGGACTCTCAAAAGTCTTCTCCAACACCACAGTTCAAAAGCATCAATTCTTCGGCACTCAGTTATCTTCACAGTCCAACTCTCACATCCATACATGACCACAGGAAAAACCATAGCCTTGACTAGACGGACCTTTGTCGGCAAAGTAATGTCTCTGCTTTTTAATATGCTATCTACGTTGGTCATAACTTTTATTTCATGGCTGCAATCCCATCTGCAGTGATTTTGGAGCCCAAGAAAATAAAGTCTGACACTGTTTCTACTGTTTCCCCATCTATTTCCCATGAAGTGATGGGACCAGATGCCATGATCTTAGTTTTCTGAATGTTGAGCTTTAAGCCAACTTTTTCACTCTCCTCTTTCACTTTCATCAAGAGGCTTTTTAGTTCTTCTTCACTTTCTTCCATAAGGGTGGTATCATCTGCATATCTGAGGTTATTGCTATTTCTCCCGGCAATCTTGATTCCAGCTTGTGTTTCTTCCAGTCCAGCATTTCTCATGATGTACTCTGCATATAAGTTAAATAAGCAGGGTGACAATATACAGCCTTGACGTACTCCTTTTCCTATTTGGAACCAGTCTGTTGTTCCNTCCATAAGGGTGGTTTCATCTGCATATCTGAGGTTATTGATATTTCTCCCAGCAATCTTGATTCCAGCTTGTGCTTCTTCCAGCCCAGCATTTCTCATGATGTACTCTGCATACAAGTTAAATAAGCAGGATGACAATATACAGCCTTGACGTACTCCTTTCCCGATTTGGAACCAGTCTGTAGTTCCATGTCCAGTTCTAATTGTTGCTTCCTGACCTGCATATAGTTTTCTCAAGAGACAGGTCAGGTGGCCTGGTATCCCCATCTCTTTCAGAATTTTCCCCAGTTTCTTGTGATCCACACAAAGGCTTTGGCATAGTCAATAAAGCAGAAATAGATGTTTTACTGGAACTCTCTTGCTTTTTCGATGATCCAGCAATGTTGGCAATTTGATCTCTGGTTCCTCTGCCTTTTCTAAATCCAGCTTGAACATTTGGAAGTTCATGTATTGCTGAAGCCTGGCTTGGAGAATTTTGATCATTACTTTACTAGCATGTGAGATGAGTGCAATTGTGTGGTAGTTTGAGGATTCTTTGGCATTGCATTTCTTTGGAATTGGAGTGAAAACTGACCTTTTCCAGTCCTGTGGCCACTGCTGAGTTTTCCAAATTTGCTAGCATACTGAGTGCAGCACTTTCACAGCATCATCTTCCAGGATTTGAAATAGCTCCACTGGAATTCCAACACCTCCACTAGCTTTCTTCATAGTGATGCTTTCTAAGGCCCACTTGACTTCACATTCCAGGATGTCTGGCTGTAGGTGAGTGATCACAGCATCATGATTATCTGGGTTGTGAAGATCTTTTTTGTATAGTTCTTCTGTGTTTTCTTGCCACCTCTTCTTAATATCTTCTGCTTCTGTTAGGTCCATACCATTTCTGTCCTTTATCGAGCCCATCTTTGCATGAAATGTTCCCTTGTTATCTCTAGTTTTCTTGAAGAGATCTCTAGTCTTTGCTATTCTGTTGTTTTCCTCTATTTCTTTGCACTGATCGCTGAGAAAGGCTTTCTTATCTCTTGTTATTCTTTGGAACTCTGCATTCAGATGCTTGTATCTTTCCTTTTCTCCTTTGCTTTTCGCCTCTCTTCTTTTCACAGGTATTTGTAAGGCCTCCCCAGACAGCCATTTTGCTTTTTTGCATTTCTTTGCCATGGGGATGGTCTTGATCCCTGTCTCCTGCACAAAGTCATGAACCTCATTCCATAGTTCATCAGGCACTCTGTCTATCAGATCTAGACCCTTAAATCTATTTCTCACTTCTACTGTATAATCATAAGGGATTTGATTTAGGTCGTACCTGAATGGTCTAGTGGTTTTCCCTACTTTCTTCAATTTAAGTCTGAATTTGGCAATAAGGAGCTAATGATCTGAGCCACAGTCAGCTCCTGGTCTTTTTTTTTCATCTTTGCATGAAATGTTCCCTTGGTATCTCTAATTTTCTTGAAGAGATCTCTAGTCTTTCCCATTCTGTTCTTTTCCTCTATTTCTTTGCATTGATCACTTAGGAAGGCTTTCTTATCTCTTCTTACTATTCTTTGGAATTCTGCCTTCAGATACCTGTATCTTTCCTTTTCTCCTTTGCTTTTCGCTTATCTTCTTTTCACAGCTATTTGTAAGGCCTCCCCAGACAGCCATTTTGCTTTTTTGCATTTCTTTGCCATGGGAATGGTCTTGATCCCTGTCTCCTGTACAATGTCATGAACCTCATTCCATAGTTCATCAGGCACTCTATCTATCAGATCTAGACCCTTAAATCTATTTCTCACTTCCACTGTCTAATCATAAGGGATTTGATTTAGGTCATACCTGAATGGTCTAGTGGTGTTGCCCACTTTCTTCAATTTAAGTCTGAATTTGGCATTCAGGAGTTCATGATCTGAGCCACAGTCAGCTCCTGGTCTTGTTTTTGTTGACTGTATAGAGCTTCTCCATCTTTGGCTGCAAAGAATATAATCAGTCTGATTTCAGTGTTGACTATCTGGTGATGTCCATTTGTAGAGTCTTCTCTTGTGTTGTTGAAAGAGGGTGTTTGCTGTGACCAGTGCATTCTCTTGGCAAAGCTCTATTAGTCTTTGCCCTGCTTCATTCTGCATTCCAAGGCCAAATTTGTCTGTTACTCCAGATGTTTCTTGACTTCCTACTTTTGCATTCCAGTCCCCTATAATGAAAAGGACATCTTTTTGGGTTGTTAGTTCTAAAAGGTCTCGTAGGTCTTCATAGAACCATTCAACTTCAATTTCTTCAGCATTACTGGTTGGGTCATAGACTTGGATTACCGTGATATTGAATGGTTTGCCTTGGAGACGAACAGAGATCATTCTGTCATTTTTGAAATTGCATCCAAGTACTGCATTTTGGACTCTTTTGTTGACCACGATGGCTACTCCATTTCTTCTGAGGGATTCCTGCCCGCAGTAGTAGATATAATGGTCATCTGAGTTAAATTCATCCATTCCAGTCCAGTCACTTTAGTCCTGTCCAACTCTTCAACGCTATGGACTGTAGCCCATCACGCTCCTAGGTCCACTGGGATTCTCCAGGCAAGAACACTGGAGTGGGTTACCATGCCTTTCTCCAGGAGATATCCCCAATCCTGGGATGGTCCCTGTGTCTCCTATAGCTCCTGCATTTCAGAGAGATTCTTTACTTCTGAGCCAATTAGTGGACACAGTTTGGTGAATTTGGACATATATATAAACCCATATTATTAACACCACAATACAGATGTTAAACATATTCATCACCTACAAAAGTTTTGTTGTGTCCATGTGTTGGATAACCATGTTATTTTTCACCAATTCACATGTTTAAACATGTGAAATCTTCAAAATAGTCCTTTTCCTTCAATCTTCTGGACATAGTAATTCTAAGAATATTCTAATTCTAATCCTTAGAATATAAGACACAAAAGCATATGTCCACATAAAAACACAGGACTCCCCTGGTGGCTCAGTGGTAAAGACTCTGCCTGCCAATGCAGGAGACACAGATTCGATCTCTGATCTGGGAAGATCCTACATGCTGCAGAGCAACTAAGCCCATTCAGCATAACTACCAAGCCTACAGCCTAGTACCCATGACCCACAACTGCTGAAGCCCATGCGCCCTGGAGCCCACGCCCTGCAACAGGAGGAGCCACTGCAGTGAGAAGCCTGTGCACCGTATCTTGAGAGCAGCACCCACCCTCTGCAACTAGAGAAATGCCCTGGTGGTAACAAAGACCCAGCACAACCAAACATAAAACATACATAATTTTTTGGGGAAAAAAAAGTGTACACAAATGTTTGTGTGCTGTGCTTAGTAGCTTCAGTCGTGTCTGACTCTTTGTGACCCCATGGACTGCAGCCCGCTGAGCTCCTCTGTCCATCACCAACTCCCAGAGTTCACTCAGACTCACGTCCATCGGTCAGTGATGCCATCCAGCCATCTCACCTCTGTCGTCCCCTTCTCCTCCTGTCCCCAATCACTCCCAGCATCAAAGTCTTTTTGATTGAGTCAACTCTTCACATGAGGTGGCCAAAGTACTGGAGTTTCAGCTTTAGCATCACTCCTTCCAGAGAAATCCCAGGGCTGATCTCCTTCAGAATGGACTGGTTGCTTCAGTCGTGTCCAACTCTTTGCGACCCCATGGACTGCAGCCCGCTGAGCTCCTCTGTCCATGGGATTCTCCAGGCAGGAAGACTGGAGCGGGTTGCCATTTCCTTCTCCAGGGGATCTTTCTCACCCAAGGATCGAACCCGAGTCTGCCTTGTCTCGTGCACTGCAGGCGGATTCTTTACCACTGAGTCACTGGGAAAGCCCACACAAACGTTTTTAGGAGCATTATTCATAATAGCCAAGAAATGGAGACAACCCATCAACTGATGAATGGCTAAATAAGCTGTAGTATATCCATGTGATTTACTCCTTGACAATGAAAAGGAATGCACTTTCCTTGGATAGCACTGATAGACGCTGTAAACTGGATGCACCTTGAAAACAGCGCTAAGTGAAAGGCGCCGGTTGCTAAAGGCTACATATTGCGTAATTTCCTTTGCATAAAACATCCAGAATGTGCAAATCTATAAGATAGGAATTAGATTAGAAATTCGACAGGGAAATTCCCCTGTAGTCCATTGGTTAGGACTTGGAACTTTCACTGCTGAGGACCTGGTTTTGATCCCTGGTTAATATATATATTAATATATATATATATAAATCACTTATATATATATATTAGTGATTGACCTACGGGCAGGGTGCTGTTGGGAAATGGGAAGTTACTTCCAATGGGTGTGAACTTTCTTTTTGGCTTGGTGAAAATGTAAAATTGATTTGTGGTGATGGTTGCACAACTTGGTGAATACACTAAAGTGCATTGAATTCTATATATGATTGAATGATATTTCTATAAAGCTATTGAAAAAGAAAGTAGAAGTATACCATGTAGAATGTTTAAGCAGTAGAAAGGTATTCAGTTCAGTTCAGTCGCTCAGTCGTGTCCGACTCTTTGCGACCCCATGAATCGCAGCACACCAGGCCTCTCTGTCCATCACCAACTCCTGGAGTTCACCCAGACTCACGTCCATTGAGTCCGTGATGCCATCCAGCCATCTCATCCTCTGTCGTCCCCTTCTCCTCCTGCCCACAATCCCTCCCAGCATCAGGGTCTTCTCCAATGAGTCAACTCTTCGCATGAGGTGGCCAAAGTACTGGAGCTTCAGTTTTAGCATCATTCCTTCCAAAGAAATCCCAGGGTTGATCTCCTTCAGAATGGACTGGTTGGATCTCCTTGCAGTCCAAGGGACTCTCAAGAGTCTTCTCCAACACCACAGTTCAAAAGCATCAATTCTTCTGCGCTCAGCCTTCTTCACAGTCCAACTCTCACATCCATACATGACCACAGGAAAAACCATAGCCTTGACTAGATGGACCTTAGGCGGCAAAGTAATGTCTCTGCTTTTGAATATGCTATCTAGGTTGGTCATAACTTTTCTTCCAAGGAGTAAGCGTCTTTTAATTTCATGGCTGCAGTCACCATCTGCAGTGATTTTGGAGCCCAAGAAAATAAAGTCTGACACTGTTTCTACTGTTTCCCCATCTATTTCCCATGAAGTGATGGGGCCAGATGCCATGATCTTTGTTTTCTGAATGTTGAGCTTTAAGCCAACTTTTTCACTCTCCTCTTACCTAATTATTAAAGTGTTCCACTTTATACTCAAACGTGGAAGATGAGTGTTTTGCCAGGATTTCGGTTTTTGGATGTTGAAGTTGCCTTTCCAAGGATGGAGTCAGATACTCTGTCTTTATCTGAAAGCACCCAGGGCTTGGTCCCAAGTTCTCTGCTTTGTGACTTTAGTGTGATTTTTCTAATACTTTTTTTCTCATTAACTCCTGAGTCTACTGCTGTCTCTTAACTTCATACACTGGGTTGGATATTTTTAAGTTTAGAGACCTAGTCACTGTGAAACAAACCAGGGCTGTAAGGAAGATTTTGGGATTCTTAGAATGACAAGAGTTCAAATAAGGACAATGGAACCAAAGCAGAATAACAAGTAGCCAGCAAGTCCTGCTCTACCAAGGAAGGTGAAGTACTCCTAAGAAACAAAGTGTAGAAAGTGTTAGTCACTCAGTCGTGTTCAACTCTTTGACCCCATGGACTACAGCCCACCGGGCTCCTCTGTCCATAGAATTCTCCAGGCAAGAATACTGGAGTGGGTTGCCATTTCCTTCTCCAGGGGATCTACCCTACCCTGGGATCGAACCCGGGTCTCCTACATTGCAACCAAATTCTTTAACATCTGAGCCACCAGGGAAGCTCAGAAGTACTCCTAAGACAGGAGCAATTGAACTACCAACTGGACTTCAGAATTCTCCACTTCACACTGAGATTGCCAGAATTCCTAAAATCCTACAGTAGGAGAACTTCCTTTAAAAGTTAGGTAAAAAGAGAATATGAAAGTTTAAGATCAAGACCTCTTAGGATCTAGATTTTTATTTCAGAGTTCTTCCTTTTTAACTGCACAAAACTTAAGCATAATCAAATGTATCAAGTTTGAATGATATTCTAGTTACTAGAGTGGGATTCTACTTACTAAACAGTCAAACTGTCCCATAGTTTTGAGGTAGCAAAGTCTGTAACACCAGATGCATCTGCTGATTCCTTTGTCAGTGCCTTCTCATGCTCAGACTGCCAGGTAGCTGACCAATTTCTGTGCTTCCTGGGTGTCACAGTGGTAAAGAACTCACTCGCTATGCAGGAGACACAAGAGACCCTGGGTTGGGAAGATCCCTGGAGTAGGAAATGGCAACCCTCTCCAGTATTCTTGTCTGGAAAATTCCATGGACAGAGGAGCTTGGTGGGTTACAGTCCATGGGGTCACAAAGAGCTGGGCACAACTGATCCACTGAGCATGCACACACGCACTTTCTGGATTACAGGAAATTTACATAATTGAAAAGAGAAGAAAAAGAGGGGAGAAATTAAAAGCACCAGCTGAGATAAAGGATAAATAGGGAATGGGAAACAAAAAGGAAATAAAGAGACAAATTTATTTGGAAAAAAAATAGCAAAGTCAAAAGAATAGCAAAGGATGATCAATGGATTAGAAACAAAGAATCCGATTCTGGGACCAGCTCTTCTGTTAGTAAATTGTGTAGTCTTGGCACAGCCCTTCCCTTCTCCCAGGTTTATGGGCCCATATAATCAGTTGTACTGGTCTTCTTTGGGGTCAAATGAGTAAGTATGAAGTCTAAGTATTAAAAAATGAGATTTGATTTCCTTTGCAGTTTATAAAACCTGTCTCCTTTCTCTATAATTGGACTGTTTTGTGAAAACACTCTGAAAAAAAAAAATCTAGTACTTAAACAAGGTAAATTTGCCAGTCACTGACAAGCTTTTGATGACTCCCTGAACCCAGTCACCGAGACTTACCTGTCACTGTCAGGGCCCTGCATGACTTCGTCCGGATTCAGCAACACAAAGTAATGGTAAGAATCCCCTCCTATCAGAAAGTCTTCTAAACGAAAAGTGTTGATTACCTTAGAGACATAACTGTACAGCATAACCCAGATCATCCCCCCTGGGATCTTTCTGTCCCTTTCTGTGGCACTTGTCCTTGGTGGAGGGGGGAAGCCCTCCAGGAAGTTTAAAGATTTCTTTATAAAATGGTTATGGCATTTGAAGTCATATCAAGTCTAAATTAAATAGCTATACAGTACTGCTTTGGGAAAATCTGAATTACTGTTTTAACAGAAATGCAGTTAATTATTAAATACGCACAGCAACTTAAACGAGTCGCTGCTGACGAATAAATGGATCACTTGTAATGAATCTGATTTTAAAGCAAATGAATACTCTGAAGTGCTTTAAAAGGTTGTTCTAGATTATATTTGAGGTAAATAAATTAAGAACATATAGTAATCTTTTAAAAAAAAAAAAAACAATAGTTTTTCTTTAATGCTTTTCAGACTTTTGCATTCAGTGCAAGAAGATCAAGAATTTGCCTCTGCACAAGTTGCAAAATAACAGTGTAGTTATTCTCTTGTCTGATTTTCATAAGCTTTTTAAAAGAGGCATTTTATTTCTGGAGAAACAGTCACAGCTTGAATTTAGTCTTCATGTCCAATACATGGAGGAACTTTTAGTTCCTGAATACCAGATAAGCAAGGACTTTTTGTCCTGCTTGTGAAACTGACCTAAAGTAAGCTCAGGAATGTATTTTCTCAGATAATACTATCCAGACTTCATTATAATATCCTTGAAAATAAGTAAAAACTCAAAACTCTTTGTGCACATGTATGGTTCATTTTTAGGGACTTCCCTGGTGGCTCAGAGGTTAAAGTGTCTGCCTCTAATGTGGGAGACCCGGGTTCGATCCCTGGGTCGGGAAGATCCCTGGAGAAGGAAATGGCAACCCACTCCAGTATTCTTGCTTGGAGAATCTCATGGACTGAGGAGCCTGGTGGGCTGCAGTCCATGGGGTCACAAAGAGTCGGACACGACTGAGTGACTTTACTTACTTAACTTACTATGGTTCATTTTAACAAAAATTTCAATTAAGTGAGAAAATACAGTGCTGAGTTAAAAATTCTCCTTATTTCGTTCTCATAAGCAGTTTAAGTAGCCTTTCTGTGATGTCTGTTTTTGAATTCGCATAGATCACAGGCTTCCTTGGGTTTCAGGACCAGATCTTAATCATTTTGCACTCTCAGAGCCCAGCCGTGTAGTCAGTTGAAATTCTTCCCATGAAAACCGCCATCCTTTGGTGCCCAGTCACACAATTTCAAACTGGCAAGGATCTAAAGTGAGTTTTTTCAGTAGCTACCAGTGCGTCTGAGAACTGAATCTACTTCATGCAGAACAGCTGTTTTGAGTAAATTGCAGAGGTCAGCTGAAACCCCGCACCGGGCGGAACCCTGTTCCAGCTTCCCGGAGACTCCTGCCCTCTGCGCGCTCCCCCTACACACGGCATCTCCAAGCAACTGCCCGCATGAGGCTATTCTTGGCGGACACGTTGCTTTCAGTGATAGACCAAATCAAGGGGTAAAGAAGGCTCTCTTCGGAGGTCAAAAGGGAACCACGAGAGTGTTGTAATAGTGTAGTTTCCCAGGAACACGAGCAGGGTGGGGGTTCCCTTGGCGCGCTCGGTGAACTCTAGTAAACACGGCTGCAGCTCCGCGTACGCGCGCTCTCCAGAAGGCAGTGTCTCCAGGCACCGCCTTTTCCTAATGGATTTCCATTTCATCGATCGGGACCTAGATGCTGGCTAGCAATTAGTACTAATCAGGCAGCGGGAGTGTCTTGGGGGGACTGCCAGCTAGCCTAATTGCTGGCAGCTGCGGGGCACCGGCTGTTAACCCTCTGTATCCCGGACTCCACCCGGAGGCTAGGCCCGGCAAAACTGCGGCACGTGTGGGGATCGGTTGCTTATCTTTATTTTGGAAAACTGCACCGAGAAGCTTGGATTACTTTATCTCCAAAAATACTTTAGAATAAGGGGTGAACTGTATAACCCTGCTCTACAGCGGAAATTCATAGAGGGACTGAAACAGGATTTTTTAAAAGCTCTATCATGAAAATCATCAAAAATTCACAGAAGTGGATTAAGCCCAAACATCCATCAAATACTACTCTACATTCTGCCATTCTTTTTCACTTATTTTCCATCTCCGTTTTTGTTTTTATTGTAGTTGCTTTTTTTTTTTACTTAATACATGTTTATTTGAAATAAGTGAGCTTTGTTCACAGTTCTTCTGTTCCTTTTTTCAAAAAGCTGCCACCTCTCTTTCCTTTACATTCTGTCCTGTTTTTTTCATGATAGATATTTTAGAAGGATGACAATTTTTCTCCCCACCCACCCGCAGAAATCCCCACAACCACCTCACACAAATGCAGATGACTAAATTCTGAAAAGTGACTTCCAACCTCTGAGCAGTAGAGACAGCACAGTCTGAAAAACAGGGTGGTACAGTGACGTGTCTCCAGAGACAAAGAAGGGTGCTTTTGGTTTCCAGAGCAGAACAGACCTCGGCAGATGACCAGAATCCACTTGATCTTCTGCTTGGGAGGCCCGTAACTCCGTCCAGGGCATCACTGCCCCCCACCTTGGGCTCCCTGCCCCAGTTCTTCAGGGCTCCTCAGCTTACTGGAATATTTTAAAGCAACTCTCAGACTTCTTTTCACTTCTAAGTGGTTTAGTGTATGATTCTAATATATATGGAATATAACCACAAAATTTACTACACTCAGCAAAACAGCTAATAATTACTAATTCCATTGAATGTGTCTGCTTCAGGATCTAGTCACAATCAGATGTGTGTGGTTGTGACTGAGGTGGCCATTTGTTGTGTAGAATCCACAGTTTAAATACAGTAGATTATACCCGCGAGGTGTGCTTTCACGCCTTCCCCATATTTTCTATAAATCCACAGTAAAATCTAGAAGCTTCATGGGAATTAGGTTTGGGTTGTTTTTTCCAAGAATACTTTATAGGTGGTGTATGAAGTTCTATCACTTCTTCCTCAGGAGGCACAAATGTCTAACTGTCCAGTCTCAGTGATGTTAGGACTGACCACTGAGTCCAAATGTCATCAATCTGATGCATCCACCACAAATTTCTCCCATTAACTTTACCTGATAGTTTCAGTGGACATTAATAATCCTTGCCTAGAATGATTCTTTCATTTGGGGTTGCTAAGTGGTGGTATTCTAATCTTTTCATTCCTTTGCCATGTATTAATATTAGCCATGATTCTTACAGCGAAGAATTTCCCCCTCATGTTTTTTAAGGCAGGATAAATAACTTGGTTCCTTCCTCTTGTATCAGATTGATTCTCTAAGCCACTTCATAATGTAACGATGAAAAAAGTTTGGGATTTTTATATGTTTGATGTGTTTCAATCCAATGTAGTCCTAGTTTTTTAAATGCTTAATCATCTCAGATTTATTCAGTGGTGCTTTTCAAACTTATACTGTACCCTTTTGATTTGTCTCTGTTAGCCTTTGAAACTTTTCTGCCCTTTGCCTGAACTAATAGTTTTCCAAGGAGCCCTGGTTGCTTTTAGTAAACTGGGAATTAGGGTATTCTAATGGATTGTCATTGCTTCTAGTCCAATGCACTATGTTTAAAGAGACAAAATGAAGCTGTATTGAATTCAGGTTGGTATTAGTCTCCTATGGACCTATACACAACTGTACTCATCTTAAACTTCCTCCTTCCTGTCCCAAAGCAACAAGTGTCTATGCTTTTGGCATCTCTAGTTCCAGGACACACGGTCAGTTCCCTCCTCACTTGCCTCCTCAGCCTTCCCTACCTTCTCTATCAGTGAGTCAGGGACAGCCACTCACTCCTCTGTTCCCTAGTTCCCTTCCAAGCTAGGATGAATGCTCTCTGAAAGCGATAATGATTTCTACTCACTTGGGAATCCTCCATAATGGTGAGCACAGAGTAGGTTTTCAATGAACTTTTGCAGTTAATTGTCACAGATCCCAATCTGTGCTGCAAATTCTCTGCTTTACATCAATCAATCTCCCATCCAGGGACTGGGTTGCTTTTTTTTTTTCCCTCAACACAAAAGAATCATTCCACAACCATTTTATAGAGATGGAATAAAATAAAACTCTGTAATTGATTCTGCTCCAAAGAAGCCATGCATTAAGGGGGAGAGACCGTGCCTCGAGGAGCTGTCGGCTTCATTACAGGCTCCACAGCAGGCCAGGTGGGAGGGCAGGCAGGCTCTGCGGAAAGAGGCCGGTTAATGACCTCCAGCCCTCCTGAAGCACACTCCCGCCCGCACCTCCAGGGGGCTGCCAGAAACCAATGGGGCGGGGGGGGGGATCTTCGCTCTGTTCCTTGATATTCCAGGAACAATGTATCATTAATGATTTCTCATGTTTCCTAACTCCATATTTAGGGAAGATTACTTCATGGAGCCAAATAAGATGATCCCAAGATAAACCAGCTATATATCTGGAGAGTTCTGCTCCAAAGAAGCCATGCATTAAGGGGGAGAGACCGTGCCTCGAGGAGCTGTCGGCTTCATTACAGGCTCCACAGCAGGCCAGGTGGGAGGGCAGGCAGGCTCTGCGGAAAGAGGCCGGTTAATGACCTCCAGCCCTCCTGAAGCACACTCCCGCCCGCACCTCCAGGGGGCTGCCAGAAACCAATGGGGCGGGGGGGGGGATCTTCGCTCTGTTCCTTGATATTCCAGGAACAATGTATCATTAATGATTTCTCATGTTTCCTAACTCCATATTTAGGGAAGATTACTTCATGGAGCCAAATAAGATGATCCCAAGATAAACCAGCTATATATCTGGAGAGCCGCTGGACACCACCTATAGATGTCCTGTGTGGGTCTTAGCAGTGGCGAGACCTCAGGAGGAGCAGATAAAATAGCACCCAGTCTTCCACCACAAAGAGGCATGGGCCCCCCAGATAGGAGTTCCAGAATTAACCTCCACTGCTGTTTCTTCATTGAGCTTCTAATCACATGCTTCGCCCATTATACTATTGATTTGTCTTTTTCCTCCTTAATTAGTAGGTGGAGTCTTTATGTTCTGTGGTTATTGTATGCCAAGGGCAGACAACCCATCAAATTAGCTTAAGAAAAGAGTGAACTCATGGACTCTCCTAATTGGGAGTCCAGGAGTAGCTCTAAACTCTGGCACAGGTGAATGCAAGGACCCAGACAAAGGCAGGGCTCTTCTGCCTCTGCCTTTCAGTCCTGCTTACCTCTGCTGCCTTGGCTTGATCCTTCTGAAGTTAGGTTTTCCTTATGTAGCCAGAAACATCGATGCCAACAGGAGACCGTTCTTCTGTAGCTCCAAAGCTTGTGCTGTGTGTGTGTGCTCCGTCACTCAGTGGTGCCTGACGCTGCAACTCCGTAGTCTGTAGCCCGCCAAGACTCTAACTAACGATTCAAATCTCTGAGGAGTGACGGGACAAAAGAACGGGGTCCTGAACAGCTCAGCCTATTACAGACATCAGTCCTCTCAGTATATATGTGACATGTGATCTTTCTAAGCCTCAGTTTCCCCTCCTATAAAATGGAGCGATCAAAATCGTAACCATCAGTTCAGTTCAGTTCAGTCTCTCAGTCATGTCCGACTCTTTGCGACCCCATGAATCACAGCACGCCAAGCCTCCCTGTCCATCACCAACTCCCTCAGTTCACTCAGACTCACGTCCATTGAGTCAGTGATGCCATCCAGCCATCTCATCCTCGGTCGTCCCCTTCTCCTCCTGCCCCCAATCCCTCCCAGCATCGGGGTCTTTTCCAATGAGTCCACTCTTCACATAAGGTGGCCAAAGTACTGGAGCTTCAGTTTCAGCATCATTCCTTCCAAAGAAATCCCAGGGTTGATCTCCTTCAGAATGGACTGGTTGGATCTCCTTGCAGTCTAAGGGACTCTCAAGAGTTTTCTCCAACACCACAGTTCAAAAGCATCAATTCTTCTGCGCTCAGCCTTCTTCACAGTCCAACTCTCACATCCATACATGACCACAGGAAAAACCATAGCCTTGACTAGACGGACCTTAGTCGGCAAAGTAATGTCTCTGCTTTTGAATATACTATCTAGGTTGGTCATAACTTTTCTTCCAAGGAGC
>SJXQ01007466.1:267954-287573 GCA_006408695.1 Aepyceros melampus
TTCTAAGGCCCACTTGACTTCACATTCCAAGATGTCTGGCTCTAGATTAGTCATCACATCATCATGATTATCTGGGTCATGAAGATCTTTTTTGTACAGTTCTTCTGTGTATTCTTGCCACCTCTTCTTAATATCTTCTGCTTCTGTTAGGTCCAGACCATTTCTGTCCTTTATCAAGCCCATCTTTGCATGAAATGTTCCCTTGGTATCTCTAATTTTCTTGAAGAGATCTCTAGTCTTTCCCCTTCTGTTCTTTTCCTCTATTTCTTTGCATTGATCGCTGAAGAAGGCTTTCTTATCTCTTCTTGCTATTCTTTGGAACTCTGCATTCAGATGCTTATATCTTTCTTTCCTTTTCTCCTTTGCTTTTCGCTTATCTTCTTTTCACAGCTATTTGTAAGGCCTCCCCAGACAGCCATTTTGCTTTTTTGCATTTCTTTGCCATGGGGATGGTCTTGATCCCTGTCTCCTGTACAATGTCACGAACCTCATTCCATAGTTCATCAGGCACTCTATCTATCAGATCTAGGTCCTTACATCTATTTCTCACTTCCACTGTATAATCATAAGGGATTTGATTTAGATCATACCTGAATGGTCTAGTGGTGTTGCCCACTTTCTTCAGTTGAAGACCTACAAGACCTTTTAGAACTAACACCCAAAAAAGATGTCCTTTTCATTATAGGGGACTGGAATGCAAAAGTAGGAAGTCAATAAACACCTGGAGTAATAGGCAAATTTGGCCTTGGAATGCAGAATGAAGCAGGCCAAAGACTAATAGAGTTTGCCAAGAAAATGCACTGGTCATAGCAAACACCCTCTTCCAACAACACAAGGGAAGACTCTACACATGGACATCACCAGATGGCCAACACCGAAATCGTAACCATACCCATCAATAATAATTGTAATTAGATAATTCATATAAAATACTTAGCATAATTCCTGGCATATAGTAACCCTTGTGTTAATCTTGGCTCTTACTACCTTTTAATTATTGTATACTTTTCCTAGGTGGTCATTTTTTTATCCTGCATTTTTCTATTTATGTGAAGTTCTAGAACAAGAAAGCTATTTTTTTTTTCTTTATAAAATAATGGTTATAATTTTCTGAGCTATAAAATGTACCTTTTGATTTTAATTTTTTAATTTATTTTAAATGAAACATGAATATTTTTAATGATAAAAGGTACAATTCTTGAAGAAGATAGACATCATAAACCATTATATGTGTTAACAACAAAGAAACAAAGATACATAAAGCAAAAATCAGAATAAATATGAAGGAAAAGAAAAAATCTATACTCACAGTGAGATATGTTAACATTTCTCTGAGAATATTTTATCAAGTGCAGAAAAAATAAGAATAAGAGCATCTTGGATGTCATTGATAATTTAAATATAATAGATTTATATTTAATTTATATTAATCATATCCTATGCAAATACATTTAAAATTTTGTATCTTCTACATTATTAGATATCCATAAGACATTTAGAAAAACTGACAAAGAGATAAGCATTACTAAATTTAAAAAAATAGAATTCTTTTTTGTATGTGTAATTCAGTTATACATATACACATGTTAATTTTGAAATTATTTTCCATCATCAGTTCAGTTCAGTCGCTCAGTCATGTCCATGTAACTGAATTACACATACAAATAAGAATTCTATTTTTTTTAATTTAGTAATACTTATCTCTTTGCCATCATAGATTATTATAAGATATTGACTGTAGTTCCCTGTAATAACAGTAAATTTTTGTTACTTGTTGCATATCTATTTTTTAAATTAGAAACCTAGCTTCTATTCATACTAAATCAATCAAGTGGAATCAAAATGTCATTAATTTTTTAGTTAGGAAAACATTCATGTTTTCTAAAACATACATTATACATATTATTTATATATATATGTATACAAAAGCTTTCCTACTATGCTTGATAAAGGCTTGAGAAAGAACATAAAAAAAGATGGAGAAATTGGAAAACATAAACTAAATGAAATAGGAGCAGTGAATATGAAATAGAAAAAATGAAACTAGATAAAAGTAAAAGTTCCTTATGTAGTCCAGTTGTTTTTAAACATAGCTGCTCATTAGAAATATATCTGGAGCTCTGGCAAAAAATAAATAAAAGGAATACCTGGATATTTGTATTTTTCAAAAAATTCCAAGATAATTCTGATATGCATCTGAATTTTAAAAAATGATTACAGGTTCTTCTATTAAATGGTAGTTTTGATGATATAGAATTCTATCATTTTTCTGTTGACCAGTCATGATTTTTTTTTTAACAAGTCGCTCAGTCGTGTCCAACTCTTTGTGACCCCATGGACTCTATAGTCTGCCAGGCTCCTCTGTCCATAGAATTCTCCAGTCCAGAATACTGGAGTGGGTAGCCTTTCCCTTCTCCAGGGGATCTTCCCAACTGAGGGATCGAACCCAGGTCTCCCGCATTGCAGGTGGATTCTTTACCATCTGAGCATACAATGGTATTAAGGGAGTAATAGTTACATAATCACAATAGTAAAAGATGTTTACCAGTCTTCACAATCAATAACCAGATGAAAAATAAATAATTACAACCGCAAACCATGATCAGAATATGATTAACCCAACAATATTAAATGATTACATATAATTTAGAGGGTCAAGCAGACTGATGTGGTAACTGGAAGTGCATACATGCACTTGTTTCATCTGCTCAGCCAGTCTGTGTCTTTTGATTGGTGCATTTAATCCATTTACATTTAAGGTAGTTATCAATATGTATGATCCTATCAGCATTTTCTTAATTGTTTTGGGTTTATTTTCTGTATGTAGGTTTTTCTTTCTCTGGTTTTCTGCCTAGAGAACTTCCTTTAGCATGTTGTAAAGCTGGTTTGGTGGTGCTGAATTCTTTTAACTTTTGTTTGTCTGGAAAGCTTTTGATTTCTCCATCAAATCTGAAGGAGAGTCTTGCTAGGTAGAGTATTCTTGGTTGTAAGTTTCTTCCCTTTCATCACTTTAAATATGTAATGCCATTCCCTTCTGGCTTGTAGAGTTTCTGTTGAGAAATCAGCTGATAGCCTGATGGGAGTTCCCTGATAAGTTATTTGTCATTTTTCCCTTGTTGCTTTTAATATTTTATCACTATCTTTAATTTTTGTCAGTTTGATTACTATGTGTCTGGGTGTGTTCCTCTTTGGGTTTATCCTGGCTGGGACTCTTTGTGCTGCCCGGACTTCGCTGTTTATCTGCTTTCCCATGTTAGGGAAGTTTTTAGCTATTATCTCTTCAAATATTTTCTCAGGTCCTTTCTCTCTTCTCCTGGGACTCCAATGATGCAAATGTTGGTGCATTTAATGTTGTCCCAGAGGGTCTCTTAGACTGTCTTCTTTTCAGTCTTTTTTCTAAATTCTGTTCTGCAGCAATGATTTCTACTATTCTGTCCTCCAGGTAATTTATCTGTGCTTCCACCTCAGTTACCCTGCTACGAATTCCTTCTAGTATATATTATTCATCTCTGTTTGTTCTTTAGTTCTTATAAAGTCAAAGTGAAGTCGTTCAGTTGTGTCCTACTCTTTGCGACCCCATGGACTGTAGCCTACCAGGCTCCTCTGTCCATGGGATTTTCCAGGCGAGAATACTGGAGTGGGTTGCTATTTCCTTCTCTAGGAGATCTTCCTGACCCAGGAATTGAACCCAGGGTCCCACATTGTAGGCAGATGCTTTACCATCTGAGCCACCAGGGAAGTCCCAGTTCTTACAGGTCTTTGGTAAACAGTTCTTGCATCTTCTCAATCTTTGCCTCCATTCTTTTCCTGAGATCCTGAATCATATTCACTATCATTTTTCTGAATGGAAGTTGCCTACCTCCACTTCATTTAGTTGATTTTCTGGGGTTTTATCTTGTCCCTTCATCTGGTGCGTAACTTTCTGCTTTTTCATGCTGATTAACTTTCTGTGATGTGGTTTTGTTTTAGTCGCTGTGGGGTTGTGGTTCTTTTTGCTTCTTCTGTCTACTCTCTGATGGAGGAGGCTAAGAGGCTTGTGTAAGCTTCCTGATGGGAGGGACCAGCGGTGGGAAAGACTGGGTCTTGCCCTGGGCAGGGCCTTGCTCAGGAAAACTTTAGTCCAGTGGTCTGCTGACGGGTGGGCTCCCTCCCTGGGAGCTTTCTGGCCTGAGGTGGCCCAGCCCTGGGGCCTGTGGGGTCTCTGGCTGGGTAAATGGTGACCTCTAAGAGTGTGCAAAGGGGGCCTTCCCAGACAGCTAATGCCAGCGCCCCCGTCCCCACGGTGAGCCCTGCTGACCCACGCCTCCCCAGGAGGCCATCCAACACGAGCAGGCAGTTTTGGTTCAGCTTCCTGTGGAGTCACTTCTTCCTTCCTCTGAATCTTGGTGCCTGCAAGGTTTTGTTTGTGCCCTCCATGGGGTCGCAGAGAGTCGGATACAACTGAGCGATTACACTTTCACTTTCCAAGCCTGGAGTCTCTGTTTACCCCAGTCCTGTGGAAGTCTTGTAATCAAATCCTCCTAGGCTTCAAGATCAGATTCCCTGGGGATTCCCAGTCCCTTTCTCAGGTCTCCAGGCTGGAAAAGCCTGACGCTGGGTTCCAAACCTTCACAACAGTGGGAAAACTTCTTTGGTATTATTGCTCTCTAGTTGGTGGGTTACCAACTGGTGGGCATGAGGTTTGATTTTATCGTGATTGTGCCCCTCCTACCATCTTGCTGTGGCCTCTTCTTTGTCTTTGGACGTGGAGCATCTTTTTTTGGTAGGTTCCAGCTTCCTCCTGTCCATGGTTGTTCAACAGCTGGTTGTGATTTTGTGCTCTCAGAGGAGGAGATGAGTGCATGTCCTTCTACTCCACCATCTTGAACTGGAATCCTCCCCTAGGTGGTCATTTTTAACGTTATTTATGGTATCTCCCATTGAACAGAGCTTAAATTTTTTTCTGTAGCAACATCTAAAAATCTTTTCTTTATGCTTTCTGAGTGGTGTCCTGCAGGAGCTGGGCCTTCCCTATACCCCCAAACAAAAAGAAAAAAAAATTTTTTTGGCTACTCCCTGCAGCCTGCTGGATATTATTTCCCTGACCAGGGATCCAGCCCATACCCCATGCAGTGAAAGCACAGAGCCCTAACCATTGGACAACCAGGAAAGTTCTTGCAGTTTTTAGTGTTTAAGTCTTTACTTCATGAAACTAATATAATGTTATATGTCAATTATACCTCAATTTTTTTAAAAAGAGGAGGGAAAAAAGTGCTTGAGTCCACCTTCTTTTCCCCACTAATTTTAAATTTTGTTTTTATTATTCAAATTTAATCTTTATCAAATGCTAAGTTCCTACTGTGAACTGACTTGTTTCTAATTTCTTCTGTGTGATTCTTTATTTCTTCCTATGCCAGTTTTCATTGTCATAGTTTTATACTAAATTTGATATTTAGGAGGATAAATTTCCCCTGCTGTCATTCCTTTTTTTTTTTTTTTTTAATGTATTTGGCTGTTCTTCCACTCTCTGATGTTCCAATTAATCTTTAGAATCAACTTATAAATACACAATTTAAAATTAATTAGAATTTTATTTTAAATGGCATTGAATTTATGGAACAATTTGGAAGTAATTAATATCTTCCTAATAATGAGTCTTCTTGTTTAGAAAACAAAATAAATCTCCATTTTTTAAGGTATTCTTCATGTTCTTGAGTAAGTTTTAGAGAGTTCCTTTACAGGTAATGCCTCCAAGGTAGTACCAGTGGTAAAGAACTGACCTGCCAATGCAGAAGACTCAGGTTCAAACCCTGGGTCAGGAAGATCCCCTTGAGTAGGAAATGGCAACCCACTCCAGTCGTCTTCCCTGGAGGAGGACATGGCAACCCACTTCAGTACTCTTGCCTGGAGAATCCCATGGACAGAGGGGCCTGGTGGGCTACAGTCCATGGAGTTGTGAAGAGTGGGACATGGCTGAGCACACATGTTACAGGTAACAGAAGTAACATACTTATCATTATGCTTATTCAGAGATACCTTATTTTGTATCTTTTGTGGGTTTTTGTTTTTGCAATTGAATCGAATTCTTCTTTTCCATTAGATTTTCTGATTTATTGTTATTATTGTCATGACTATTAATGTTTGTTTTTTTTTTTACTTATAACTAGCTATCCTACTGTGATCTTTTTACCTGAAAATCTTAGTTTTTCAGTGGCTTTCCACAGATTTTGTAAGTGGCCAATCATGCCATATGTCAATAAAGATAAAGAGGTCACTTCCTCCTGTAGCTGTTGTCGCCTGTGTTTGTTTTACAGCAGGGGTGGTCCTGCAATGAGGTAATGGCCGTAGTCGTGACAGCACTCGTGCCTTGCTCCTAGCAGGCTTTTTTCAGCTTTGGGTATGGTGTTTGTGTTGACTTTTTTTTTTTTTAAATCAAGTATCTATTCCTAGGTTTGTTGCTGTTCAGTCGCTAAGTCGTGCCTGACTCTGCGACCCCGTAAACTGCAGCACGCCAGGTTTCCCAGTCCTTCATTATCTCCCTGAGTGTGCTCAGTGATGCCCTCCAACCATCTCATCCTCTGTTGCCCCCTTAACCTCTTGCCCTCAATCTTTCCAGCATCAGAATCTTTTCCAATGAGTTGGCTCTTCGCATCAGCTAGCTGAAGTATTGGAGCTTCAGATTCAGCATCAGTCCTTCCAATGAATATTCAGGACTGATTTCCTTTAGGATGGACTGATTTGATCTTGCTGTCCAAGGGACTCTCAAGAGTCTTCTCCAACACCACAGTTTAAAAGCATCAATTTTTTGGTGCTCAGTATTCTTTGTGGTCCAACTCTCCCATCCATACATGACTACTGGAAAAACCATAGCTTTGACTAGATGGACCTTTGTCGGCAAAGTACTGTCTCTGCTTTTTAATATGCTGTCTAGGTTTGTCTAGACTTCTCTTCCAAGGAGCAAAAAAACTGTCTTTTAAATTTCACGGCTGTAGTCACTGTCTGCAGTGATTTAGGAGCCCAAGAAAGTGAAATCTGCTACTGTCTCCACTTTTTCCCCATCTGTTTGCCCTGAAGGAAAGGGATCGGATGCTATGATTTTCATTTTTTGAATGTTGAGTTTTAAGCCAGCTTTTTCACTCTCCTTTTTCATTTTCATCAAGAGGCTCTTTAGTTCTTCACTTTCTGCCATAAGGGTGGTGTCATCTGCGTATCTGAGGTTATTGATATTACTTCCAGCGATCTTGATTCCAGCTTGTGCTTCATCCAGCCCAGCATTACACATGATGTACTCTGCATTTAAGTTAAATAGAGTGACAATATACAGCCTTGATGTACTCCTTTTCATCCAGCCCAGCATTACACATGATGTACTCTGCATTTAAGTTAAATAAACAGAGTGACAATATACAGCCTTGATGTACTCCTTTCCAAATGTTCCATGTCCAGTTCTAACTGTTACTTCTTGACCTACATGTGGGTTTCTCAGGAGGCAGGTAAGGTGGTCTGGTATTCCCATCTCTTTAAGAATTTTCCACAGTTTGTTCTGATCCATACAGTTAAAGGTTTTAGCAAAGTCAATGAGCAGAAGTAGATTTTTTTTTGAAGCTCTGTTGATTTTTTTATGATCCAGTGGATGTTGACAGTTTGATCTCTGGTTCCTCTGCCTTTTCTAAGCTTGAACATCTGGAAGTTCTTGGTTCACTACGTGTTTTTCAGGAATGATTGTTGAATCTATTGAAATACTGTTGTTTTTCTGCTTTTCTTTAATAATGCAGTGAATCGGTAGTAGATTTCACAATTTTATGTCACCCTGCATATTAATCTTTTTATTTTTGTTTTCCATTGACATCTAATTGACCATACAGTATTATATTAATTTCAGGTGTACAACATAGCAATTTAACATTTATATACATTACAAGGTGATCACCACAATAAGCTAGTTACCATCTGTCACCATTAAATTTGTCATAATATTGACAATATTTCCTATTCTGTGCATTAGAGCCCCTATTCTGCCTATCCTTCCACTTCACTCCTCTCTGGTATCCACTAGTTTATTCTCAATATCTGTGAATCTGTTTCTGTTCTCTTTTGTTAATTTGTTTTATTTATTTATATATTTTCGATTCCTCATATAAATGAAGTCATATGGTATTTACTAATTTTTTAATTGATTGGTAGATTTGATTTACTAATATTTTATTTGGCATTTTTCATCAGTTGTGTCCAACTCTTTGTGACCCCATAGACTGTAGCCTGCCAGGCTCCTCCATCCATGGGATTTCCCAGGCAAGAATGCTGGAATGGGTTGCCATTACCTTTTCCAAGGGATTCTTCCCAACCTAGTGATCAAACCTGGATCTCTTGCATTGGCAGTTGGATCCTCAACCACTGAGCCACCTGGCAAGTCTCCTCTATGTTTATAGCTCTCCTTTTTGTATCTTTGGCCAATTTTTTGATCAAGGTTTCACTAGGCTTGTAGAATGAATTAAAATTCTTTCTTTTTTCTATTTTCTGAAACAGTTGAATACCAAAAAAAAAAAAAAATTATAGTGCCTATAACTTTGGAAGATTTAATATAATTTACCTATTATAACATGAAACTGGCTTGGAGTATTTTGGGGAGTAAATCTTTGACCACACTTTCAACTTTTTCTATACTTAATAGTTTATGTTTTCCTAAAATTTTTGAAAAAATCATATCTATGTTTTCAAGCTTATTAAATTTTTTAAAGACTTGGTGTCTCTACTTGTCATTTCCTTGTCAAATTTTAGTATTCCTAGCAGGTTTTGCTAATGATGTTTAAGGCTGTGTTGCTCAATTCATGAAGAACATTGTTATATCTTCATAGTGAATATCTTTTAGTTGGTGTTAGTGCGAGTATAAGTGCGTGTCTGCTTTTAGTCCCAGCAACGCTAGCACGTCTTGCTCTCTTTGTTTTCCTTGTCTTTATCGTCCTGGCTTTTCACTCCTCCTGTGAATTTTGTTTTGGATGTACTTCTTATGAAATGCATCTGACTTCTTAAAATGCAATAAAAGATTTCTTGTATTTTAATAGAATTCAGTCTATTTAATTTTTTGCTTAGTCTATTTAAATTTTTAATGATCCTTGATATACTTGGTCTGATTTTTAATATCTTCATGTTTTCTATTTCAGTGTATGTCTTGTAAAAAGCTTATAGCTTTTTTAATGCAATCTGAGATCCTTGGTATTTTTAGGGAATTTTAATAGAATTTAATCTATTAAAATTTTTAATGACCCTTGATATGGCTGATCTGATTTTTAATACGTCATGTTTTGTGTTTATCTTGCTTTTTATAGTTTTGCTTTTCTCCCTCCTGGCTTTTGCTACATTGATCTAATTTTCTTTATTCCTTTGCCTCCTCAATTTAGTAATTCTAATTCATTTTGGTTTTTTATTGGCTATATTACTTTAGCTTGTGTTTATAGTGAAATGGGAAAACACTGTATATAAATAAGTACTTGACAGATTCTCTTAAGCAAAATCATGACAATGGCAACATCATCAATGAAACTATCTTAAATCTTCTATATCCACTTCACTTTGCTGACATCTTTTAAAACAAAGTTCCTGACTTTAAGGTTCTCCAGTGGACTTTCTCCTTTTGATTCTCTAGCTGCCTACTTACGTGAATGCTGCTGCCTTGCTTAATGCCTCTTCACACATGTTGCCTGTGACTTTCCACACTTGGATGTTGTTCTTTGAAGTGGAATTCTCTTATCATCTGTCTTGTCATGTAGTTCACTCCATGACTGACACAGTTCTATCCACTCAAACTCAAAAGTGGAAATCATAAGTAGTCTCTGAAGTTCATTCAACTAGTCCTGAGTTTATGGAGCACATGAGATGGCCAGATGATGTTCTACGTTGTGTAGGTGCAGGAGTAAACAGATGAAGGGGGGTCAGGTTGGCAGTAAACAGATAATAGCAAATATATAAACAAGAAGGTGTATAATACGATGTCCGATGGTAAAAAAGCTGTGAGGAGTAGTAAAGAAGAGAGAGGTGACAGGTGATAATAAAGTTGTTTCATAAAATAAAATAAAATTAACTTAGTTAGTTCTCTCTTTATTTTTTTAGCTAAGCCATACAACTTGCAGGATCTTAGTTTCCCTACCAGGATCTAAACAGAACCTGGGGCCTCAGGTGTTAAAACACCGAATCCTAGCCACTGAACCACCAGGAAATTCCTTGAAATTGCTGTTTTATTTTATTTATTTATTTGGTTGCACCAGGTCTTAGTTGCGGCACATGGGATCTTCACTGTGGTGTGTGGGATCTATTTCCCTGATTAGGGATCAGACTCGGGCCCCCTGTATGGGGAGCACGAAGTCTTAGTCACTGGACCACTAGGGAACACCTGTTTTAGATAAGGTGGTCAGTGAGGGCTTCTTTAGATAAGGTGGTCAGTGAGGGCTTCTTTAGATAAGGTGGTTAGTGAAGGCATCTTTAGATAATGTGGTTAGTGAAGAATTGATGCTTTTGAACTCTAACACTGTGGTGTTGGAGAAGACTCTTGAGAGTCCCTTGGACTTCAAGGAGATTCAACCAGTCCAATCTAAAGGAAATCGGTCCTGAATATTCATTGGAAGGACTGATGCTGAAGCTGAAGCTCCAACACTCTGGCCACCTGATGCGAAGAACTTACTCATCTGAAAAGACCCTGATGCTGGGAAAGATAAGGCAGGAGGACAAGGGGATGACAGAGGATGAGATGGTTGGATGGCATCACTAACTCGATGGACATAAATTTGAGTAAACTCTGGGAGTTGGTGATGGACAGGGAAGCCTGGTGTGCTGCAGTCCATGGGGTCGCAGAGTCGGACACGACTGAGCAATTGAACTGAACTGAAGGCATCTCTGATGAGGTGATATTTCAGCAGAACCCTAGATGCAGTGGTGGAGAATCTTGCAAATATATGGGGAGAGAACCTTCCGGGCAGAGGAAGCAGCAAGTGCAGAGGCCAACCGAGGGGCGGTGGGGTGGGGTTCGATGGGCCACATGCTCCAGGAGTAGCAGGCCTTCATCAGCAAAAGTGAGGGCGGTGGGAGGTTCATGGAAAATCTGGGGGGCCATGGTAAGGATTTGGGGATTGTACCTTAACCATAAGCAGAAGGCACTAGAGAGTGTGGGCCCGGGCAGTCACGTTGTCTGGCTCACATTTTAGAAGGTAAGTTGGCTGTGGCAGAGTGTAGATGCCCAGGAGCAGGACTGGCATGGGAGCAGCTAGGAAGCAAGCTCAACAGGAAAGACGAGCAGCAGCGACCGGGACAGCTGGCGGCAGGGCAGAAAAAGAGACATCGTGTGCCCAGCCCCACAGACTGCAGCCCACCAGGCTCCTCTGTCCGTGGGGTTCTCCAGGCAAGAATACTGGAGTGGGTAACCATTCCCTTCTCCAGGGGATCTTCCTGACTCAGGGGTTGAATCCTAGGTCTCCTGCATTGTAGGTAGATTCTTTACTGTCTGAGCCACCAGGGAAACCCTTGTAATATTGTGCCGAGGGTTTTATGTAGAATGTGAGAGAAAAACAAATTTCAGTCAGAGATGATGCCACAGTTTTGGGGGTTTGTTTTTTTTGTTTTCGGTTTTGGTTCTTTCGTCCGTACCATGAGGCTTGCAGGATCTTAGTTCTCCAAACAGGGATTGAACCCACGCCCTCAGCAGTGAAAGTGCACAGTCCTAACCACTGGCATGCCAGGAAATTCCTGATGCCAGGGTTTTTGATCTGAGTAAAATGATGATGATATTTACTCAGGAAAAAAAATTGACAAGGAAAAAGCTGGCTCCATGATTTTATAATCATGAAAATTTTTACTTTGGTAATCATGTGCTCAAAGAGGATGATGCAAAGAAAAAACAGAAAGCAAGATACTGAGAGCACCAAGTGCTGGCCAGATTGTGGAGCCGCGGGAACTGTGGGAGCGCGCAACGGCACAGCCACTTTGGAAGGTGGCAGGTGGTTCTTACAAAGCTAAACACACTCTTCGCCTAGGATCCAGCAGTCACACTCCTTGGGGTGCCACAAGTGAGATAAAAACTTAAATCCACACAAAAACCTGCATATGAATGTGAATAGAAGCTTTATTCTTGGAGGCAATTAAAATATCCTTCAGGGGGTGAATAAACTATGGTACGTCCATACAAAGGAGTGTTATTCAGTGATGAAAGTAAATAAGTCATGAACCACAAAGAGACATGGTGGAAGCTTGTGTGTGCACTCGGTCGTGTCTGACTCTTTACGGCTCCATGGACTGTAGCCTGCCATGCTCCTTTGGCAGGTGAGAGTACTCTGCTAGGCAAGAATACTGGAGCAGGTTCCATTTCCTTCTCCAGCAGGTCTTCCCAACCCAGGGATCCAACCTATATCTCTTGTCTCCCGCATTGGCAGGCAGATTCTTTTCCAGCAGTGCCACCTGGGAAGCCCACATATTACCAAGTAGGAAAAAACCTATCTTAAACAGCTTCCCCATGTATCATTTCAACTATGTGAGATTCTGGAAAAGGCAAAACTCTGGTGACCATAAAAAGATCAGTGGTTGCTAGGGATTCAGGAAGAGAGGGAATGATAAGTGCCCAGAACAAAGGGGATTCTTAGAGCAGAGAAACTATTCTGTATGATACTGTAATAGTGGATACATGTCATTCTACATTTGGCAAATGCATGGAATGTACATCACAAAGAGTGAGCTAATGGGAACTACAGACTTCATAAATATTGGCTCATTGAGTGTAACAAAAAAGGGAGAAAAGGAAGCAGGAAGTATTATGCCCATTCTGTTAGGTTTACAACTGGCAAAAATGAGCTCACCCAGCAAAAGCCAGAGAACCTGCTTCAACCAACACTTGGAACTCAGGAGCTGAGCAGGAAAAGGAGGTGTCATTACTCCAGGCTCCCTGGGTGGTTTATTCTCTGGCCTCTTTTAAAAATCAGTTTCAGAGTCTTTGAATCATTGTGTAAAGAAAGTCACTTTTTTTTTTTTTTTTTGGTTTAGAAAGCCCCTCTTGACTTCCCTGCTGGTCTAATGGTTAAGACTCCTTGCTTGAATGGAGCAGGCATAGGTTCAGTCCCTGGTTGGGGAAGTTCCTGCATGCCACAAGGCCGTTATATATATATATGCACAACACAGAACCCAGCATCTTCATGGAGGCCAGCACCTTCATCTATAATTCACGTGTGCTGTCCCAGGCCTTGAAGTGGCTCCTGAGTCTCAGATATCCTGCTCTTTAAGGAGAAGATAGGCAACCCAGGCTCTTTCTTGCCCTGCTTTTTGGTGGTTCATCACACACAGTGAAAGTGAAAGTGAAGTCACTCAGTCGTGTCCGACTCTTCGTGACCTCATGGACTTCAGCCTACCAGGCTCCTCCATCCATGGGATTTTCCAGGCAAGAATACTGGAGTGGGTTGCCATTGCCTTCTCCATCACACATAAACATCCCCCAAATATCCTGCTGATGTCAAATCTGACTAAATTATAGATATAGTGAGTGGCTTTGGGACTGTATCCTTTTTCAGAGACAATAGATTACTTATAATCCCAGGGTCCAAATAATATGAATTTGTTACATCACTGCTTAAAAAATAAATTTATGATATTGATTCTTTCAGGTTTAACATATCAAGCTATGCAAGCAGAGCACATTTTAAACGAATTATAATTTATTATTCCCACTGTTTGAAAAACACATTCTGGTCACATGCGATCTTTGCGTAGGGTCTTCGTGCAAGCTCAAGCTGTCCCGTCTTTACGCTGGGACCACAACCACGCCAGTGGGGATAAGGCGGTAGCTACTTGCTGCTAGTGAACCAAATGGCTTCTGAAGACCAGCGAGCAGGTTGGGCAATGTGCAGCAGCACAGACTGCCTCAGCAAACAGTTTTCATAGGGCTCCCCTGGTGGCCACCTTGCAATGCAGGAGACCCTGGTTCGATCCCTGGTCCGGAAGATCCCATCTACCTCGGGGCAGCTTAGCCTGTGTGCTACAACTACCGAGCCCATGCTCTAGAGCCCACGAGCTGCAACTGCTGTGCCCGTGTGCCCCAATACTGAAGCCCACATGCCCTCGCGCCCTGCCCTACAACAAGAGAAGCCATCGCAATGAGAAACCCACACACCGCAGCTGGAAAGTAGCCCCTGCTTGCCAAGGCTACAGGAAGGCTCGGCTAGCAATGAAGACCCAGTGCACCCAAAAATAGAAATAAACAGAAAATTTTAAAGCTTTTATAAATTAATAGGAAAAACACTCAGAAAAATGAACCCAGTATGTAAACAGGCAATCCTCAGAAAGTACATAAAAAGTCATTAAAAATAATGAGACTAACTGATAAGCCAGAAATGCAAATTTAAATGCTGTGGGACAGGGACTTCCCTGGCCATCCACTGGTTAAGGCTCTGTGCTGCCACTGCAAGGAGCAGGATTCAGTCCCTGGTCAGAGAACTAAATTCCTGCAAGCCTCGTGGCACCGTGAAAAAAAAGAAAATTTAAAACTAAATTTAATTTTAAAAATTATAATGATATGGAACATCATTTTTAGTCAATTCAAGATGATAATTTTGGGGAGAGTGAAATTAAATTTTCAAGCACTATAACAGAAGTGAAAGTCAGTGCAAATGTGAATAGCACTTTGGAAATCCATTTCTAGAAAAAATCCCTATCCTTTGATCTGGAAATTCCCCTTCTTAGACTATATCCAAAATATCTTTTCAATTGTAGAAAATAATATATAAAAATGCTGAAATTATTAATAATAGAAAATATAATTGAAAACCTTATTGTTTAAAAATAAAAATCTGATAAATCAGCTAAAATATATTCATACAATGAGATATTATGCAGCCATTTAAAATGATGTATTTTAGCTATTTTGTTTCTGATGGTTCCCCAACTTTTCTCCCGCTGGCACTAGTGGTAAAGAACCCACCTGCCAATGCAGGAAACATAAGAAATGAGGGCTCGATCCCTGGGTTGAGAAGATCCCCTGGAGGAGGGCATGGCAACCCGCTCCAGTATTCTCACCTGGAGAATCCCATGGACAGAGGAGCCTGGCAGGCTACCATCCATAGGGTTGCAAGAGTCGGACACAGCTGCATGACTTAGCATGCACACACTCACAAGTTTCTGCCATCTGCCTAACCTAGAGTCTTCTCTAAGTTGACCATAATAAATTTAGCTTATTTTTTACTGGGGACATTTAGGTTATTTCCAAGCTTTTTTTCCATTTTGGACTACACTCAAGCAATAATTTATGTGAGCATTCAGATGCACTCTAAAGACCAAGAAACACCGTGAAAGATGTCTTCAAAAGCAGATCTACTCTTGGGATCCCATGCTGGGTCTCTGAGCCAGCCCCACAAGCTTGATGAGAGCCCCAGCCTCCATCACTCCTTCCAAACCCAGAGGAAATGTTCGCAGTCACTCTTAAGATCACAGCTCCCAGGACTTCACGTTTGTATCAAAACACCCATGGTTGTCTTCCCTGAAGTCTCCACAGGCAAATCTGGAAACTGCTCAGGGACAAGCATACTTGCTCCTGGGAAGAGAGGTAAATCCCTCTGAGGTGTTTGCGGGCTACTGGGCCGCAAGAGATAAGAAGCAAACACTGAATCGTTATCTAGGGAGGAACCGAAGGTGCCCGAGTGTAGTCGAAGACGCAGAGGGAAATAGACAGGCAAACGGGTGCCTGAGGGTGCCCTGGGGAGGAGGCCACATTAGCACGCCGGCCCCCAGTTACATGCTCTTCAGTTGGTCTGGTTCTCCTGCTAGCCAGTTGTTCTAGTGCCCTCCCCCACACCAGCAGGAGTGCTGCCCTGAACTACGAGGACCAAGGAAGGGGGTGTCACAGCTGTGGGGGTCTGGTATCCTTGTGCTTTGTTTTGACAGAAGGACCAAAGTTGCAGCAGGAGCCTGAAGTGGCAACTTCTTAGTTTAGGAAATGCAGTGTACAAAGCTGGAAAGAAATGAACCAGTTCTTTGTGAGCATCATCTTCACAGATAACTTAGTGATGAGACTTGTATGCTGAGAGGAAATACAATTTTCCCCCAGTTAATGGAGCATCCCGGGTCTTGTTGGTGATGGAGGAACCACCTGGAGCATTGAATGAGACGCTTTCTGGAGTGTCGCAGTTAGGGTTCCAGCTGTAGGTGTGGGACCGATGTGTCAAGACAGCATTACTTCTGAGAAGCGTGACAGGGGTGAGGGAGATGAATGCAAGAACACGCAGAGGCTAGGGGAAGTTAAAGGGCAAAGGCCAGGTCAGGGAATAAGTGGAGCCACTGAGCATCTACTAGCGGCCTTTACCTGGAAAGTATCAGAGAGCTCCGCCTCCGGGTACCAGTCATGCCAAGGACCCTACAACTACCCCAAACTATTTCAGTACACCTACAGATCACCAATGACATGAATGTTAATATTTTATCATTCCAACTTGCACTTCTAAAAGTCCTCATTAATTTCACCAGATTAAAAACTGGCAAGCACGCTGGTACAGATGAGAATCACAGCCTCCTTGCAGTGTCTGTGTGCCAGCTCGTCTGGGAGCCTGGGATGATTTGCCCTCCCTGTCTCAGCTCTGTAAAGGGGCTAATAATTAGCATTTGGAAGCCGAGTCACGTTTCCCCAACTGGAGGCCATTTGCTGATTGTTCATTAATTAATTAACTGATTGGTTAGCAGTTCCTCTAGCACTGGCTAGTAAAGACCTTTGAGGCTCTCTCCCCCTGCACCCTCACCCCCACACACCCCAACCTCTTTGAAAGCCTTAGACGTGTGTGTGGGTGTGTGTGTCTGTGTGTGTGTCTTGTGTTGTCTAGCTTGCATAGTGCCCTGCACACCAAAAACACCTAAGCAGTGAAGAGGTGGATATGTGAATAGACACGTGAAAATATATACTTTCTAGCTTTTTCCCATGTAGTAAATTTTTCTTTAAGCTTTAGCTTGAAAGAGAACTTGAAAAGTAAAAGTGTTAGCCACTCAGTCGTGTCTGACTCTTTGCGACCCCATGGACTGTATGTAGCCTGCCAGTCTCCTCTGTCCATGGGATTTTCCCAGGCAAGAATACTAGAACAGGTTGCCATTTCCTTCTCCAAAGGATCTCCCCAACCCAGGGATCGAACCCGAGTCTCTTGCAGGCAGGTTCTTTACCATCTGAGTCATCAGGAAAGTCCAATATCACCCAATCTAATTTCATGTTAAGTCTTAGGAAACAAGAGAACACATACGTGATCTCAGCTGTTAAGAGCACAGACTAATCTATAAGGGAAAAGAATGGGAAAAAGAATAGACATATGTAAATGCCTGCTTCCCAGGTGGCTAAGAATCCGCCTGCCGATGCAGGAGACCCAAGAGACTCAGCTTTGATCCCTGGGCTGAGAAGATTCCCTGGAGCAGGAAATGACACCCACTCTGGCCTGAAAAATTCCATGAACAGAGGAGTCTGGCAAGCCACAGACCCTGGGGGTCGCAAAAAGTTGGACACCACTGAGCGACTGAGCGTGTGTCTACATATCACTGAATCACTTTGCAGTACACTTGAAATGAATGCAACAGTATAGGTTGATTATACATACAACATCATAAATTAATTATAAAAAGACGGGACTTTCCTGGTGGTCCAGGGGTTAAGATTCCAGTCTTGCACAGGGGGCGAGAGTTCCATCCCTGGTCAGGGAAATAAGGGCCCACATGCTTCATGGCACAGCCAAAACCAAAACCACAGACTAGACTATAAACTCAGTCTTTTTCCACTAGAGAAAGGGGCCTGGTCTACCCGCCTTGAGCCCCTGCACAAATGCTGTGTGTGCCTTCACCCAAGCTGGGCATACTGACGCTCCTCCAGGAAGTGTTTGGACAGTGAACCAGAACAAGGGAGTGGCTGAGGGTATGGGCAGATCATTCTCCCTGGCTCACGGGCAGCACTGAGTGTGAAGAAAGGGGAAACCGGCCACGGTTTGAACGATTCTATAACATTCCAGGTAACTGCAGCATCAAAATGAGAGTGACCACCATTTCAGGAAGCCTTGCCTTTCAGAGCTAATTCAGACTGTTTTCAGACCACTTCTGAGCCTCTGGTGTTGGAATTCAATATCACTATAATTATTTAAAAACTAGGATGGAATTAATTTTAAGATGATGACTCTTCAATGAAAAAAAAAAAAACAAGTTAAATTCAAATTAGTTCAATCAGGTTTCCTAGAAGATTACAAGATTTAAAATTTTAAACTGTTGACCAAAATGAGAGAGTGAGGCTTGGGAACGTTTATCTTTGCTTTTCATGAGGCACAAATGGTAAGCCCCTAAATTTGTATTGCACTTTCAACATTTCAGATCTGTTATGTTATTTGATTATTTGAGATGGGTACAGAAAATGTCGCTATCCCATTTTAACAAGTAATGAACTCTAGAAATTGAAATAAGTTCATCGTGAAATCACCAATTCAGAGTTGGATAGTTAAAATGAGAAGAGACCTTAGAAATAACCTATCCCAATACCTCATTTTTGGAGAAGGAAATGGCAACCCACTCCAATATTCTTGCCTGGAAAACCCCATGGACAGAGGAGCCTAGTGAGTTCTAGTCCATACAAAGAGTCAGACATGACTGAGCGACTAACACTATACCTCATTTTAGAGATGAGGAAACAAATGTCCATCCTCTCTTTCATCTTAAAATAATATTTCTTTTGATATCACCATCTTCACAATTTATAGTAAGTAACTTCCTATATCATTAGCAACTAACCTACCTTATATAATGCTTTGATTAAACAGTCAGGAAGCAACAGTTAGAACTGGACATGGAACAACAGACTGGTTCCAAATAGGAAAAGGAGTACGTCAAGGCTGTATATTGTCACCCTGCTTATTTAACTTATATGCAGAGTACATCATGAGAAATGCTGGACTGGAAGAAACACAAGCTGGAATCAAGATTGCTGGGAGAAATATCAATAATCTCAGATATGCAGATGACACCACCCTTATGGCAGAAAGTGAGGAGGAGCTAAAAAGCCTCTTGTTGAAAGTGAAAGAGGAGAGTGGAAAAGTTGGCTTGAAGCTCAACATTCAGAAAACGAAGATCATGGCATCTGGCCCCATCACTTCATGGGAAATAGATGGGGAAACAGTAGAAACAGTGTCAGACTTTGTTTTTTTGGGCTCCAAAATCACTGCAGATGGTGACTGCAGCCATGAAATTAAAAGGCGCTTACTCCTTGGAAGAAAAGTTATGACCAACCTAGATAGTATATTCAAAAGCAGAGACATTACTTTGCCGACTAAGGTCCGTCTAGTCAAGGCTATGGTTTTTCCTGTGGTCATGTATGGATGTGAGAGTTGGACTGTGAAGAAGGCTGAGCGCCGAAGAATTGATGCTTTTGAACTGTGGTGTTGGAGAAGACTCTTGAGAGTCCCTTGGACTGCAAGGAGATCCAACCAGTCCATTCTGAAGGAGATCAACCCTGGGATTTCTTTGGAAGGAATGATGCTAAAACTGAAGCTCCAGTACTTTGGGCACCTTATGCGAAGAGTTGACTCATTGGAAAAGACCCTGATGCTGGGAGGGATTGGGGGCAGGAGGAGAAAGGGACGACCGAGGATGAGATGGCTGGATGGCATCAC
>SJXQ01007466.1:287578-308447 GCA_006408695.1 Aepyceros melampus
GAAGAATTGATGCTTTTGAACTGTGGTGTTGGAGAAGACTCTTGAGAGTCCCTTGGACTGCAAGGAGATCCAACCAGTCCATTCTGAAGGAGATCAACCCTGGGATTTCTTTGGAAGGAATGATGCTAAAACTGAAGCTCCAGTACTTTGGGCACCTCATGCGAAGAGTTGACTCATTGGAAAAGACCCTGATGCTGGGAGGGATTGGGGGCAGGAGGAGAAGGGGACGACCGAGGATGAGATGGCTGGATGGCATCACAGACTCAATGGACGTGAGTCTGAGTGAACTCCGGGAGTTGGTGATGGACAGGGAGGCCTGGCGTGCTGCAATTCATGGGGTCGCAAAGAGTCGGACACGACTGCGCGACTGAACTGAACTGAACTGTACCATGAATTCTCATCACTCCTGTATTAAAAGATAATTTGAAAGATTATTATTTTAAAGGTATAAATTATTATTCCTGGGTGAGTCTAAAATGAACATATGTCAAAACATTTATTTAACTAATGGGGTACTAGTAAAATGTTACAACTGACTCGAAGGATAACTCAGAGAACAGGAGATGATGTAAAAATGATTTTATAGAATATGCAGAATAGATCTGTATGCAGGGCAATGATTAACTTGAGTTTCTATGGACAAGAATTATTTGCATTATTATCAGTTTTCTGCAGTTTACAAAGCTGTAAAACAGCCCAACAACAAAGAAAGATAGCCGAGAAGTATGAGCTACACAGGCTACACCCAGTAATCGTTTGAGGACGTTTCAGTATTTCAACATTTTTCCTACATTTGTAAGAATTCAACTTGAGTACTACCAAATATTGAATAAGTAAATAATAGTAATTCTATATAAAATTTTCCAGAGGATCAAAAAGGAAGGAATACTTCCCAACTCATTCTATGAGGCCAGCATTACTCCGTTACCAAAACCAGACCAAGACATTACAGAAGAAAAGCTGTCAACCAATACTCTTCATGAACATACATGTAAATAGTCTTACCTGACTAAATATACCAATATATAATGAGGAAAATACATCAGGACTAGGATGGTTTCTCCCATGAACGTAAGGTTGGTTTAACATTCTAGAATCAGTTAATGCTGGGACTTCCGTGGTGGTCCAGTGGCTTAGACTCCCAAAGCAGGGGGCCCAGGTTCAACCCCTGGTCAGGGAACTCGATCCCACAGAGTGCAGCTGAGAAGTTCACATACTGCAACTAAAAGATCCTACATTCTACAACTAAAGACCCACAGGCCACAACTAAGACCAACAGAGTCAAGTAAGGAAATGATACATAGTTTAAAAAGAATCAGTAATAAAGTTAAGAAAGGAAATAGCCTCTCAGTATTGAGATGCAGAAAAAGCATTTGACAATATTCATCATCCATTCCTAAGAAGGGTCTTGTTCAATCTGTAAAAGAGCATCTATGAAAAACATACAGTTAACATCATACTTGACTTCCCTGGTGGCTCAGATGGCAGGGAGTCTGCCTGCAATGTGGGAGACCTGGGTTCGATCTCTGGGTGGGAGGATCCCCTGGAGAAGAAAATGCAACCCACTCCAGGATTCTTGCCTGGAGAATCCCATGGATGGAGGAGCCTGGCAGGCTACAGTCCACGGGGTCACAAAAGAGTCGGACACGACTGAGCGACTTCACTTTCTTTCTTCGAAATGATGAGAGACTATGTGCTTTCCTCTGTGATTAGGGAAAAAGCAAGTGTGTCCACTCTCATCTCTTTTAACAGTGTACTAGACATTGCAGTCAGGGCAGTAAGGCCTAAAAAATAAATAAAAGAAAGGAAGCAGTAAAGGAAAGAGAAAATAAAGCTGTCTTGGGAGTTCCCTGGTGACCTCATGGTTAGGACTCCAAGCTTTCACTGCCATGGCCTGGATTCAGTCCCTGGTCAGGGAACTGAGATCCCTTAAGCCACTCGACATGGCCAACAAAAAAATGGGGGAGAAAAAGCTATCTCTATTCATAGATGATATCATCATCTATGTAGAAAATTTGATGGAATCTACAAAAATGCTAACAGAACTAATAAGAATTTAGTAATATTTTAAGATGCCATATTAATTTGCAAAAATCAATATATTTCTATATGCAAACAATAAACAATTGGAATTTGAAATTTGAAAAATTACATTTATGATGATGTCAAAACAAATGAAACAGGGATCCATCTGATGAAAGATATGTGAGCTCTGTGCACTGAAAACTAATGAAACAGGCTGGAAGAAATCAGAGGAGACCTAAGCAAAGGGAGAAATATATTTATTTGGAAGATTCGATCTTGTTAGGGTCAACACAATTCCAATCAGAATCCCAGGAGGCTTTTTTTTAGGTATTGACAAGCTGATTTTAAAATCCACATGGAAATGCAAATGACCTAGACTAGCTGAAACAAATTCACAGAGGAAGTTGAGGAACTGCATTACCTGATTTAAGACTTATTACAAAATTACGGTAATCAAGACAGTGTGATATTGATGTAAAAGTAGACAAACAAATCAATAGAACAGAAGTCCAGAAATAAACCCATATACTTATACAGACGTTGACTGATTTTCAACGAACATACAAAGGCCACTTAGACGAATGGTGCTGGAACAATCTGATACCCAACTTAGATGAAGGATAATCTTTTCCACAAATGGTGCTGGAACAATCTGATACCCATATGTGAAAACAACGACTTAGACCCTACACCACACACAAAAGTCAACTCCGAACGGAAACCCTAAACCTTCTAGAAGAAAACCTATCGACCTTGATTTTACCAAAGATTTCTTAGACAGAAAACCAAAAATATAACCTACAAATGAAAAAATATATGTATCTGAAAAAGGACTTCTATCCAGAACTTTTCTTTTTAAAAAAAGAAAAGGAAGAATATATATTCTTTTTTTTTCTTTTCTTTTTTTTTTTTAATTCTCAAAATTCAACAATAAGAAAGTAAACTGGGAATCCCCTGGCAGTCCAGTGGTGAGGACTCTGCGCTTTCACTATAAGGGGCATCGGTTCAGTGAGCAAAGATCCCACAAGCCATCTGGCAAGGCCAAAAAAAGAGAAAGAAAGAAGCCAGGTATGAGAGGCTCCATACTGCATGATTACATTTACATAGATCTCTAGAGAATGCAAGCTAATCTGTGGGCACGGATCAGCTGTTACCTTGGGACACGACTAGGAGACTGGTATGGAGCGCGGTGAGGGGAGGGGCAGCGACATGGGTCAGAAGAGGGCGTGAGGAGACTTTGGGGTGATGGATGTGCACACTACCTCATGTTGGCAGTTCACAGTATATGTCAAAATTTATCAGATTGTAACTTCAAGTGTGTGTAGTTTATTGTACATCAATTACACCCAGTAAAGCTATTATTAACTGAGACCTACCATTAGAAGGCTTTGTTGCTTTTTTGTGCGATTTAGGTTGCCCCCATGGTTGAGAAGCTTGCTTTGGAAAGTTAAGATGATGTAAGAGGATAGTCCCATCCCCAAACCCCAATGTGACACACATTTCCTTATCTTTGAGACCAGATCCACGCTGCTGTCCCCTGACAAAGCACGGAATATTCTTGGGTCATCCCCTGGGATGGTGCCTACTTCAGCCTCTAGGTAGCGGCAGCCCAGCACAGCTCACCTTCCACCTTGGTTTGCTGGATGTACTGAGCTACTCTAGCTGCTGGGCAGGTCCTCTCACGCACCCTCACGTGAAAAGAACAGTCTTCCCTGATGGAGGAAGACAGTTTTTCAGCCATTTTCAGGGAGGTTTCCGGGCAGCCACCATGGAGACAGGCCCGGGTGGGGGCTCTCCGAGGCCGAGAAGCCGAGCTGGGAGACTCTGTGCTTCTCGTGTTTTGGAAGGTGGGGTGTGGCCCAGGCTACCAGTTGGAAAAACAAGAGAATGAGCTCAACTGGATTGTTTTTTTGAAACTTGAGCCTCTCTGACATAAAATCAACCCAGAATATTTGTCAGCAAGATTAAAAAGTTGGATTAACCCTACTTCCTTTTCCACGTATACCTGTCAGACTTAATTCTCTATTTAAATTTTGTTCCCTTCCACATACATTTCAGCTATGTTTTCTCCTTATGAAATGGTTGGGAAACATGTGAGAGCCGCACAGTCTACACCCCGTAATTTTAAGAGGATGTAAGATGACAGCCCCATCCTCAAGGCCCAGTGCTGTGTCCCTTTCCTTGTCTTTTGTCTGCAACGTCTGTCTATAACATTCATGAACAGAAAAAACATGCAAAACGTATCTCCACATAACTAAGTCTGAGGTTCTAAAAAAGTCAGCAAGGATATCTTTCAATATCCAAAAGCAGTGAAAATGAAAAGGTATTGTTACTTAGGAGAGTGGAAATGAGATCCCTGCAAAGAGTGTGCTTAGACAGCAGGAAAGTACTTCCTTCCCTCCTATTAATGACTAGCTGCAGCCTAGTCCCTTAAAGTCGAGAAGCTTCTCCCAGCAGCGCAAGGATCTCCACCCAGGAACAGAGAGCTGGGGGAATCAGGCAAATGGACTTCGTGTCCCAGAGACAAGCACAACAGCTTACCCCCAGGTCCCGCAGAGCACTGCTCTAAGGAAGTCACAGCAAAACTGCCCGTGCAGTGCTGAACCTCAGCAGCAGCAACTGCGATAAAAGCTACCACGTACCCATCGCTTACTGCGGCCCAACACCAGGCTACCTGCTCTAAATACACTCCTCTCTCCAGTCCTAGCAATCAGCGGAGGGGGCGTTGATGAAGAACATCTCCAGCTCTTTCCAGATGAAGAATAAGAACCGAGAAGGATTGGGATGATTTTTCTAACACTGATTCCAGAAAAGTGAAGGAGAGCAACCTGGTGTGGACAAACAGTAATATTACATAGGACCTATTTTAGAGATGCAAGCTCTTCAGAGGCAAACAGGCGTCAGCGAGACACAGGAAAGCCCAGTGAGATGCCAGGAAGGGGCTGGGCTGGTCTGACTTCGGGACCCACTTGCTGCTCTTTGAAGTCTCCGTTTTTCTGTTTCTTCTTCTTTTTTTAAATCTTTCATTTATTTACTTTTGGGGTGCTGGGTCTCTGCCGCTGCCAGGCTCTTCTCTAGCTGTGGGAGTGGGGGC
This sequence comes from Aepyceros melampus, assembly GCA_006408695.1. NCBI lineage: Eukaryota > Metazoa > Chordata > Mammalia > Artiodactyla > Bovidae > Aepyceros > Aepyceros melampus. Next base: position 292,698 of record SJXQ01007466.1, read on the forward strand.
TCCTCTCTAGCTGTGGCGCTCGGGCTTCTCGTTGCTGTGGCTCTTTTTGCAGAGCACAGGCCCTAGAGCGTGCGGGCTTCTGTGGGTGCGGCATGTGGACTCAGCTGAGCACAGGCTCAGCTGCTCCGTGGCACGTGGAATCTTCCCGGATGAGGGCTCAAACCCGGGTCTCCTGCTTTGGTAGGTGGATTTTTTACCCCGAAGCCACCAGTGAAGCCCCTCTGCTTGTCTTCTTGATACAGAGATATAGGCTCCGTCTTCTCTCCAAATCGAAACCCATGATAACCAGACATGTACTCCCACCTCTCATATTAATTCACCAGCATGTAAGGAGGGCTGGCTTAAGTGCTTACCATACACTGGGCACTGAGTTACAATATACACAAGGACAGCTCCCCAGGCTGGCCGCGACCAGATAGGACACAAAAAGAAGCAAAGCGTAATGACGCAGTGGGATGAATAAGATGAATACGTGGGCAGACCTGGCTTGGTGTCAGGGAAGCTTTCCAGAGGCCCAGGATCTCAGGAGGGGAATGCCCTAGCCAGGCCTTCTTGCTGTTCGGGGTGCTGGTGGTTCCTTCAGTCTGTGTTCAGGAGAGGTGGCTAAGGAAGGGACTAAGCCAAGCGATGGAGCAGAGGCAGCACGTAGGCACTGGAGAATAGCCACTGCTTTCTTACCAGGGGAAGTTTGAGGCGGGAGCAGCAGAAACAAAGCTGGTTAAGAGCCACTCATGGAGGACCTTCTGCACTCTGTTAAGAAGCTTTTCTTTTTTCAATTGTACGTGTGTGTGTGTGTGTGTGTGTGTGTGTGTGTTTCATTGACTCATAGCTGACTTACAGTGTGTAGTTTCACACCATATAGCAGGTGATTTAGATTTCTTTTCCCTTCTAGATTATTACAAGGTATTGAGTATAGTTCCTTGTGTTATACAGTAGGTCCTGGTTTGTCATCTACATCTGAGGGTGTATCTCTAGACAGTAGTGTATATATGTTAATCCCAAACTCCTAATTTATTCCTCCCCTTTCCCCTTGGGTAACCATAAGTTTGTTTTCTTCACTTGATCTTAGCCAAAAGGCCGAGAAGCGATAAGTTTGTTTTCTTTGTGAGTCAATTTCTGTTTTGTAAATAAGTTCACTTATATCACTTTTTTTAGGTTTCAAATGTAAGCGATCTATCATATGGGATTTGCCTTGCTCTATCTCTCTGACTTCACTTAGTAGGACAGCCTCCAGGTCCATCTATATTGCTGCAGATGGCAGTATGTTCCAGATGGCAAGAACTCCATTCTTTATTATGGCTGAGTAATATCCCACTGGGCTTCCCTGGTGGCTCAGATGGGAAAGAATCTGCCACAGGTTGCGGGAGACCAGGGTTCAATCCCTGGCTTGGGAAGATCCCTGGAGAAGGAAATAGCAAGCCACTCCAATATTCTTGCCTGGAGAATTCCATGGACAGAGGAGCCTGGCAGGTCCGTAGTGTTGCAAAGAGTCTTGGGCATGACTGAGTGACTAACACTTTCACTAATACCCCACTGTATTTATATACCATTCATTCTTCTTTATCCATTCATTTGGCAATGGACATTTAGATTGAAGGAGCTGTTTTTCCTTTTTTAAAAATACTTACGTTTGGCCACATCTGGTCTTAGTTGCAGCGGTGGGGTCCTCACTGCGGCATGCAGGCTCCTCTCTAATTGTGTAAAGGCTCAGTAGGTGCCCAGTGGCATGTGGACCTTAGTCCCCCAGCCAGGGATGGAACCTGGGTCCCATGCATGGCAAGGTGGATTCACAACCACTGGGCCCCCAGGGAAGTCCCAGAAGTCCTTCTCCTTGATGAGCACAGGAAGCCTTAAGAGTTTTAGGCAAGGAAAAGCAGTGTTTTTCTGGCTCAGTTATTAAGTCGTGTCCCACTGTATGTGTCCCCATGGACTGCAGCCCGCCAGGCTCCATGGGATTCTCCAGGCAAGAATACGAGAGTGGGTTGCTGTTTCCTTCTCCAGGGGATCTTCCCGGACCAGAGATCAAATCCACATTTCCTGCATTGGCAGGTGGATTCTTTACCACTGAGCCACCAGAGCTTTAGGCAGATGATTTGGGGTTTAAAATGATCACTTTGTTGACAGTGTAGAAAACTCGCGTAAGACTGCCCCCTATGTGACTGATGATAGAGGGAAAGAAGGTGGGTCTGAAGGTGGACACGGGACTTTGTTGTCATGGAGTGGGGACAAAAGTTTAAGGACTCTTTTTATTTGGGGGTGTTTGAGGGGAGAGGCAGGTCCCCGGGCCAGGGTGGACACTGGTCCACCTGTCCTGCGTCTCTGTCCACTCTCCCCACTCACTGCAGGCCATCCCACTCTGCTTTTGGATAGTGCCATGGATGGAATAATTAACTGATTAATCACTCTGCTGAGTAAATTGCGCTGAAAGCAAACACTTTTTTTTTCCCTTCTTTTTTGCCAGAGTGGGTGTGGTGCGGAGAGAAGCTTAGAGTCTGTTTCACGTTATTGTAAATGAAATTAAACATTTATGAGGTTCTCTGTGGTTGCAGAAAGGGGTTTCTCATGGACAGGCAAGTAGGCAGGGCAGAAATTAACACTCCCCATTGTCTGTCTGGGTGGCTCAGACGGTAAAGCGTTTGCCTACAATGCAGGAGACCCAGGTTCAATCCCTGGGTTGGGACGATCTCCTGGAGAAGAAAATGGCACCTCACTCCAGTGTTCTTGCCTGGAAAACCCCACAGACGGAGGAGCCTGATTACAGTCTACAGACTACGATCCATGGGGTCACAAAGAGTCGGACTCAACTGAGTGACTTCACTTTCACTTTGACTATTGTCTGTCTGAGATAAGCTTGCCTAGGGCAGCAGGATTTAAACCCTGCAGGGCAAACTGGACTGGGAAGGTTCGGGAACACCCTAGATCCTCCCAGAAACTTCTCACTCAAGAGAAGACTACAAATGGACATCCTAAGATGGTCAACACCAAAATCAGATGGATTATATCCTTTGCAGCTGAAGATGGAAAAGCTCTATACAGTCAGCAAAAACAGGACCGGGAACTGGCTGGCTCAGATCATGAACTTCTTACTGCAAAATTCAGACTTAAACTGAATAAAGTAGGGAAAACCACTAGACCGTTCAGGTATGACCTAACTCAAATCCCTTATGATTGTATAGTGGAAGTGACAAAAACAGTTTCAAGGGATTGGATTTGATACACAGAGTGCCTGAAGAGCTATGGACGGAAGTTGTGACATTGTACAGGAAGCAGTGATCAAAACCCAAGAAAAAGAAATGCAAAATGGCAAAACAGTTGTCTGAGGAGGCCTTACAAATAGCTGAGAAAAGAAGAGGAGCTAAAGGCAAAGGAGAAAAGGAAAGATATACCCATCTAAATGCAGAGTTCCAAAGAACAGCAAGGAGAGACGAGAAAGCCTTCTTCATGATCAGTGCAAACAAATAGAGGGAAACAATAGAATGGAAAAGACTAGAGATCTCTTCAACAGAATTGGAGATACCAAGGGAACATGTCATGCAAAGATGAGCACAATAAAGGACAGAAACAGTATGGACCTAACAGAAGCAGAAGATATTAAGAAGTGGCAAGAATACAAAAAAGAACTAGACAAAAAAGTTCTTCACAACCCAGATAACCACGGTGGTGTGACCACTCACATAGAGCCAGACATCCTGGAATGTGAAGTCAAGTGGGCCTTAGGAAGCATCACAATGAACAAAGCTAGTGGAGGGGATGGAATTCCAGTTGAGCTATTTCAAATCCTAAAAGATGATACTGGGAAAGTGCTGCACCCAAAATGCCAACAAATTTGGAAAATTCAGCAGTGACCACAGGACTGGAAAAGGTCAGGTTTCATTCTAATCCCCAAGAAAGGCAATGCCAAAGAATGTTCAAACTATCTCACAACTGCGCTCGTCTCACATGCTAGCAAAGTAATGCTCAAAATTCTCCAAGTGAGGCTCCAACAGTATGTGAGCCAAGAACTTCCAGATGTTCAAGCTGGATTCAGAACAGGCAGAGGAACCAGAGATCAAATTGCCAACATCCGCTGGATCATAGGAAAAGCAACCGAATTGCAGAAAAATATCTACTTCTGCTTTATTGACTATACCAAAGCCTTTGACTGTGTGGATCACAACAAACTGGAAAATTCTTGAAGAAATGGGAATACCAGACCACCTGACCTGCCTCCTGAGAAATCTGTATGCAGATCAAGAATCAACAATTAGAACTGGACATGGAACAACACACTGGTTCCAAACTGGGAACAGAGAACGTCAAGGCTGTATATTTTAATGAAGGACTTGTAAAAAAAAAACACAAAACGTTTTGTTTCCTCCCCAAAATATAACAGACTGGTTCCAAATTGGGAAAGCAGTACGTTAAGGCTGTATACTGTCACCCTGCTTATTTAACTTACATGCAAAATACATCATGCAAAATGCTGGCTGGATGAAGCACAAGCTGGAATCAAGATTTCCAGGAGAAATATCAATAGCCTCAGGTATGTAGATGACACCACCTTTCTGGCAGCAAGTGAAAGAGGAACTAAAGCGCCTCTTGATGAAAATGAAAGAGGAGAGCAAAAAATCTGGCTTAAAACTCAACATTCAAAAAATGAAGATCATGGCATCCAGTCCCATCACTTCATGGCAAATAGATGGAGAACCAATGGAAACAGTGACAGATTTTCTTTTCTTGGGCTCCAGAATCATTGCAGATGGTGATCGCAACCATGAACTCAAAAGACAATTGCTCCTTGGAAGAAAAACTATGACCAACCTAGACAGCATATTAAAAAGCAGAGATATTACTTTGCCAACAAATGTGCGTCTAGTCAAAGCTATGGTTTTTCCAGTAGTCATGTATGGATGTGAGAGTTGGACCATAAAGAAAGCTGAGCACCAAAGAATTGATGTTTTTGAATTGTGGTGTTGGAGAAGACCCTTGAGAGTCCCTTGAACTGCAAGGAGATCCAACCAGTCCATCCTAAAGGAAATCAGTCCTGAATATTCATAGGAAGGACTGATGCTGAAGCTGAAACTCCAATACTTTGGCCACCTGATGCAAAGAACTGACTCCTTGGAAAAGACCCTGATGCTGGGAAAGATTGAAGGCAGGAGGAGAAGGGGATGACAGTGGATGAGATGGTTGGATGGCAGCACCAACTCCGTGCACATGAGTTTGAGCAAGCTCTGGGAGTTGGTGATGGACAGGGAAGCCTGGCGTGCTGCAGTCCATGGGGTCACAAAGAATCGGACATGACTAAGAGACTGAACTGAAGAACATCCTTGGGATAAAGGTGGTGCTTAGGTGTCTGAATTGTTTTTCTATTTGGCCTCTGGTGGATCATGGAGCCATTGAATTTTAGATCCTCTGATAGGCTGACCCTTTTTTTGAGGTTTCTGTGTTTATAGCTGAGAGAAATGAGGCCCAGAAGTTTACTTGCCCAGGTCACAAAGCTAGTTGTGTGAGAAAGGAGCCTAGACTCCAGATCAGCAAAAACTTCATAGCCAAGAACAAGCTTTCTAGTATCCTGAAAGCTGCTCTGAGCTAAAAAAAAAAAACAAAAAGAAAAAACAGTGTTGATGCATGGCAGAAACCAACAAAATTCTGTACAGCAATTATCCTTCAATTAAAAAATAAATTAAAAAAGAAAGATAAGACTCCCAGTGAGCTATGCAAATCTTCCTCCACACTCCTCATGTGGAGGGAAGAGACCAAGCCAGGACTGAGTGGCTCTGAAAACAGCTGTGTCTGGGATGAGTGTGTGCTCAGCCGTGTCCAACTCTGCAAATCCATGGATTGTAGCCTGCCAGGCTCCTCTGTCCATAGGATTCTCTGGGCAAGAACACTGGAGTGGATTGCCATTTCTTACTCCAAGGGGTCTTGGAAGCATGTCTGGAGTCAGTCAGTCAGTTCACTTGCTCAGTCGTGTCTGACTCTTTGAGACCCCATGGACTGCAGCACGCCAGGCTTCCCTGTCCATCACCAACTCCCAGAGCTTATTCAAACTAATGTCCATCCAACCACCTCATCCTCTTTCATCCCCTTCTCCTCCTGCCTTCAATCTTTCCCAGCATCAGGGTCTTTTCCAAGGAGTCAGTTCTTCGCATCAGGTGGCCAAAGTATTGGAGCTTCAGCTTCAGCATCAGTCCTTCCAATGAATATTCAAGACTGATATCCTTAAGGATGGACTGGTTGGATCTCCTTGCAGGTTAAAGGACCCTCAAGAGTCTTCTCCAACACCACAGTTCAAAAGCATCAATTCTTTGGTGCTCAGCTTTCTTTATGTCCAACTCTCACATCCATACATGACTACTGGAAAAACCATAGCTTTGACTAGACGGACCTTTGTTGGCAAAGTAATGTGTTTGCTTTTTAATATGCTGTCTAGGTTGATCATAGCTTTTCTTCCAAGGAGCAATTATCTTTCGAGTTCATGGTTGCGATCACCATCTGCAGTGAATTTGGAGCCCAAGAAAAGAAATCTGTCATTGTTTCCATTGGCTCCCCATCTATCTGCCATGAAGTGATGGGACTGGATGCCATGATCTTCATTTTTTGAATGTTGAGTTTTAAGCCAGCTTTTTCACTCTCCTCTTTCACTTTCATCAAGAGGCTCTTTAGTTCCTCTTCACTTTCTGCCATAAGGGTGATGTCATCTGCATATGTGAGGTTATTGATATTTCTCCTGGAAATCTTGATTCCAGCTTGTGCTTCATCTAGCCCAGCATTTTGCATGATGTACTTTGCATATAAGTTAAATAAGCAGGGTGACAGTATACAGCCTTAACGTACTGCTTTCCCAATTTGGAACCAGTCTGTTATACTTGAGGGAGGAAAAAAATGTTTTGTTTTTTTTTAACAAGCCCTTCATTAAAATTTCCTTGGAAAGAGACACTAAAGTTTTTAGCAAGCAACAGATGGTAAAAGAGAACTTAATTGTACATTAACCACCATTAGCAATTTAAGATGTGGAAAATGTCATTGATAATCTCTTGTTTGAAAATGCTTCCTTTAATGCTTCATTTTATTGAAAGTAAGAAATATTTACAAAGTTTTTATAGAGGTTCATTCAAAGTTTACAGCCCTCTTCTCAGCTTTGCTCCAGAGGTCTCGCGTCCTGAATAGAAGCAATAGGGAGGTATTCTGCCTAAAATAAGGACAGATGACAGAAAATCTCAAGTTATCAGAATGATTTTGAAAATGACTCTGCTCCTATAGGCAACTGCCAGTGTTTTGAGTAGGCAGTGAAGGGATTAAAGCAATATTTTAGGAAATTTTAATATGCCTCAGTCTGTAGGATGAATTAGGTGGGGAGGAAGAGAAACTAGAAGGGAGGTGGCCTGGAGACACAGCTACAAATGAGGGGTGGTTTTCTGATGTTAAGAGATAACACGGGGGAATCCCCTGGCCGTCAAGTGGTTAGGACTTCACTGCCGAGGGCGTGAGTTCAGTCCCTGGTCAGGGAACTAATATCCCACATGCTGCATGTTGCCACCAAAAAAAAAAAAATAGACCCCACATATCATAATGATTAGGAGGACAGGCTTTCGAGTTAAATACAGCCTCCTTCAGATCCAAGCTGTTTCCCTTGAGAATCACGTGACGTTGAATAAATTGCTTAACCTAATGCTTCAGTTTCCATGTATAAAATTGGGTAATAAAACCTCTCTCACAGGCTTATTATGAGAATATGAGAATGTGCTCTAAAAACCAGAGCCTTGTACTTGGAACATGGTATACCCTTAAATAAACTGGAACTTTTTCTTATTGCTGTAGAGTTATTTATGATATTATGTAAAAACTTAGAAAATTCTGCTAATATTGACAACAATAACAACAAAAATATTCCCCAAAGGCACCGCCCGACAATCTATGTTTTTCATATCTGCTCCTTCTCAGAAGGAAGCACAGATTCATATCGGTGTGGCCTGGTTACTGCTAAGCTCCCTCAAATTAAACATGGACCCTTCTACTACCAATAGCCCAGTCCTCCCCGACTCTGCAAGTTTGTCCTGGAAAGACTGCGGCAGGTAGAGAGCACCCCATGAGCAGGGGTCAGGCCTGGAGCCCAGCCTCCCGGGAGCTCCCGGCAGAACCCTGCCAGTGCAGTGGTGCCCAGCAAGACTCAAGCAGGGTTTCAGGGCCGGGCTGCAAAGCTGGGCGAGAAGGGTGCAGGCTTCATGGGTGGCACACCCGTTCCCTTCCTGAATCTCAGCACAGTGGATGGAGCGCCAGAGTCAACCACAGGAGCTGCACTCAGCCATCCCATCAGCAGATGCTTCCCAAAGCTGAAGAAGATAGCCCTGTCTCTTTCCAGCCACTGGTCGGTTTCCCGAGCACCAGGCAGTCAGGGAAAAGCTGGGGAGTCAACTGAGAATCCAGATATTATTAACTCATTGAAACCTAAAAATCCAGACCTTTAGCAACCTAAAGCAATGTTTCCTGGGTAAATATTCATTCAAAATGATTCAAGTTTGCATTTATTTGTTTTGTTCTGGTTTTTTTTTTTTTTTAAGCTTGTTAGAAACCTGTAATGTCTTACCAGAAATGCCTGCAGAGCCAGTGGAGAAGCTGTCGGGCTCCTGGACACATAGAAAACTCAGTTTGGGCAAGAGGAATACCTGGGTCTGATGACCTCAGAGCTTGGTTCACACGGTTTGTCTCAGTGTGGACTCCAGGCAGTCACTCCACGCTGGCTCCCCGTAGAGAATCCCCCGGACAGGACATGGCCTTTTTTGTAGGGTAACATACTGGCTTTCTCAAATAATGGTTGGTGGATGCCAGGCATTATCTGTGCTGTGACTACAATAGTAATCTGTATGATGGAATCAAGCATTCATTCAGTCAACAATCACATATTTAGTACAAACTGACTGCTGGAAAGGCCCAGAGAATGCAGGAATGCAAGCGCAATCTTTGCTCCTTCCCAGGGCTCAGTCTGCAAAGACACAGACAAATAACTGCAGTAGGCGAGTAAGCCATATGAGGGCACAGAGCCAGGGGCTGTAGATACAGACCAGAAGCCTCTGCTCTTCTCTGCCTTTTTTGTTTAAATGAAAGTGAAAGTCGCTCAGTCATGTCCGACTCTTTGCGACCCCATGGACTATACAGTCCTTGGAATTCTCTAGGCCAGAATACTGGAGTGGATAGCCATTCCCTTCTCCAGGGGATCTTCCCAACCCAGGGATTGAACCCAGGTCTCCCGCACTGCAGGCAGATTCTTTACCAGCTGAGCCACAAAGGAAGCTCCCCAGTAAACTCTTTGAGCCTCAGTTTCTCATTTGTGAAACGGTAATGAAATAACTAATTGGCCAAGTTACAGTGAGTTCCGAAACACGTCAAGATATGGCAGGTACCATCTGTCATTTACCATGGCTATTTTAACAAAGGAGTACAACAAGACTATACTGTCACACTGCTTATTTAACTTATATGCAGAGTACTTCATGCTAAATGCTGGGCTGGATGAATCACAAGCTTCAGTCAAGATTGCCAGGAGAAATATCAATAACCTTAGATACACAGATGATACCACTCTAATGGCAGAAGCAAAGAAGTAAATAACCCTCTTTTGATGAGAGTCAAAGAGAAAAGTGAAAAAGCTGGCTTAAAACTCAGCATTCAAAAAATGAAGATCATGGCATCCAATCCCATCACTTCATGACAAATAGAAGGGGGAGAAGTGGAAGCAGTGACAGATTTCTTGGGCTCCAAAATCACTGAGGATGGTGACTGCAGCCATGATATTAAAAGACAATTGCTTCTTGGAAGAAAAGCTATGTCCAATCTAGACAGCATATTGAAAAGCAGAGACATTACTTTGCTGACATAGGTCCATCTAGTCAAAGCTATAGTTTTTCCAGTAGTCATGTATGGAAGTGAGAGTTGGACTGAGCACCAAAGTATCGATGCTTTCAAACTGTGGTGTTGGAGAAGACTCTTGAGAGTCCCTTGGACTGCAAGCAGATCCAACCAGTCCATCCTAAAGGAAATCAATCCTGAATATTCATGGAAGGACTGATTCTGAAGCTGAGACTCCATTACTTTGGCCACCTGATGAGGAGAGCCAACTCCTTGGAAAAGACCCTGATGCTGGGAAAGATTGAAGGCAGAAGAAGAGGGAGACAGAGGATGAGATGGCTGGATGGTACCATCGATTTGGGGGACATGTTGCGGTTCAGTCGCTCAGTCATGTCCTATTCTTTGTGACCCCATGGACTGCAGCATGCTAGGCTTCCCTGTCCTTCACTATCTCCTGGAGCTTGCTCAAACAATGGTGAAGTACAGGGAAGCCTGGTGTACTGCAATCCATGGGGTCACAAAGAATCAGACACGACTGAGCGACTGACAAGAATTTTAATGATAATGGAATGGATGGAGGCCCCATAGAGGGAGGAGGGCTCAGAGGAACCAGAAGGGCTTAGTAGAGAAGGTAGCATTTGAAATGACTCTCAAATGAGATTTTAATCATCTCTGATTACTGAGCCTTTATGGAGTTCAGCTTATAGAACTTAGAGTATGTCCAGAGCATCTGAAATTGTATTCTAAACTTCATGTTGCCTGCATATCAGTTTTGGAGGGGCGGAGGACCCATAGTTTGCAAATTACTCTTAAATGGGTTAATGACCATCTCAAAACGTTAAGAACCACCACGCTGATCTAGAAGTATAACTAGAAGTTCACCAGGTAGGCAACATCAGAAAAGCCATTTCAAGCAGAACAAACAGTTCACAGAAAGCACAAATGTGAAGAGGAAGTAAAGTGGCTTCGTGGGTGTGCAGGCCCCAGACACCCACGCTCAGAAGGGTCTTGCTCTCAGTTTAATGCTTGGTTGTCACTGCCTTGAACTTCTCGGTTTTGTTTGTTTGTGCCACACCATATGTGAGATCTTAGTTCCCTGACCAGGGATTGAACCCGAGCCCCCTGCAGTGGAAGCGATGAGTCTTAACCATTTAACCACCAGGGAAGTCTGGACTTCCTGATTTTTTGACAAAAAGCCCAGTGTTTTCATTTTGCACTGGGCCTCGAAGATTATATAGTCAGTCCTGAGAGTAAACATGATATTTTCAAAGAATTCCCAATGGATGGTGTGAGATAAGGGTAAGAGGTAAGAATAGCCACATGAAGGAGCTACTATTCCAGCCAAGAGACTTAAAAATTGTTAGAAGTATAGAGACACGGGGGGATTTAAAAAGGAAACTAGCGTGGCATTTTACTGTGGAAAAGATCACTCTGGTGGCTTATAGAGGCGGGACTGGGGGGACTGACAGCTGTAGCCTGGAATCAGGAGGCAGCTACCACAGTAGGTCAGGAAAACAAGAAGAGGGCTTGAATTAGCCAATGGTCACAGGAGAAGGGAGGAAGGCTACTAGGTCAGGAGGCGGGCCCAGTGGGCTCAGTGGCACTCTGGATTGGGTTTAATGGAGGAGACCAGCATGACTGCTATGAACCTTACTTGAGGAGTGGATTTTCAAAGAAAATTAATTCTGTTTGGAACCGTATTAGGGCTTCCCTGGTAGCTCAGTTGGTAAAGAATCCGCCTGCAATGCAGGAGACCCTGGTTCAATTCCTGGGTGGGGAAGATCTGCTGGGAAGGGAAAATCTACCCACTCCAGTATTCTGGACTGGAGAGCTCCATGGATGTATAGTCCAGGGGGTCACAAAGAGCCGAGCTCGACTGAACGACTTGCCCTGCGGTGTCTCGGAGTGCCCCAGGTCAGGAAGTTTCCATACAGCTGATGTCTAAAGGATGGAGAGGGAGGGAGGGAGCTCTGAGACGAGAGTTTTTCTCTTTCTTTTTGGCCGTGCCATGTGGTGACTAGGGATGAAACACGGGCTCCCCGTCTCGAGAGCATGAAGTCTTAACCCTTGGACCACCAGGGAAAGTCCTTGAGATGGAGAGTTCTGCGTCATCAGCCTTGGCTGTGGAGAATGTTCGAGGGAACATCGGAGACCTGAGCCCAGAACCCTGGCGACCGCGGTGGCAGCGAAGGGAGGGGGTCCAAGAGGGAACCCGCTGTGAAGCAGATGGACTGAAGAGCTCCAGGGACCCCGAGGGGCAGAGGGACCTGGCAGTCAGAGAGACTCCTTTTCAAAAGGGGAGAGCCTCCAGCTCATCAGAGAGGTGCCGAGAGAACAGAAAACAGTCCTGAGGGCCTGGCTGAGGGACAGTCTCTGGCGATCACTGGCAAGAAAGGCTTCTGGAAAAGCCAGCCCAGGGCAAGTGGAGGGGCAGGTGAGAGCCGTGGAGACACTGAGCAGGGCCCTGTGGGGGGATGTGACCCCGAAGGGCTGAGCAGCTGGAGGAGGGAGCAGCATTTTGGGGGTGAGGGTGGGGATGGAGGCCCTGAGTGAGGGGAAGGAGTGAGCCAGCCCGGACCACCTGTCCTGAGCCTGAAAGTACAAAGTCAGACATGAATACTTGCGAGGCGGGAAGTGGACCGAGACCACACAGGGTGGGTCCACCTGTTTTTCTCTGCAGAAGCTGCAAAGTCGCTGCAGGGTAGAGGGGCGAGTTGGGACAGGGGGGCTTAGGGACGGATGTGCCGGGCGAGCCCAAGCTCAACTGAGACAAGAGGAAAGGTGCTGGTGTCAACTGAGGATCTGCTGCAGACTTGTTTACAGCCTCTTTGGGCTTCCCTCATAGTTCAGTCGGTAAAGAACCCGCCTGCAATGCAGGAGACCCCGGTTCAGTTCCTGGGTCGGGAAGATCCGCTGGAGAAGGGATAGGCTGTCCACTCCAGTCTTCTTGGGCTTCCCTGTTGGCTCAGCTGGTAAAAAATCTGCCTGCAATGCGGGAGACCTGGGTTCGACCCCTGGGTTTGGGAGATCCCCTGGAGAAGGGAAAGACTACCCACTCCAGGATTCTGGCCTGGAGAATTCCAGGGACTGTATAGTCCAGGGGGTCACAAAGAGTCGGACACCACTGAGCGACTTTCACTTTGGCTTTGTTCTGTGTGGGCCCATCAGGTCGTCCCCACCTTCTCCAGGCTCACGGAGCCCAGGCAGCTGTGGACTCCAGGTTCCTGCCATGGTCCCCCCTCTGCCGTCCACATCTTGCACATCAGGCAGTTGAGTATCTGGTCTCATCACTTCCCTCCTCAGAACCATCCAGGGGCTTCTGCTATCCCTGGAATAAAACGCGAAGCCCTCCCCTATGTCATTCTGAGGCCCGTGAGCTCTGGTCGCTCACCCGCCTCTCCAGGCGTGTCCACCACCTGTCCCCTCCTCCAGCTCCAGCAACAGGGGCCTTCTCACCCAACAGACGCACTGGGCTCTTCTCATCCCAGGACACTGGTGACTGTTCCTCCTGCTGAGAGCCTTCTTCCCCATGGATCTGCAACATGGCCGTTTCCTTCTCAGCATCCAATCTCCCCCTCATAGTCTTAATACCGAAAATTATTCTATGTGTGTATTTGCTTGCACGCTTACTGTCTGTCTCTCCCCTCCCCCCACCACCAAAGAATGTAAGCTCCTGGCAGGCTTGAACTCTTGCTTCATTGCTGGGCTGGCACTGTTGGGCACAGGACAGGCTGGAGGTGAATACCTGCTGGCTAGTGGCTGTGAGGAACAGAGAGGGAGCAGGTGGTCCGGTTGAACCAGGAATCTGGCTTGAAACTAGCAGCGGGACTGTGTAAGCCCTTCCTTGCAAGAGTGTATTCAGGTGTCATGTGTAGTTAAAGGTGAGTAAACGAACAGGTGCCTCAGTGGGAAACTAGGAAAATATTGCAGCCAAAACATGGTGAATCACACAACTTTAGAACTGGTAAGAACCTTCACGAGGGAGTCACAATGGTCCCACCAGACAGATTAGCGAAGGGAGTCTCCTCTGGAAAGGCAAGGGACATGCCCCTTCAGGCTGGCGGTTGGCATTCCAGCCAAGGCAGGGCTCCTGTCTGTCTTGCTTTGATATTTTTTAAAGTGGTTTTTTGGAAGATAACTGCTTACAGTCTTGTGCTGGTTTCGGCCATACCCCAGTGCGAATCAGCCACAGGTACCCGTGTCCCCTCCCTCCTGGGCCTCCCTCCCATCTCCCTCCCCAGCCCCCACCCCTCTGGGTTGTCACAGAGTGAGCCCCCTGTGCCCACAGCATGGGCCCACTGGCTCTCTGATTGACATATAGTAGCGAGTGGGTTTCCATGCTGCTCTCTCAGCTCCCCAACCCTCGCCCTCCCAGCTGTGTCCGCAAGTCTGACCTCTAGGTCTGCGTCCGCACTGCTGCTCTGCAAACAGGTTCCTCAGAACCATCTTTGATTTCGAACTTTTGTGGAAGCCTGGTAATCGTCTTAGAAATTAGCTGGGCTATTCAAGATTTCCCTGCACTCCTGAAAGACTACAGTGATCTCTTGTTCCCAGGAAATAATGGGGGGAGCTTGCCCTCCCCTTGGCGTCTGTCCTCTTAGCATCAGGAGATGGTGTGTGGACAGCTACTTTGTCAGGGCTGGCCATGGAGGCTTCTCCCCTCCTGAGGTACAGCCTGGCTCGGCTCCCAATGACTATTTCTTGTGGCAGCTCAGGTTGGGCATCAGAGCCAGATGAAGCGAGGAGGCACTGCAGCAGATTTTTCATTCATTACGTTGCTTTCTCTTTTCTTTTTTGGCCACATCGCGCAGCTTGTGGGGTCTTAGTTCCCTGACCAGGAATCCAATCCCAAGCCCCAGCAGTGAAAGTGCTGAGTTCTAACCACTGGACCACCAGGGAAGTCCCTCCATGGTTTTCTCATGAAGCAAGAAGTGAGGCCTGCACAAGGAGAGATCTGCTTGTTTTGTAAAGCGTCTAGACCTGACCCAGAACACGGAGCTAGAAGGTCCCACATGACACCCAGCCAGCAGGAGGCCTGGGCTCTCCAGACATGTGACTGTCCCCTCCTGCTCTCTCTTAGCAGCAGAGAGAGGGTTTGCTCAGAGGTTCTTGACCTCAGGCCTAAGAGGCCAAACAGAGGCATTTTCCCAGGAGCCTTGGGAAGGAGTACATTTCAGACTTGACTGTGGAACAGTCAGGCAGTGAGACCCTCCCTGGCTGCACACACCCCAACCCACAGTTGTCATGACCTCAGTGGGGTCATAGAGGCAGTAGCTCTCACTCTGAAAACACATTCTGAAAAGGCTACATACTGATGGAACCACTCAGCAATCCAAGAGTGCGCTTCTGCAGCCATCAATTATGAAGCGTCCGTTGTGTGTCCTGCCCACTGCTAGACAGTTCAGTTCAGTTCAGTCACTCAGTCATCTCCGACTCTTTGTGACCCCATGAATCACAGCATGCCAGGCCTCCCAGAGTTCACTCAGACTCACGTCTATCGAGTCAGTGATGCCATCCAGCCATCTCATCCTCTGTCGTCCCCTTCTCCTCCTGCCCCCAATCCCTCCCAGCATCAGAGTCTTTTCCAATGAGTCAACTCTTTGCATGAGGTGGCCAAAGTACTGGAGTTTCAGCTTTAGCATCATTCCTTCCAAAGAAATCCCAGGGTTGATCTCCTTCAGAATGGACTGGTTGGATCTCCTTGCAGTCCAAGGGACTCTCAAGAGTCTTCTCCAACACCACAGTTCAAAAGCATCAATTCTTTGGCACTCAGCCTTCTTCACAGTCCAACTCTTGCATCCATACATGACCACAGGAAAAACCATAGCCTTGACTAGACAGACCTTTGTTAGCAAACTAATGTCTCTGCTTTTCAATATGCTATCTAGGTTGATCATAACTTTTCTTCCAAGGAGTAAGCGT
>SJXQ01007466.1:309709-331124 GCA_006408695.1 Aepyceros melampus
TCAAAGGCTTTGGCATAGTCAATAAAGCAGAAATAGGTGTCTTTCTGGAACTCTCTTGCTTTTTCAATGATCCAGCGGATGTTGGCAATGTGATCGCTGGTTCCTCTGCCTTTTCTAAAACCAGCTTGACCATCTGGAAGTTCACGGTTCACGTATTGCTGAAGCCTGGCTTGGAGAATTTTGAGCATTACTTTACTAGCATGTGAGATGAGTGCAATTGTGCGGTAGTTTGAGCATTCTTTGGCATTGCCTTTCTTTGGGATTGGAATGAAAACTGACCTTTTCCAGTCCTGTGGCCACTGCTGAGTTTTCCAGATTTGCTGGCATATTGAGTGCAGCACTTTCACAGCATCATCTTTCAGGATTTGAAATAGCTCAACTGGAATTCCATCACCTCCACTAGCTTTGTTTGTAGTGAAGCTTCCTAAGGCCCACGTGACTTCACATTCCAAGATGTCTGGCTCTAGGTGAGTGATCACACCATCGTGATTATCTGGGTTGTGAAGATCTTTTTTGTACAGTAAATTGGAAGTAGTCAAACAGGAGATGGCAAGAGTCAACATCGACATTCTAGGAATCAGCGAACTAAGCTGGACTGGAATGGGCGAATTTAACTCAGATGATCATTATATCTACTACTGTGGGCAGGAATCCCTTAGAAGAAATGGAGTAGCTATCATAGTTAACAAAAGGTTCCGAAATGCAGTACTTGGATGCAGTCTCACAAACGACAAAATGATCTCTGTTCATTTCCAGGGCAAACCATTCAATATCACGGTAATGTAAGTCTATGCCCCGACCAGAAATGCTGAAGAAGCTGAAGTTGAATGGTTCTATGAAGACCAACAAGACCTTCTAGAACTAACATCCCCAAAAGATGTCCTTTTCATTATAGGAGACACTGAAAAAGCAAGAGAGTTCCAGAAAGACACCTATTTCTGCTTTATTGACTATGCCAAAGCCTTTGACTGTGTGGATCACAATAAACTGTGGAAAATTCTGAAAGTTTTCATTCCAATCCCAAAGAAAGGCAATGCCAAAGAATGCTCAAACTACCGCACAATTGCACTCATCTCACATGCTAGTAAAGTAATGCTCAAAACTCTCCAAGCCAGGCTTCACCAATACGTGAACCGTGAACTTCCAGATGGTCAAGCTGGTTTTAGAAAAGGCAGAGGAACCAGCGATCAAATTGCCAACATCCGCTGGATCATTGAAAAAGCAAGAGAGTTCCAGAAAGACACCTATTTCTGCTTTATTGACTATGCCAAAGCCTTTGATTGTGTGGATCACAATAAATTGTGGAAAATTCTGAAAGAGATGGGAATACCAGACCACCTGACCTGCCTCTTGAGAAACCTGTGTGCGGGTCAGGAAGCAACAGTTAGAACTGGTTCTAGTTAGAACAGTTAGAACAACAGACTGGTTCCAAATAGGCAAAGGAGTACGTCAAGGCTGCATATTGTCACCCTGCTTATTTAATTTATATGCAGAGTACATCATGAGAAACACTGGGCTGGAGGAAGCACAAGCTGGAATCAAGATTGCCAGGAGAAATATCAATAACCTCAGATATGCAGATGACACCACCCTTATGGCAGAAAGTGAAGAGGAACTAAAAAGCCTCTTGATGAAAGTGAAAGAGGAGAGTGAAAAGCTTGGCTTAAAGCTCAACATTCAGAAAACTAAGACCATGGCATCTGGTCCCATCACGTCATGGTAAATAGATGTGGAAACAGTGGCTGACTTTATTTTTCTGGGCTCCAAAAATCACTGCAGATGGTGATTGCAGCCATGAAATTAAAAGACGCTTACTCCTTGGAAGAAAAGTTATGACCAACCTAGACAGCAACCACCCTTATGGCAGAAAGTGAAGAGGAACTAAAAAGCCTCTTGATGAAAGTGAAAGAGGAGAGTGAAAAGCTTGGCTTAAAGCTCAACATTCAGAAAACTAAGACCATGGCATCTGGTCCCATCACGTCATGGTAAATAGATGTGGAAACAGTGGCTGACTTTATTTTTCTGGGCTCCAAAAATCACTGCAGATGGTGATTGCAGCCATGAAATTAAAAGACGCTTACTCCTTGGAAGAAAAGTTATGACCAACCTAGACAGCGTATTAAAAAGCAGAGACATTACTTTGCCAACAAAGGTCCATCTAGTCAAGGCTATGGTTTTTCCAGTGGTCCTGTATGGATGTGAGGGTTGGACTATAAAGAAAGCTGAGCGCTGAAGAACTGATGCTTTTGAACTGTGGTGTTGGAGAAGACTCTTGAGAGTTCCTTGGACTGCAAGAAGATCCAACCAGCCCATCCTAAAGGAGATCAGTCCTGGGTGTTCATTGGAAGGACTGATGTTGAAGCTGAAACTCCAATACTTTGGCCACCTAATGTGAAGAGCCGACTCATTGGAAAAGACCCTGATGCTGAGAGGGACTGGGGGCAGGAAGAGAAGGGGGCGACAGAGGATGAGATGGTTGGACGGCATCACCGACTCGATGGACATGGGTTTGGGTGGACTTCGGGAGCTGGTGATGGACAGGGAGGCCTGGTGTGCTGCAGTTCATGGGATCTCAAAGAGTTGGACATGACTGAGTGATTGAACTGAACTGAACCGATCACTGTCTATCATCTGACTTTATGAGCCTCATGGTAATTCCTTCTCAAGCTTAATAAATTTATATTAAAAAAACAACTTTGTATCATTTAAGATTAGGTTCTGATAAGTAACAAAGTCTTGAAATAATTGGCTTATATATGAGAATTAGTTTTCTCTCAGTAGAGTTCCAGAGGGATATGACTTGGGATGGGTAGAAAGGTTTCTGTTCCTCTGTCATGCAGGTTCTTTTCAGTTCACTGTGATTCTTATCCTAATGGACCAATGTTCAGATTATTGCTCCAGCCATCCCAGCCACATTCCAGGCAGCTGTCTTATAAGGAGGGTTCCCAGAAACTGCAACACATCACTTTTTTTTTCTAATAGGCTTGAACTTAGTCAAGTACAAAGTACGTTGGGATCTATAGCTTTTATTCTAAGTGGCCAGTTGTTCCTATGGAAGAGGGGATACTAGATGGAGGCTACACTGTCACCATAGTCACTCTGAGTCCACACTTGTCTACCCCATCTGCTTGTCCTTCTCTCATTGGTACATTCCTCCATTCACTTATCTTTTTCTGTATGGGCATCATCACTTAGAGTTGATGAATGTCAAAACTACAAGGAAACAAAGTCATTCAGTCTGGTCCTTTCCTAGTACAGTTGAAGAAGATCAGTCACACTGCTGGGTAGTCAGAGAATCATTATTAAAATCACCAGGGTGAAGATTTGTCCAAGTTGGGCACCCAACAGCTGAGGGAACAAGAGAAATAAAAGCCAGGTCAGTTAACCAGGGATGTCTTCTGAACGAGGTGAGAAGTGAGATGAGTTTGGGCAAGGAAGAAGTCATTTAGAGGGGAAGAGAATGTTTACAGGGGGTAAATGACCTAAGTAAACGCATCGAGTCAAGTTAGAACATTTTGTGAGAGCTTATGGGTTTGAACAAAATGGAGGGTATATTGTCAGTGCTGATGAAAACCTGAAGAGTGAATTGAAGAGGAGGATCAGGGAATGTTGGTTGAATGGGCTTTGAATTATACCCAAGAGCTTGATGTCGATAAAGCAACAGAGCCATCTCAGGCTTTTTAGGTTTAGCAGAATCTGGTTCAGTGCCATCTCCATCCATTGACATCGCTCCTCTTCATGTCTGTCTCCGACTCTGTTTCCATCTCCTTGTTTCTGTGTCTTGTTTGGTTCTTCTCTTTAGCCTCTGGCAGCAGCTTTTGTGCTTACAAAATGTTTCTTCTAATCCTTTAAATAACTGTTGATAAGTTAACTCTGTATTCAAATGGGTGCCCAATATCCACTCCTCTGAGGTCTGTACTCCCTTAGCCTCTATCCTATTCTTTATGGAAACAGAGTCATCTGGTTTCACCCTGGCTGGATAACCAGGACAGTGGCAGACACTCTAAAGCCTGGCTAGTTGCCCCCTCCTCCGCAATGGGGCTTGGGAGACATTCTCACTGCACAGTTCCTGTGGACTAAGAGCCTCTCCTGCTCCCTTGAAATCTACCAGCTCGAAATGTATGATGAATTCCCTGTCCCTACTTCCAGAGGTAACTGCCAAGGAGACAGGTTAAAAGCCTATATTTATAGCAAGTGACAGTTTCTGAACAAGATGTTGATTAAGGAGTGTGTTGGGTTCTAACTGTTCCACAAGCTCCAGAGGCTGAGCTGTGGGTGTGAATATCATGTGGTGGTTAGGACACTGATCATCCCCCTAAACCTGGAGGCCGTCAGAGGTCAGGGGCGAGGGGTGGGGTCAGGGGGACCTGATAGTCCTATGCCAAAGTTAACTCACACTGGCAGGTTGTTAAATGCTCAGAAATGTCCTGAGCTGGCTGTTAGACTGTTGCTAGTTTGGAACTGGCTATGATGGGAATATTTGCACCATGGAAATGGGTGAACATTATAAATGAGAGTTGGCTCCCCTTCCCCAGAGAAATGGTTTACCTCTGTTGCCCTGGACCACCCCCATTTTGGGTAGGCACTTTATGGGGAAAGTGGCAGCAATTTGAGATTCTTGAGACTGTGTCCAGGGATCTGTCCAGATTGGAGGGATTTGTGGCCCCATGGGGGAGAGTTGCTCTATCTTGGGGGTGAGAGGCTGGTTTTAGGAAATGAGCAGAAAAGTCAATGAAAATAAACTTTGTTCTGCCATGTGAGGCAGAGCTGTGGCCGAGTGACCTCTCTGGTCCAGGATCCAGGACGCTGGGCAAATGCATCACAGTGACTCTTTATTTACAGTGACAAGAATTAGCTCAGTTGTACATTTTTAAATTGTTTTTTAAAATTTGTTTTAATTTATTATTTTTTACTGGGGTATGGTTGCTTTACAATATTGTGTTAGTTTCTGCTGTACAATGAAGTGAATCAGCTATACGTATGCATATGTCCCTCGCTTCTTGGCCCTCCCTCCAATCTCCACTCCTATCCCACCCATCTAGGTCGTCGCAGAGCTCTGAGCTGAGCTGCCTGTGCTACACAGTAGGTTCCCACTAGCTGTCTTACACATGGCTGTGTGCACGTGTCAATCCTAGACTACCATAGGACCCAGCAATCCCACTACTGGGCATATACTCTGAGAAAACCATAATTCAAAAGGACACATGGTCCCCAGCATTCATTGCAGCACTGTTCACAATAGCCAGGACATGAGAGCAACCTAAATATCCATCGACAGATGAATGGATAAAGAAGATGTGGTACATATACCCAATGGAACATTACACAGCCGCAGAAAGGAACAAAACTGGATCATTTGTAGAGATGTGGATGGACCTAGAGTCTGTCATCCAGAGTGAAGTAAGTCAGACAGAGAAAAACAAATACTGTATATTATCGCCTGTATGTGGAATCTAGAACAATGGTACTGATGAACATATTTGCATGGCAGACATAAGGAATGGAGGTGAGTTCAGTAATGCTTTTGAATTAACATATTCCTCTCTTGGTTATCTTATCTACTGTATCCTTGTCTCCTTAATGCTCATTTCTTTTTCAAAGGGAAAGGGTAGCTTTGCAAAAATAAACCCTAATATATAGATGTCTAAACATGTTTCGACTGACATTTAACAGCAGGTTGACAGCTGTATAGCTATTGCCAATGTGTGCAGTGCTGCAAAGGGCCCACTTATGTCCAGTTAACAATGTGAGCCATGGAACAAGGAAATATCTCACGTATGAAGCAAATACTCAAGTGTATCTGGTCAACTGGGGTCTTTTGCATGCATAAGCCCCTACTTGTGAGCATCATGTAAATGTCTCTTTTGCTCCCTCCAGCGGATGTTTTGGCTTTAATTGAACATTAAGTCACAGACAGCTGCTGGGTTAATCCTGGGCATTAGCCAATTGGTGCACATTGAGCACCCCAGACTCTTTCTTATATACAGCTATTACAGTACACACTGAAACAGAGAGAACATGGATCCTCACAGACACATAGTGGGGAGCCTTGGAGAATCAGTACAGGAGAGAGACACCCAGAGCTGTAAATGTAACTGCTGAAAACAGACCCAAGGAAAGTAATGTAATTGCCATTAACCAGAGTGAATGGCCCGGCTATGGATGCCAGCAACGTGTGAAGGCTTGATAATCGCCTGTTCATCCCAGGATGAATGTGATGCTTTCGTTCCTCTGCAAAGTATTTATTTGTATGAGATTAGATTTGACTGGAGAATGCTTTTCCCTTTTCTAAATTATTAACATCTAATAAAAGGTTATAGCCAAATTCCCTGGCAACCTCACATGTGGAAAGAAGACCATCATTTTTATGCAGCTGCCATGCATTTTCCCTTCATGATTGAGGAATACAGGAAAATAGGAGAAAGAATTGAGGTTATATTCAGTTCAGTGGGGTGTTTCTTTCTCCGTTGACATCCCTTCTTGGCAGTTTGTTTACTTTGCGGGGCAGGGGGAATTCTAGTTCTGTCTTTTCCACTTAGAAATGCAAGGCTGGGGATCTTTCCAATCAAAACGTCTCAGTGCTCTGCTCAGTTTCAGGCAGTACTGCCACTGTGGTTAAGTCTGAAGGAGGGGACTTCTGACGGAGGTGGGCTTGTGGTTTGGAGGCAGCATGTCAATCAGTCTGTCAATCAGTTAACAAGTCTTTATTTATCTCAGTGGGTGCAGAGCTGCCTATTAGCTGATCGGGACACGTGGTCTCCGTGCCCGCAGTCTCTCCCCTCACACCATCCTACACACAACTGTCATGTCAACTCCTTCTCAGACAGAGTTCCCATCCTCTTGGACTCTGCCCAGACACTGTTCATGGCTCCCCATTTCCTTTAGAAAAAAAAATTCACGCAGTTTAGGCCGATATTCTGGGGTACACTCGCTTTAACCTATCTTCAAAAGTTTAACTCAGGTCTCCCAGAAGCCTCCTAATAACCCCAAAGGGAATTACTTGTTTCCATCTCTATACCTTTGCTCACACTTCCCTTTTCCATCTCATTTCTATGTGCCCAAGTTCTTTTCATCCTTCCAGGCCCAGTTCAAATGGTACCTCTTTCCATGGAGGCTTCTCTAGTTATCACAGCCAGAAGGACCCTTCTCCACCTCCACATTCTGATAGAATCTTTACTTGGCCTCATTTCTTGCACATCAAGTTCTACCTTGTCATCCAGCCATGGTGAGGCAGGCAGGAGGTTATTGAGGAACACAGATTCTACAACCAGACTGAGAATCTGAATCCTGGATCTGCTACTTACTCCCTATGTGAGCTCTCTGAGTCTCAGTTTCTTCCTCTTTAAAATGAGGAGAATTATAGTACCTGTATTTTTTTTTTGGAGTAGTTGCAAAGACTAAATGGCTTAATTTAGATTAAATGCTTTGAATATGGTCTGCTGGATAGTAAGTACCATAGAATTATTAGCCGTCATTATTTGAAAAAAGAAAGCATTACAATTCAGTAAAACTAATCTATAAACTAGACAAGACTGGTTCCAACTCTATGAATCTGTAATAATAGTATATAGAATTTAACCTTTTACAATAGCATATCCTCACCCATAATTCAATGCCACCAATATTCATTGAGAGCACCTGTGTGCCAGGCACAGTGTCTCACCTTAATTCCCTTTTATATTTTTTTATTATTTAAAAATTTTTGGCTGTTCTGGGTCTTCAGTGCTGCACGAGCTTTTCTCCAGTTGTGGCGAATGGGGGCCTACTCTAGTTGCAGCTCGCGGGCATCTCATTGTGGTGGCTCCTCTTGTGGAGCAGGCTTCAGCAGTGGTAGTAGGCGTGCTCAGTAGTTGTGGCCCATGGGCTTAGTTGCTCTGCAGCTGTGGATCTTCCCAGACCAGGGATTGGACCATATCCTGCATTGCCAGGTGAATTCTCAACCACCAGACCTCCAGGGAAATCCCCCCCACTTTAGCTCTTAACATGAGTATTATGTTGTCCATCTTCAAGCATAAAATGCTGAAATTCAGCACATTTCAGGGTCTTCCCAGGGAGACTTAGCTCAGATGGATGAGAACCAGTCTTCTGACTCGCAGACAGAGCTGGTCTTTACTGCTGCCCTGTCTAGGATTCACTAAGAAGGCCCAAGTTGCTATTAGAGGCCTTTAGATTCTCAGGAGAAGGATCTTTGAGCCACCGTGCTCAGTAAGGACCTGCTGTGTCCTGCGCCTTATTCCATATGTACAGACCCATGATCTTGCAGACTGAAATGTCAGGCTCAGGCTAAAGTAGGCAGTGAACTATGGTGGGTTGGTGAACTGCTTCTCAGCCCACTTGCAGAAACGCTGGAGGCCAGATTTCTCTGTTTCTATCTCCCAGGCAGCATGTGTGAACTCTAGGAATACAAACTCCCTTCACTAATCAGTCTAATGAAAATTAATTAGGAAGGCAGATCTACTGCAGAAATCCCCAAACAAAACACAATGTATTGTCTAATCATGCATGTCAAAGCCAGAAAGAAATGTTTTAACATCATTTGTAATTATGGATGATCTGACCCATTGCTCTCCTCCCCCTTGTTTGGAAACAGAATGTGGGCTTTTCTAGTTGTTCAGCCCTCTACTCCCAAATAAACTGACTTCACCTCCTCGGATGCCCCTCCCCCCAGTATTGTTCAGCCAGGTGTTGGTTTGGGTTATCTCTGCCTGGTGCATGTACCCTGCAGAGCGGGTCACGTCAGTGTGTGATGCAGTGTGAACATTCCTGGAAGGCAGAGTTTGTGTTCTTATAATTCTTTCTCTAAGTGACCCAGCACAGTGGCACACAAAGTATGGGACTTAAGGCTTTGATGGTGATGACAGTTAGCATATCTGTGTCTGTAGCAAATTAAGTTTTCTAAATCATTCAGTCTCCGACTCTTAGGGTTTTGATGATCTGGGTTCTAGTTTGGGTCCCAGCACTCATTTGTTGTGTGTCTCAATCACAGTCCTGGTAGGAAGCAGTGGGCACATTTAAGAGTCAATGAAGAAGGTTAAAGGGAAACCAGCAAGAAATGGTGAAGCATCCTGAGTTTAGCAACAGCAGAGAAACTTCTACCATCCCTAGACCCGCAGGGCAAAGGGAAGGGCTGATCATCAGAACCTAGACCTGTAGCTGTCACCAAGGACAGGGCCACCTGGCAGGAGCTGTTGTAGGCAGAGGAATAGCCATTGCCACACCCTGGCGGACAGGGAGGGAGCCGAGGGGAAAAAGCATCTCAATTTCTTTCTTCTTCCACCCTCTGTGTTCTTGCCATTGCTTCCCACTGGTCCAACTTAATGGAAAGTCAGAGGGTAAGGGACCCATTGATACACTCCACAGAAGCCAGTCTCCTGGGGCACAGAGCACAGTGGAGGGCGGGTGGGGGGAACACACAGGCCACCCCGCAACCTTGTACAGGTTCCTTTAAACATTCTTTGAGGCTCAGTTTTTAATTTATAAAATGAGGAGAACTATAAGACATACAAATGTATGGGATTGTGGTTGTTTTTTGGTACTTGCTTAGCTTTCATTTCGTTCCTTTGGGTGACAGGAGTTGCAGGCCTAGAGCAAAAGAGAAGACTTGAGCAGTCACGCCCAGTGGACCAGGGCTCACAGAAGGACCCAGGCCCTTCACTGCTGCTATCTCCACAGGGTAGGAGAGAAATTTCAGACTTGCTCTTGATTCATATTGAAGTAATCTTCTTTTCTTTGCTGCAATTTGTTCAGGTTTATGAAGCACATAAAGATCTACAAAGGCAGCCTTTTGATGTACTTATGCGGCTCTAAACTTATATAGCTGTAATAATTGCATTTTAATGATTTCTTTATATTGCCATAATTGGTAGAGTTAATGATCATGTCAGGTGGACAGTGAAAAGAATGCTCTTTGCAGCCAATCCTCTTCTCAACCTCTTGGGCTATCTAGGGAGTTCAGAAAGATAGATGTTTCCTGTTTCCCCTTTGCCCACACCGAATGGACCCACAACGGATAATTACTGAAACTCCCAACATTCTCCTTGCCAAATGCTTCCATGTGATACATATATTTAATTTGTCTGTTTCATGAGCAAACTTCTTCACCCCTGGCTCCAGAAGGAGCCAGGCTGGCACATTGTCTGTTTTTCTTCTTCTTGTTGCTACAGTTTCCCTGCGCAGTGGTTTTCCATTTCAGGCTTCATTACTGAAGAAAGATCTGGGAAATAAAAGCATTTGGGGCTGGTGTGTGACGTGTGCCTGTTATTTAATCATGTCCCAAGTGCTGAGAAAAAAAGTCCGTCTGAGATCAGAGCTGGGTGAAAGATCTTGATTTTAGCTGGAGGGGAAAGGGGAAGCTAAAAATCAGCTTGACTGAAAACTCTCATAAAATTTGCAAAATCCTGAAACTGAAAGTTCTGCAGTGCAGAGTCTTTCTCATGCAGTGTAAACAGGGTCAGTTAGAACCTCTTGGAGCTGGGCTAAGGTGGAGGCTATTGTCAAACTAATGTTGGGCTTTGGATGGGGGTGGAGGGAACTGACCCTCAAAATAGAGATTGCTTTGGGCAAGACTAGAAAATAAATAATCCCCTTCCTCCCACCTTTCCCATCTGCTTCTGGCAAAGAGGAAAAGGAAACTGTTAACTATCTCTCTGGTTTAATATGCATTGCTGAGATTCTGGACAGCTCCTGGGGTGGGGCTGTTAACTTGATTCCTGGTGACAGTGATGATGGTGGTGGTGGTGGTAGTGGGGTTGGGAAGAGAGGGTCACAAAAGAGGCTGTGAAGAAGTGAGGGGTGAGTATTCTGAGCAGAGCATAACCAGAGCTGGTTGATGTTCAGTAAATAACTATTGATCGATTTGATCATTTAAATTGGTTTTACAATGAGTCTGTGCCAGCAGACCACTTAATTTCCTTATGCTATGTTGAGGCTAATCTGAAAAATGGATTTTATGCTCTGAACACTCACCAACCCATGGTGTGGAGAGGAATCAGAGGAACAGCCAGTGTGGCAGGGGAGGCCAGCCTAGCACGAAACATTTGTCAGAGGAGCTGTATAAAATGGTTACTCTCACAAAAATGCTGTGGAATTGGCTGCAAATTGGTCTTGGATAGGGAGGGAATCTTTTCCATTCCAAGAGCTACCAGCACAGAGAACCAACTTCTGCATCCTCCTTGGAGATATGAGAGAATAACAATCCTCTGGGTGGATTTACGTCTGGCCTCTGGTTTTGAATTGGGCTGGGAGGAAGAAGATTCACAGTGTGACCATTTGGCCTTATGTCAAGTCTGAATAATCTGTTCCTAGGAGCGTTACTTGAGGGCCTTTAGGAAAAGCCTCTCTTTTGCCTTCCTCTCTCCAAATACCTCCTCATTTACTTTTCTTGAAACACCATCTGAAGACATTAGGGCCAGTGGGCATCCTTTTGAAAATTAGCACTCCATGATTAAGGGAACAGTGAGGCTACACCGTACCTTGGTGTGAATTATCCATATCAGCATTGTAAAACTCTGACAGTGAGGCAATATCAGCAGCATTGGAAGAGGAAGAAGATGATGTAGGAAATGAGAAGGATGGACATAATTTGGTCACCTTGGAGCACTGGCCTTTGGAGGAGGCCTTAGATGAGGAATATTTTTCTTAAGGATAAGGAGAAATACGCCAGGGGGTGAGGGAACTGGAGAGACGCTTTACCTACTTTGGTAATTTTCATTAATTCAGATCTCATCAGAGGCAGCCCCTTTCCTTTCAGTGAATTCTGGTCGCTCTCTTCGTCTACATAGGACCTTTTGCATTCTGAGTTTTCAGAAGACAGGTCCATCCTATGTGATGGACCTGGGATGACAATCCAGCTAGAAGTTTTAAGTCATGTCTATGTGGAAAACGGATTGACTATAAAACAAATGACGTTGTGGTGTTGAGGTTTACTGGTTTTACTTTTCTTTCACAATCATCTCCTCTGGTCGTCACAAAAATCTGTGAGGACAGAACCAACAATCTTAGACTCATGGAAAGGTACTGACTTTCCTGTGGAACTCAGCAGGCAAGGGGCAGAGCCTGGAGCTTGACGTCTCAGTGCTCTCCTACCACAGAGTCAATAGCTGAGCTGGAATATATATGTCCCTTTTATTGAACATCTTTCAATTTAACCCTGCTAATCAGGGGTATGAGCAAATGGCCTTGGAAGGACGTGGTCTCTGAATTGTTAATTATTTAAGACGATATACTCAGAAAAAGAATTCAGGATTCTGAGAATGTAATTGTTGAAAATCCCCAAGAACCCCACAGGCTACGTTGTCTGGCCAATGGGGTTCTTTCCAGTCCAGAACTGCAGCCATTTGGCAACTTTTTCAAGTGTATATGACTGAGAATCAATGGTGATGAGGTTCCTTCCATTACATCTCCTTCACTTTGCAGAGACTCAGGCATAATAAATGTGATGGATATGCCTGCCAGATGGAAATTAGAACTGTTTGCCACTAACACACCTTCTCTCCTGGCTGCTGCCAATGTAGGAAGAGATCTGGAAAGAAAGTGAAGGGATAAGTGACTCAGTTCAGATACAACAAGGAACAAACTTGACAAAGTCCTCCTCTCTGTTTGTGATTTCCAGCTACTGAATTCTCTTTCGGACTGACTTGTGTCTAACAGCTGTTCTAAATTCCTGGCCATTTTTACGAGCCTCTTAAAATCACCTTTTTATTAAGTTCTATTGTAACTTACTCTTCTATTTTCATTCATTTAATCATGAAGATCTTTTCATCCTTTCATTTACCTAATCATACCATCATTCATCTAGCTAATCAACTATCTATTCATCTGTCCATCCAACAAACACTCAGAACTTGCTCAGAAAAAGCACTGTATCCGGTGCTGTGGGAGATGCAAAGATGAATAAAATATAGTCTCTGTATTAGTCAGCATCCTAACTAAAAAATAGGGAGACCATTTAAAGAATTTGTAGCAGAGGGAGTTTAGTATAAGGAATTGGTGATAGATGCACTGGGAAACCAAACAGATGGTGTGGCAATACAGAACTTCACCACACTTGGATGATACTACTGCCCTTCAGCTGAGGAAACAAAGAAGAGTGAGAGCCCAGGGGTTGGGGTCATCAGGTGGAAGTAGAATCATGATGGATGTATTAGTGGGAATTTGAACCAGGGTAGATGTGAGTAGGGGCTGGAGCCGTGGAGGAGTCACAGCAGCTGCAGAGATATGGGCTGGAGAAAGGATGGATGGCTAGAAGCTCCCAGGCTTCTCCCTTCCTCCTTTCCTCTTTTCTCCTGATAGTACTTCCCCTTTGCAGGACCCTCCAGAAGCCGGGAGATGCAACTTGCAGGGACCAATTTCCTGACTATATGATACAGAATTGAGCAAAGGAAGGGTGACGACCTATGGATCTGAGGTCACTGGGTCCAGGGCCAGCATAGCTCCGTACTGGAAGTGGGGAAGGAGCATCCAGGGTCTGGGCCACTCAGGCCCTGGTAAAATCTCTGGTTTTAGAATTGCTACAGGAAGGGACTGGAACTTTGGTAGAATGACCTAACGATCCTTTCAGGAATCCAGTTAAAGACTGGGTGCTCTTTTCAACATGATCACCCAACGGAAGAGCCAACTGTGGGTATGGAAATTTAGGTTGAGTGTAAATACAGCATCATGGCGCCTCTGTGGTCAGGAAATGGTTGTTTCTGATGCTTGATTATCAGCTCCACTCCAGTCTGCATGCATGCCACATTTGAGTCAAACAAAGTCAGTCATGCTCTTTCACGTCATTTCGCCTTGGTTGGAGCTGTTCCCTTTGTCCAAAGAGTCCTTGTCCCTCTTTTCTGCTTGGAGAATTCTTATTCCTCCTTTGATGACCAGCTCAGTTGTCACATCTGTGGAGACTCTATCCTGCCTCCATGCTCCCTAGCACATTCTTCATATCTCTGTACAGAGCCCAGTATAATGTGTATTGCTGGTTAATTGTTGTATGTTTGTCTCTCCCACTACTCAAGAATTCCTGGGGAACAGGGACCACATCTTAATAACTACTCCACACTCAAGTCTAGCACAACATCTGGCATAAAGTAATCCATAAATATTAGTTGAGGAGTTGAATGTGTTATCATTGCATATGTCTAAAAACAAATAAAACATCTGTTCTCTGAAGGCCTCAACCTTTCCCACCTCCTGCAGGGGTTATGGTTATCAGTTACTGAGGTGGCAGGGGTGGGTCAGTCAGGTGAGTCTCCAACCCTTGCTTTCTCATGCATGAGACACTTGAAATATCCCTTTGGCAAGAAATTCCTAGCAGAGCTGTGTCTAACGGCTGTGAGCAGCTACTGGAACTTTCTTTTGATGTTTTATAAATGCGTCTTCTCAGCCCAGCTCAGCCCGACATGACTAGGCAGAGCTCTTGTCTGTTTTGAAAGAATCAGACAGCTCATACAGCTTGATCACTTGGGTGAATTTTTAGATATAGAAAACAGGATCTTTTCTCCCTTCCTTCTCCATATTTTAATCCTTCTTTCTTTTCTTATGCCAAGTGAGAGAACTCCTCTGCCCTGCACCTGGCCTGGCCCAGACCTTTATGTATTTGACCTGGTCTGGGGAAAAAGCACTGTCAGCTTGTCTCTTTAGGGCATCTGACCCTTTATATGAGTCCTAGAACTTCTGAGCTTATTTGCTGACTCTCAGGCCACTCCATGACTTCTTCAACAAAGGGGGCACTGGGTCTGGATGAAAACCTCCTGTTGTTCAGGTAAAATGTTAACGTCAACAGTGACAAATGCCCTTCCCTCAAGAGTGCCTATCTTTTTTTTTTTTTTTTCATCTTTAATGCTTCTCAGGAGGTTCTATAGGCCAGAAGGAGATGCTGGTAATCATTAGTCCCTTTATGATGAGTAAAATAAGGCCAGAATAGGGGGAAAAAATCACAGTAAGAGGCAGTGAGCAGAACAGGAAGTCATGATGGGGGTCCTGTGTCTCAGCCCTGGATGCCACCAAAGTCTGTGGATGCGGTGAGGCCCCTCCTGAGGAGGGGTGACCTCAGGAGCCATTGAGGGAGGAGTGTGGACCCACACAGGGGACTGGTGAGGGCCCCTTGGCTGCTAACAGGATGGGGACCTGGGGTCCTTCTGGGGCCCTGTACAGCCAGTCCTCTCACATCTGCTTTCTCTTGCCTGCTGGTAAGAGGTGGGAGATGAGCAGTGAAACTGAGATTTTCACTGGGACCAGCAGCCAGGGTGTCTCTGAATCTTGGTCTTGTTTGTTTTTGTGGCCTTGGGCAAATTACCTAAACTCTCTGAAAGTTGGATTTCTTACCTGTAAATGGAGAAAATTCCTGGCTTCCCTGGTGGCTCAGAGGTTAAAGCTCTGCCTCCAACGCAGGAGACCCGGGTTTGATCCCTGGGTCAGGAAGATCCCCTGGAGAAGGAAATGGCAATCCACTCCAGTATCCTTGCCTGGAGAATCCCATGGACGGAGAAGCCTAGTAGGTTACAGTCTGTGGGGTCGCAAAGAGTCGGACGTGACTGAGCGACTTCACCTCCTCCTCCTCACAGCTGTTTTGAGGATTAAATGAGAGAGAGAGTTTAGCTCTATGCCTGGCTCATAGAGAATCTATAATGGCTTTCATTACCCAGGCTCATTTCCTCTTACTTTCCCCAGCTCTGCACTTCACTTTGGAGTTGGCCTGTCCTCTTGATTGTGACCAGCTTCTCAGAGGAAGGGCAGCTCCAGCCAGAGAAGCCTGGAGCCCCTGAGCCTAAACCCCCAGCTTTCTTCCACTGCCTTTCCTTTGCCAGCTCCTCTGCCACTGATGTCTGGTTCTGTTTCAGAGGGATTCCCTGGAGAGAGGTTAGGAGAAGGAGGAGGTGTCAGGGGTGAAGGGGAGGATGGATGGGCTCTGTGAAAAAATGTCAGATGAGGATAAAGTTCTGGTCTAACCCAGAAGAAGGAGAGGCCTGGGGTCATTCTTTGGAAATGAATGGGAAAGTGGAATAAGAAGTGAAGGGGAGCCGTGAAGATGGTCTCAGAAATGAGAAAAACACTACCAGAAGCCACAGCTGAGAATTAAGTCAGAGAAGGATCATGTAGGACTGAGGGAAGGGAAGATGGCCAGATCCAGTCTTCCCGCACAAGGTGAAGCAGCTGGGCCTGACTCCGAGGCCCCTCTCCCCTGTCACCCCGCCCCTGTCATCCACCAATCATCTCTGCTCATCATCTCACATCAGGGGCTTCAAGGTGGTCCAGCTTCTCTTCCTTCATGCGACTTCCTGTGTAGCTCCTGGACTCAACTGGGAGGTTCTTTTCTCTGTCGCATCCTTGTCCCATGTGCTATTTCTCTTGCTTGCTTTTGCTCCTAGGCCATTTGGAGCTGAATTTTGCTGCTGAGAGGGTTGGCCTTCACTGGTGTCTGGGAAGATTGGACCTGGCTGCTGGCAGACATTTCCAGGTCATTTGATGAATGGGCCCATGTAAATGGCTGTAGTAAGTGGCTGGTGGGGAGGGTGGGAAGGAGACAGAAATCTCCTTACCTTCCCTGAAAGTTTGGGAATTTCTGCAGATGTGAATTCTACTTTTTCTACCCTAGTCCTCAATGTCCCTTCCTCACTGTCACTCCCTCTTGCCTCCACTTCCAGCGATGACTTGGTGGCTCTCAAATAACAAGCATCTTTAGGGATGCCTGTAGCTAGAGGAGACCTGGTTCTTATGAGCTCTAGAGTATGCCTTGCAGGTGGACCTGAAATTGGTGAGCAAGGATACCCCTGACCTGCTGCGTTGACCAGGATGCCAACCATGGTGAGGGGAAATGGCAGAGATACCCCAAGAAGGGCTGGGGTAGAGCCACGTACTGGCAAAGGAAGAACTCATGCCCCAGGGAGCTGGCTCCCTGTGTTTTTAAGAGAAAGTCTAAGCACAGAGGTTTCAGGGACTGCATCTGTACTGTCAGGGGAAATGGGTGGAAAAGTCACAGGCTGGCTCATTTATATGGCAGGGTCCATAGTTCCCCCACACTGTGCTGGTCACATATGCTGACTTCCCCTGTCTTCTAAGGGTGCAGCATGTTTCACTGACATGGACTTTGAGCAAGTGGATTGGAACTTACCTGTTGGTCTATACAACACTGTGTGTGCTAAGTCGCTCCAATTGTGTCTGACTCTTTGTGACCCTAGGGACTACAGTCCACCAGGCTCCTCTGTCCATGGGATTCTCCAGGTAAGAAAACTGGAGTGGGTTGCCATGCCCTCCTCCAGGGGATCTTCCCGACCCAGGGATCGAACTCGCGTCTCCTGCATCGGCAGGTAGATTCTTTACCACTAGTGCTGCCTGGGAAGCCCATGCACCACACTAGAAGTTTGTAGCCCCACGTTTATAAATTTACTGAAGATATTAGATCCTTTCCCCACCATGTCCCAAAATTTGTGCTCCTCTAACCAGACACACAGTCCATAGGAAGCCTCCAGAGTTGAAATTCTCCTGGTAATAGTACTTGCTCCCAGAACTTGACAAGTTTCCCCACTGAAGGAGATTAATCCATCCATCCAGGAATGAACATGTGAGCAAATGAGTCTGTGAGCAAATGAGTCTGTGAGCAAGACCCTCCACTGAACTTGCATCTTGTACAATAATCTAGAAGCTCTGGGCCTATGAAAGGAGGCAGATTGCTGTGGGGCAAGGGAGTGGATGCCCCTGGACTCAGACTCTCTTTCATCTCAGTTCAGTTCAGTTCAGTTCACTTCAGTCGCTCAGTCGTGTCCAACTCTTTGCGACCCCATGAACTGCAGCATGCCAGGCCTCCCTGTCCATCACCAACTCCCGGAGTTCACTCAGACTCACGTTCATCCAGTCGGTGATGCCATCCAGCCATCTCATCCTCGGTCATTCCCTTCTCCTCCTGCCCCCAATCCCTCCCAGCATCAGGGTCTTTTCCTATGAGTCAACTCTTCACATGAGGTGGCCAAAGTACTGGAGTTTCAGCTTCAGCATCATTCCCTCCAAAGAAATCCCAGGGCTGATCTCCTTCAGAATGGACTGGTTGGATCTCCTTGCAGTCCAAGGGACTCTCAAGAGTCTTCTCCAACACCACAGTTCAAAAGCATCAATTCTTCAGTGCTCAGCCTTCTTCACAGTCCAACTCTCACATCCATACCTGACCACAGGAAAAACCATAGTCTTGACTAGACGGACCTTAGTTGTCAAAGTAATGTCTCTGCTTTTGATAATGCTATCTAGGTTGGTCATAACTTTTCTTCCAAGGAGTAAGTGTCTTTTAATTTCATGGTTGCAGTCACTATCTGCAGTGATTTTGGAGCCCCCCAAAATAAAGTCTGACACTGTTTCCCCTCTATTTCCCATCCAGCTACTCACAACAGACTAGGGTTCGAGCCACATCTCAGGACACAGTGTGACTGTGCAGGCTTGTACAGACCCTGGATGAGGCCCACCTGTGGTGTGGGACATGTCTGAAGGAAACAGCTTTAAGTACCTGAATGGTAGGGAGCACAGCCCAGGGGTGCAGTCAGCGTGGGTGATGGTGTTGACCTGGGAGGGAACAGGTCTGATAGGAGACATCCTGGCAGGTGGCTATAGCAGACAGATAAAGAATCCAGCTCATGTGATTTTTAAAAGTCAGGCAAGCATGAGATTGTCATCAAGCACATTTTGTAATTTCATGGTTGCAGTCACTATCTGCAGTGATTTTGGAGCCCCCCAAAATAAAGTCTGACACTGTTTCCCCTCTATTTCCCATCCAGCTACTCACAACAGACTAGGGTTCGAGCCACATCTCAGGACACAGTGTGACTGTGCAGGCTTGTACAGACCCTGGATGAGGCCCACCTGTGGTGTGGGACATGTCTGAAGGAAACAGCTTTAAGTACCTGAATGGTAGGGAGCACAGCCCAGGGGTGCAGTCAGCGTGGGTGATGGTGTTGACCTGGGAGGGAACAGGTCTGATAGGAGACATCCTGGCAGGTGGCTATAGCAGACAGATAAAGAATCCAGCTCATGTGATTTTTAAAAGTCAGGCAAGCATGAGATTGTCATCAAGCACATTTTGTTTCTTACAGCATTTATTTATTTACAACACCTTGTTATTTCAAAAACAATCTCATATGACTTTATTATATAGATGTTACTAAAATTATTCCTGAGCTTTTGACCATTAATGTAAAATGAACAGTATAGACTGTGACTGCAAAACTGTTATAATAGACACATTGAACCAGAACTCTATTCCCAGAAACTTTAATTTTGATATAATTGCACACTTAGAGAAAAGTTGTTATCCTTTTGCAATTGCTTTATTATGCTATCAGGTGTTTCTGAATGAAGGGGCAGCACAGGAGCCATCAGGCTGGGGAAAGCGGTGTCAACCTTCAGGGGACATGCAACCACAGGCAAGGTGGCCCTGGAGAGACAAGGGGCAGAGGGGGTCAGCAGGGCTGCAGAGCACGTGCTGAACGGGCCATATTGTAATTGTCCAGAGGCATGGAGTACTTAAAGCCCAGTTTGGCCCCCTCTAGTTCTTCTATCTTTGGAAAACTGCTGACCCTCTCTGAGCTTCCATTTCTTCCTGGGTACATGGGAATGTAGTAATGTCTTGGTAAGAGCAATATCTACTATAGCAGGTCTCTTGTGAAGATGGAATGAGCTGATGTGTGTAAAGAACCTTACAGAGCCTGGCACATTAGTGCTAGTTATTGAGTTAGTGCTTAATAAATGGTAGTTATTAATAAGTTTGATGATGGTGATTAGAATAATAGAGAGGTTGAGACTGGAACCAGAAGCCTGGCCCAGCGTGACATGGCAGGTGAGGCCATCGGTTTGGGCCTGCAGGAGCGGGGAGGGGCACAGGACATGCATTCCAGGTAGGACTCATGCTTCTCTGGGCTTCATAGCCTGACTGCTGCTGTGGGGAGGACCATGTGAGGAATTCTTCTGCTTGAGAAACTGAGGTCCCCCGGTCGAACTCCAGGGGCTGGGGATCCTGGGTAAGGAAAGATGAAAACTGACAGCCATAGAATGCCCCTCCCTTGGCCAGAGGAAGGATGAATGGAATATTTGAGATGTTGGAAGCCCTCCTACATGGTAAGTTCAAAGAAGTGTCTCGCTTCTCTGAGGATTCCAAACAGACTTTGCAAAAATGTAATTAAGTTCCAGGTCCCTGGAAATCAATCATGCTCCCAGGAACTAATACCTTGTCTTGTTGATTAGAAGTGAGGGGAGCCAGGGGCAATTACTCTCTGATGAAGGAAATTCTTTGCTCAGAGATCCAAGGACTCAGAGAGCCAAGGCAGGGAATGGGAACAGGGAAGGGGGTGGGGATGGCAAGGCAGCCTCTAGGAACCACGTCTAATTACACATGACCTATTTTTCTGGGCCAAAGTTCTCCACTGGACACAAAGTCCATCTTCAGATCTGTACTGGAATCTCAGGAGCTTCTCTTCATATTAGGGGAAGCCAAGTAGAGACAAAGATTGGATCTCAGGGCTCACCAAGGCCATCAGTCACTGTTTAGTCCATTTCCCTACTGCCAGCAAGTGGGGACAAAAGACAGCCTGCCGCTTAGCCACCCCTGCAGAGTGGTTTCTTGTAGCCAGCCCAGTCCTAGGCACTGGGAATGGTACTTGTCCCAGAACTTGACAAGTTTCCCCGCTGAAGGAGGTTAACACTGAACAGGAAGTAAAGAGCCCCGGAGCCCAGACAGAGGTCTGCCTCTAATCAATCTGTGGAATTAAAGAGAAGGGCGGTGCAAAGTGTAAGCTCTCCTCCCAGCTCAGAGACCTTTCTCTCCAGCTCTCTGCTGCGAGGAAATGGAGAGCAGCCTGGAGACTGAGAGGCAGGGTGAATACAGAGAGAAGGGGAGGAGATGGAAAACAAAGAGATGGGCGAGGTGCAAGTGGGGATGATAGATGAAGGGTTGAGAACTGCGCACAGACACGAACAGTCTGCTGACAAAGCGATGCTGGCTCTGCAGCTGAGGTCTAGGAGGGCTGAGAGGATGGTGGGGAGAAGGGCAGTGATTCAGTCCACCATAGATTTATCTCAAACCAGATAACCCAACCCAACCTGTTTCCACACCAGCCCCAGATCTCTCTCCTCCCTGCTCCAGCAGATCCCAGCGCATGCTGAAGGGTGTGAAGGTGCAGAAAGAGATGAAAGCAGTCAGAAACCTTTGGAAACAGCTGCCTCCGTATCTGTCCCATGAGTTCTGGGGCAGCTCCTGGTGGGTTCCAGACCAGCAGCAGGGCAGCCTGAGACCCAGAGGGGCTGAGGGTCAGAGGTTGCTCTGGGTGGAGGCTATAGGATAAGACGAGCTCCCAGTGTCAGTGGCACATTTGCCCCAAGGCACCATTGCCCCAAGGGCTTCCGCTCTCTAGGGCTTGGGAAGTGTTAGTTGCTTCAGTTCAGTTCAGTTGATCAGTCG